>OV277860.1:28238730-28838730 GCA_922989275.2 Gari tellinella
CTACCGGCGGGCTCCGGCCACCGACCATTAAATGGTCGGTCCGGTCGTTCTCCTCCCGTCACCGACCGTCGAGCACCGGGCACCAACCATTCTATTGGCCGGTCCGGTTCCACTCGTTCACCGGCCAACGACCAACCTTCCAGTGGTCGGTCCGGCCAACGACCATTGTCGTGGTCGGACCGGCCACAGACCACCGGCCATCATAGGGGCCGGTCCGGGTTGTCACAGGTCTCGTTCACATAGATCTACCTGTTCTCGCCAGTCACGGTCGTCCAGGGCCCGTGCATCCCAGAAGATGGAACGCCACAGACGTAAGAACTGGAAGAAATTCTCTGGGTCGAGTTCCGGATCTTCCAGTTCGGATCTGACATCCTCGAGGAGCCAGAGTCGCTCCGCGTTCCCTTCCAGAGACAGATCTCGTAATGGGCCCTCTCTCTCTCTTAGGGACTTATTCCCTTTCCTTCATCCTTCTTCACAGCCGGGTGCTGTACAGTGGATTCAGGTTCCCGGATCTCAATTTCTGATCCCTTCCGGATATCCGGTATCTAGTCTTCCTCTACTGTCAGCATCTGCGTCGGTAGGGGATACTCCGACTGCTCCCGGTCCTACCGGAAACAGTCTTTCTTCTGCCTCTTTTCATGAGCCGCAATCGCCTGTCACTAATCGCTCCCAGGACAACTCTAAATCGGTCACTGAGGACGACGGGGAGATTGACCCGGCCATTCTTTCCTTTGACAAGGCCTATCTCCTGCACAGAGATTACTACGGCTTTGTCAGCCGGTGAGAAGCTTCTTTCTGCTCGGGGAGTTCTGTCTCCCCAAGCTTCTAAGCTAACGCTCCCGGTAACTCATACAGTTGCCGGGGTTCCTAGCAAGTTGGAATCTTCCAACAAGAGCAGGTCGGATGCCTCTTGGTCTGTGCCTTCCAAAATCACTAGGTTCCATCACCTGACACACCTTTTCCAGTGTCAAACATTCCACCACTGGACTCTGACGCTCAACTTTTGGGTTTCTCTCAACCTTCTTCGGTCCCCCTGTCCATGTCTTTCTTGGACATGTGGGAGCTGAGGCAGAGGCAACAGGTGGGTCTTGCGTCCAACGCCGACCTGTTTGCCGCTGCCTTAATCCAACTTTCCTCTGAGGAAAGTCCTTCCCCCGAGGTTCTTAGACGGCTGGCCTTCCAGGTCAGCCGCTCTACTCGTATCCTTTCGGGCTTGGCTTGTTCCAATACAGCTGAAATGCTTCGGGTTAGGAGAGATGCGTTTCTTAGCAAAACATCTCTGCCTATGCCTTCTTCTAAGAAAACACTGAGGTCAGCTCCTCTGTCCTCCCCTCAACGAGTGAATTACATAAGTCAAACTGTGAAAGCAATTAACCCTTTGACTCTGCCGATCACAACTTGATTTGCATTGACAAACAGTTTGAGTAAGGATAAGACGCAGAGCAACCAGACAAATCTGAATATCGGTCCCAGTTAAAGACGAGCTGTGTGGGTATTGAGTTTATTTCACAAGTTTTCCCTCAGGGTCATCTGGGTCCAAACCTCGATATTTTCAAAGTAATCACAAATGAACAAGGCATTCAAAATGGACACTCAATTAAAATGCAAGAACATTCTGGTGTTTTTCATAGCCGTCTCTCTATTGTGTAAACAAGCATGCCGTCCGAAATAAGAACATGGGAACGAAATAATGGTGTTTTGTTTTATGAAATAAGCCAAGTTGTGTTTTTTAGCTCACCTGAGCACAATGTGCTCAAGGTGAGCTATTGTGATCGGTCGCCGTCCGTCGTACATTGGTGTTGGTGTCGGTGTAGGTGTCCGTGTTGGTGTTGTCTGTTCACAATTTATTTCAAATATCTTCTTCTCTGAAACCAATGGCCCAATTTTAACCAAACTTGGTCAGATACATACTGTAGTTGTGAGCTTCAAAAATTGTTAAAACAAGAGGGCCAGAATGGCCCTTGATCGCTCACCTGACAATTGTGACACTAGGATGGGTCACGTGATTTCAGAAAAGAAGATTTGTAAAAGGTGACCCCCAGGGCGGGGCCAATTTTGACCCCAGGGGCAAAATTTGCACAACTAAGATAGAGGACCTGTAAACGATGATATGTGCAAAATATCTTTACTCAGTGTACTATGGTTTCAGACAAGAAGAGTTTTGAAGTTTTCATTGAAAAAATCTATTTTTAGCTCCGGTGACCCAGATATGCAACAGACCAGAACCAATTCATCCATATATGTGAAGGACCTCTAAAAGTTACATCATGCCAAATATCAAAGCTCTGGTCATATTGGTTCCAGAGAAAAAGATGTTTGAACATTTCACTATATAACTCTATGTAAAACTGTGATCCCCGGGGCGGGGCCAATTTTGACCCCAGGGACAAAATTTGAACAACTTTGATAGAGGATCTGTTGACGATGCTATGTGCAAAATATCTAAGCTAAGTGTACTATGGTTTCAGACAAGAAGATTTTTTAAGTTCTCATGGGAAAAAAATCTATTTTTAGCTTCGGTGACCCAGATATGCAACGGACAAAACCGATTCAACAACATAAGTCAAATACCTCTAGAAGTAATACCATGCTAAATATCAAAGCTCTGGACATATTGGTTTCAGAGAAAAAGATGTTTGAACATTTCACTATATAACTCTATGTAAAACGTTGACCCCCGGGGCGGGGCCAATTTTGACCCCAGGGACAAAATTTGAACAACTTTGATAGAGGACCTATAGGTAATGCTATGTGCAAAATATCTAAGCTCTGGCTCTTGTGGTTTGTGACAAGAAGATTTTTTAAGATTTCCTTATTTTTTCACTTTGGTTGCCATAGCAACCAGAGTTCTGCATGGTTTCAAATTCTTTGAATAACTTTGAAAGAGCTTGACCCAAGGAACACTCCTGTGAAGTTTGGTTGCAATCAAGCAAGTGGTTTTGGAGAAGAAGATGTTTGAAGAAATTGTTGACGCACAACGCACAACGCACGACGCCGGACGCCGGACATTGACTGACCACAAAAGCTCACCTTGAGCACTTTGTGCTCAGGTGAGCTGAAAAGTGGATGGGGCAATCGGTCTTGTTGCCATGACAACCATGCACAATATCTAAAAAAATCCTCTTCTCAAAAACGACTGGTCCGATTTCAATTTGGTTTTCACCAAAATGTTTCTCAATTAATATACTTTCAAAATTGTTCAAAAAATTTTGATCCGTCAAAAAACATGGCCGCCAGAGGGCGTGGTCATTTTCCGTATTTACGTAATATTGACAACTAAAGACAAAACTTTAAACATCTTCTTGTCAATAACTATAAGTCCTAGGACAACCAAATTTCACATGTAGCATCATGTTGAGAACCTTTAGTAAGATTGTTCAAATAATGACCCCAGGATCAAAAATGGTCCCGCCCAGGGGCTTATCACTTTTTAGCTCACCTGAGCCGAAGGCTCAGGATGAGCTATTGTGATCCATTCCGTCCGTCGTACGTCGTCCGTTCACATTTTCAAACAACATCTCCTCAGAAACCACTGACCCGATTTCGAACAAACTTTGTCAGAAGCATCAGTGACAAGGGGGAACGAAATCTTGTTCAAAGATTTTGGCTAGAGTTATTCCCCCTGCTGTGGGACCAGGTTTACTAACATGACAACTTTTAATGCATAAAAAAATCTTAAAAAAATCTTCTTCTCAGAAACCCAAAGGCCCAGACCTTTGATATTTGGTATGTATCATTACCTAATGATTTTCTAGCAAGATTGTTCAAATTTTGACCCTGGGGCTAAAAATGGCCCCGCCCTGGGGCTTATTAGTTTTTAGCTCACCTGAGCCAAAGGCTCAAGGTGAGCTATTGTGACCGCTCACCGTCCGTAGTACGTCTGTCCGTCTGTCCGTTCACTTTTACTTCAAACGACATCTCCTCTGAACCCGCGGATTGTAGGGCGGATTCACACTGCTCATGATGTTCCTTGGATGCTTCTCTACAGAAGTTGTTCAAATGAAAGAGAAAAAGCAAAAACTCTGCTTGAAAAAGCAAAAAAGCAAAAAACTTTAAAAAATCTTCTAGCTAAAAACTACTAGGCCCTAAGCTTTGATATTTTTACAGTAGAATCTCCTGGTCGATCCCTCTATAGTTTGTTAAAATGAAATCCCTAGGGTCACACTTGACGCCACCCTGCGCAGTTTAAGTTCTGCTCTAGGCAGGTTTCACAGTATTTTTGATGAAGCAGAACTATTTTACCTGAGTTACTCTTAATATACTAAGGGCAAATAGCCAATATTTGCAAACATTTTGGATCCAGATCAGATGCAACATAATCATAATGCTACATCTAATCTGGATCCAACCTATTTGCCACTCATTTACCAACTTAACATTTTCTAAAAAAAATTTTGTACACTTTTCACATACAGTAGGTTTTAAGCAGACATCATTTCAGTCTGGTAAGGGTAAGCCCCAGAGCTCTAGCCACTGAGGTCAAATATTATGCAACTGGTAGGGAGTATCACAGAACTGGTCATGATCAGCTGAACATGTTGTCTGCTAAAGTTTAGATATGGTTCAGTCTGCTTCATACTTAGAGAAACAGGATCTGGAAGTGATCCACTGACAGTTATGTAATTATGTCTTATGCCATATTTATACATATGTTTAATATTGGTTTTGTCAGAGTTATCTGTATGTCTTTTCATTTTTTCTTGTCCAGGATTCAACCCTTTCCTCCCATATACTGACGTTTGTTAACCCATTACCCCATAAATGTGCATTTTTAGGCCTTTTTTTTATTCCTCTACTTAAGAAAATAATTCCACTTTAAACAGTCATGAAAATGTAAGATGCGAAAGTAAAGCAAAGTGTGCATTAACCCTTAGCCCGCCAAATAAATTGTCGTCTGCTATATTTCTCGTCTGCTTCAAGTTTCAAAGTGCTTCAAAGTTGCTCAAAATTGCTGAAAATGTTGTCCGAGTGTCAAACAGCTTGGATCCGGATGAGACGCCGAGTTACTCGGCGTCTAATCCGGATCCAAGCTGTTTGCATATAAAGCTATAGTCGTGAGTGGCAGGCTAAGGGTTAAGACACATTCTGCTTTACTTTCAACCTGCTTTAGGTGGCCACCTATTTTCAAAACTAGAAACATGCTATGGGGTAATGGGTAAAATGAAATTGCCTATTTGGAAAGAGCCTGATGAGAGGAAGTGCCATTTGCAAAGGCCATAACTCTGACATCATTGTTTTTTGAGTTATTTCCCTTTGTGATATTTTCTTGTCAAGAAGACAACTTCAGTTCTACTGATGCTATTGTAATGAAATTTTATGTATGGAAAGAAACTGATGAGAGAAAATGCCATGCACAAGGGCAGCAATATTTAGTTTTTCCCCTTTGTCATATTTTATTGTCAGGAAAATAATTCCAGTTCTGCTGACGCTAGTGAAATAATTATCATTTATTGGAAATGGAAATAGCTTGATAAGAGGATGTGTCATGGATAAGGGTCATAAGCTTGGCAACAAAATTCACTTTTGTCATGTTTTCTTGTCTGGAAGATAACTCCATTTATAGTTATATTAAAATGTTGTCTTGCCCAGTCAACTTAGGTACAAACTTCAATGTCCTCAGGTGAGCGAATTTAGGGCCATGGCCCTCTTGTTCTTAGGAAAACCTTTCAAAATCTTCTTCTCAGAAACTGTATGGCCTAGATCATTAATATTTGACATGTAGCCTTGCCTTATGGTCCTCTACCGTCCTGGGGCTTATCAGTTTTACATAGACTTATATAGGAATAAACCTTTAAAAATCTTCTTCTCTGAAACCGTAAGGTCCATACCTTTTATATTTGGCATCTAGCTTTGCCTTATGGTCCTCTACCAAGATTGTTCAAATCATGATCCCATGGTAAAAAATGGACCCGCCCCGGGGCTTATCAGTTTTACATAGACTTCTACAGGAAGTTGTTTCAGTTTCATGCAACAGTCCACATACATGCAATTACAGACTTCATTATGCATCGAGTATAACACAATAGTTCCTCAGGTGAGCGATTTAGGGCCGCATGTGGCTCTTGTTTTATTTTGTTTTGTAATTCTGGTTCAGCACAGAACAGCCTAGTGATTAATCTGGACCTAGAATGTCAATGTGAATAGACTTTTAGACGACAAACAACGTCAAGTATACTTGGCTGCCGAAAATGAATTGAAGAAAGTTATGAATATTTAGCAGATTAGATTTACGCGATTTTGATACACACGCGAAAATAGCGAAAATTTCCTTCTCGCGAAAAAAACCTCTTATACAGTAACTCAGGACAAGTGGGCTCTTGCCATCGTCAGAGAGGGCTATTTCATTCCTCTCAAGAGACGCCCCCTCTGTCGATTGTCCCCATCAATCTCACGTCGGAACATCCTGGCCTAGCTCAAGCTGTGATCAGCCTGCTAGACAAAGCGGTGGTAGAAAGGGTCCGGGATCTTCAATCCCCGGGGTTCTACAGTCTCCGTTTTCTTGTCCCCAAGAGAGACGGCTCTTGGAGACAGATCATCGATCTCTCTTCTCTCAATCTATATCTAGAGAAAGAATCTTTCAAAATGGAGACGCAAGCCTCTATCAGGCTGGCGATCCGCCCATATCAGTGGGGTCTGTCCCTGGACCTTTCAGATGCGTACTTCCATGTACCAATCCACAAAAGATCCAGGCATCTTCTCAGATTCTGCCATGGCTCTACGGTCTACCAGTTTCGGGCCCTACCTTTTGGCCTGTCTTCAGCGCACAGGGTCTTTACAAAACTGATGAGGATAGTAGCCTCACACTTAAGAGTAGGGGGCTCGATCCTTCTCCAATACTTCGACGATTGGCTCCTTCATCAAGGAAATCATCAATTTCTTCTCGCCGATCTGGCCCGTTGCTGGGGAATCGTTTCAGGTCTAAGTCTCATACAAAACCCAAACAAGTCAAGTTTGACTCCATCCCAAGACTTTGTCTTCGTAGGGATGAATTTTCTCATGGACCGGAACGTAGTTCACGTTCCCCCTGCCAGAATAGATCAAGTTCTAGATCTGATTCAGACTTTCTTGCACAAACGTCATTGCTCCGCCAGGTCTCTCCTGTCTCTCCTAGGGACTCTGAACTCAACGGCGGACTTCATAGAACTGGGTTGCCTCTTTATGAGACCATTTCAGTTCTATCTCTTAGCTCTATGGAGGCCCCGCCGGGACCACCTCTCGGCGATAGTTTCCCTCCGTCCTCCATTCCATCAAGCTCTTAAACGGTGGCTGAACAAAGACAGGATGCTGAAAGGCGTTCCTCTCTATCTTTCGGCCCCGTCCCTGTTTCTCTTCACAGATGCTAGCAAAGAAGGGTGGGGAGCGCACCTAGAACCATCGGGTCTAATGGTCTCGGGCCTATGGTCTCGACAGGAATCTCAACTTCATATCAACAACCTAGAATTGATGACAGTAAGACTAGCTCTGTCCTCTTTTCTATCTGTTCTAAAGGGCCAATGTGTGTCTCTGTCCACGGACAACACAACAGTAGTTTCTTACATCCGCAGACAGGGCGGAACTCACTCTCTTGCTCTTTTTCAAGAGACAAGGAAGCTTTCTCCTATGCCAATCCTCCGGGATCACCATATGGGCCAAACATCTAGCGGGCAGACTGAACTCTATAGCAGACAGCCTGTCCCGCCGGAACCAGATTCTGCCATCAGAATGGTCTCTCAATCAGAATGTAGCCAACCTGATATTCCTTTGCTTAGATCGTCCACTAGTGGACCTAGTGGACCTGTTCGCGACCAGATTGAACAACAGACTACCTCTGTATGTGTCTCCAGTTCTGGATCACGCAGCTTGGGGGATAGATGCCCTAACTCTAAATTGGGATCACCTGTTCGCTTATGCATTTCCCCCATTCATTCTGATTCCGGCTGTACTAAACAAGATCAGACAGTCAGAATGCAGAATTCTGCTAGTAGCTCCGTACTGGCCCCAGAGATCGTGGTTCAACGATCTCCTGGAACTTCTTTACGATCATCCCAGACCTCTTCCGCACAAAGAGGATCTGCTGTCTCAAAAAGGAAACGTCTTTCACGACAACCCCCTCATGTTCCACCTTCACGTGTGGCCGTTATCAGGGAAGGCCTCAGAAAGAAGAAATTTTCTTCTGAGGTCTCCACACATATCATCAAGGCTAGACGCTGTACGACTTGTACAGTCTATGACGCCAAGTGGAAGATCTTCACAGATTGGTGTAGTAGAGAGAAGATTGATCCAATCCATCCCTCTATCCATCACATAGCTGATTTCCTAACATATCTCTTAGAGGATATGGGACTAGCTGTGAGCACTATAAAAGGGTATAGAGCTATGCTCTCTCATACTCTCAAGTTTCGTGGACAAAATTCTATTGGTACAGACATTCACCTGTCAGATCTGCTTCGTTCCTTTGAACTAGCTCGACCTGTTTCTAGGTCTCTCACTCCTAAGTGGGACCTATCGTGTGTTCTCTGGTCGCTTACTATGGCTCCGTACGAACCCTTAGATAAAGCTTCTCTCCTTCACTTAACGTGGAAAACAGTCTTTTTACTCACGTTTGCTTCAGCAAAACGCCGTCGCGAAATTCATGCCTTATCTAACGATGAGGGACACCTACGTTGGCATAGCGACGGTTCGGTCACATTTTTGTGTGAATCAGGGTTTCTAGCCAAAACTCAGCTCCCTTTTAAGGCACCGGAACCCTTCAAGATTCCTAGCCTAGCTCGCACATTAAACAGTGCAGACCCTGATCGTACTCTTTGCCCGATCAGAGCTCTAAAATTTTACGTTGACAAAACTAGCACCATTCGCGGTTCTCGTAAACGTCTCTTTATTCCTGTGAAAGGAAAAGGTGATATCTCTGCAGCATCCATCTCGAGATGGGTTGCTTCAACTATACGCTTTGCGTATTCTAACCTGTCGGAAACAATGTGTCTCTCCTACAGATTCGTTCTCATGAACTCAGGGCATCTACCTTCTCTTCATTTTATTTGAGATCATTCTCTCATACTAGAGATAATCTTCAGGCTCTTGGCCCTCTAGTGGCTGCTCAGAATATTATTCCTTAAATATCTCTGTTCTAGCTTTTACTATCCTCTTTTCTTGGCGACTGGAATACACAGTTATTGTTTAAGAAGTCCAGCTAGCTGATGCTACCTGAAGAGGATACTTTCTGGCAGTACTTGGGTGAGTACATGATTTTAATTATTACCCTTCCAGCTTTGCTACAAAGTCAGCAAGATTCATAGCAGGTAAGGTATTTTTGCTAATAAAACTCATTTTAAATAGAAAATACTTACCTGCTATGAATTGGAGTCCCACCTCCCACCCCGCTTATCTTTTCTTGTGAGTCTTTTTCCTCTAAAGGTACTTCGAATGTGCGCTTAGTTTTTAGCTCACCTGAGCCGAAGGCTCAAGGTGAGCTGTTGTGATCGCCCGTCGTCCGTCTGTCCGTCTGTCCGTCCGTTCAAATTTACTTCAAGCGACAACTCCTCTGAAACCGCGAGTCTGAGGAAAAAACTAATTTGCTCACGGTGTTCCTTGGATGCTTCTCTACAGAAATTGTTAAAATGAAACTTTAAAGTGGACTACTTATTGAAATTTATTAAAAAAAGTGAAAAACTTTAAACAAGTTTTTTGTAAAAAACCACTGTTCCCACACCTTAGATATTGCATGAATAGTATCTTCTACTAAATCACTTTCAAAATTGTAAAAAATCAAAACCCTAGAATCAAATTTGACTCAACCCTGGCCATATCAGTGCTTTTTGATGCAGGTCTGACAGTAAAAACTCTCTAATGATCCGTTTTATACAGACGCATTGTATCTTCCAGGCTAAGAAGCTACCCTTATACTAAATGCAACATTTTTGCAAACAGTTTGGATCCAGGTCAGATGCCACATAATGCTGCATCTAATCTGGATCTAAACTATTTGCCACTCATTTACATATTTTCTTATATTTAGAAAATATAAGTTATTATTTTTTACATATTTCACATACAAACATTTGGAGCAGACAACAGTTCAGCATAATAATAGTCATTTCTCTCTGAGACCGTCTCCAATTGCATAACTGACCCATAGCTAGCTCTGAACTCAGGTCACTGAGATACATAACAGAAATGAAAGTGATGTCTGCTATTTTATGCTCAAGCACAACTTAGTTCGAGGCATATTACTTTTGGTCTGTCTGTTTGTTTGTTTGTGTTTTGTTTGTTTGTTTATCTTTCTGTCTATCAGTCCACAATTAATTCTTGGCCATAAACAGTATGGATCCAGGTCAGATGCCACATAATGCTGCTTCTAATCTGGATCCAAACTATTTGCCACTCATTTACATATAGTTTCTTATATTTAGAAAATGTAAATAATGATATTTATTAACCTATTAAACCATACATATTCTTTTTTATGTCTTTAATTTATTCTTCCACAGAAGAAAATATTTCACTTTATACAGTCATTGTTGTCTTTAACAATTGCTTCAAATGACATCTCCTCATATACCGCTGAAAAGATTTCAACCAAACTTTACACGAATGTTCCTTGGGTCAAGTTCTTTCAAAATTGTTCAAAGAATTAAAAACAATGTAGAACTCTGGTTGCCATGGCAACCAAGTGAAAAAATAAGGAAATCTTAAAAATCTTCTTGTCTGAAACTACAAGGGCCAGATCTTAGACATTTGTCACATAGCATCATCTACAGGTCCTCTATCAAACTACAAACTATGCCCCTGGGGTTAAAATTGGCCCCGCCCAGGGGGTCACAGTTTAACATAGAGTTATATAGTGAAATTTTCAAATGTCTTCTCCTCTGAAACTAATATGGCCAGAGCTTTGATATCTGGCTTGGTGACACTTTTAGATGTCCTATACCAATAAGGTTCAAATGGTTCTGGTCGATTGCATATCATCTACAGGTCCTCTATCAAGTTTGTACAAATTATGCCCCTGGGGTCAAAATTAGCCCCACTCCGGGGGTCACAGTTTTCATACGTCTTCTTTTCTGAAGCTAATATAGCCAGAGCTTTGATATTCGGCATGGTGTTACTTCTAGATGTCCTTTATCTATTTTGTTCAAATGGTTCCAGTCTGTTGCATATGTAGGTCACAGGAGCTAAAAATAGATTTTTTCAATGGAAACTTAAAAAAAATCTTCTTGTCTAGAACCCTAGTACCCTGATCTTAGATATTTGGAACATAGCATCATCTACAGGTCCTCTATCAAGATTGTTCAAATTATGCCCCTCTGGTAAAAAATGACCCCGTCCTGGACTTAAATCATTATCTCCATTTTGATGTACAGTTATTCTCAGGTGAGCGACATATGCCTCATGGGGCTCTTGTCATACAATTGTTATGAAATTTTTCATGAAGAACGATAATGTGTGAAAATATAAGCAAAATATATCGTGTGGTTTGTCTTTAACCCATTAACTCATAAGCGATTAACAATTATCAGTTCTTATCTCAATACATGCTAGTTAAATAAAGTGAGTCAAAATGAGTCAGTATGAGGCTATAGCGCAATGAGTCAAAATGAGTCAGTATGGGTCTCTTTTCTGACAAAAACCTGGAATTTTGATGATTTTATTTTTCTCAAAAATAAATAAAGCTAATGACTATTAGTCTAGCCCACTAAGTAGTCCACAACATTCATTACAAGAAAAGCTAAAAACATTTTGAATAAAGGTGTTCAGAAAAATGTTATCAGCTATTTAAATTTTGAAAAATGCTAAAAAATTCAATGTATTTTGTTTTCATTTTATTCAAATATATGGTTGATGAAACAGTTGGTCAGAAAAAATTAAAAAATATTACAGTCAGGATTTGTTGTTATAACAGATTTTCTTATTAAAATGGGGGCAATTTGAAGTTGAGATACAGTTAAAAATTCTGTCATTAAAATGCGCTATTACTTATTCATGGACTTGCATACAAGATTAATTATATTGTTTAAACTTAATAATAATGGGCAATGTTGATCTTGAAGATAAGCTTCAATGTGTGGCTTTATAGTTCGATCAAATCGTATACATGTATACCGATTTTATTGACTTGTAAGTCATTAAACTAAAACGTACATGTAAGAGGACATATAATTGGACCGTATATAACATCAATTATTCTAATCAACGAAGACTAAACATAGCATGACCCTTGATCACTGCGTCATGGATTGACAAGTCAATGAATCGGACACTTAAAAAAAATATTTGGATCGGATGGGTCTCGAACCTATGGCCTTTCAATTGCTAGTCGATCACTGTACTGACTGAGCTATGAAGGATTATACTTATTTGTATCAACATTTCCTTTATATGAATTTTCTAGTATAAGCACGTGCGGAAAAAGTCTGTGTCGTCCAGACGCATATCCGCTCGCCCACAAGACCGACTTCCGTGAGCGAAAGGCCTTAATTGGAAAAAACCACGAGGTATATTGACAAGCGTCTATGGACTAAGTGGAGGGCCGCGGTGCGGCGGTATATGCGGTGCTATACTAGGGGGTGGCTCCGGGACTTCTTTTTAGCTCACCTGGCACGAAGTGCCAAGGTGAGCTTTTAGGATCGCTGAATGTCCGTCGTCTGTCCGTCCGTCCACAATTGTTCGTTAACACTCTAGCACCTACAAATTTCATCCGATCTTCATGAAACTTTATGACAATGTTTGTCTTGATGAAATCTAGGTCAAGTTCGAATGTGGGTCATGTCCGGTCAAAAACTAGGTCACTAGGTCAAATAATAGAAAAACCTTGTTAACACTCTAGAGGCTACAAATCTCAATGGATCATAATGAAACTTGGTCAGAATGTTTGCCTCATTGATATCTAGGTCACTAGGTCAAATAATAGAAAAACCTTGTTAACACTCTAGAGGCTACAAAACTCAATGGATCTTAATAAAACTTGGTCAGAATGTTTGCCTCATTGTTATCAAGGTCAAGTTTGAATGTGGGTCATGTCCGGTCAAAAACTAGATCACTAGGTTAAATAATAGAAAAACCTTGTTAACAATCTAGAGGATACAAATCTCTATTGATCTTAATGAAACTAGGTCAGAATGTTTGCCTAATTGATATCTAGATCAAGTTCGAATGTAGGTCATGTCCGGTCAAAAACTAGGTCACTAAATCAAATCAAATTTCATCCGATCTTCATGAAACTTTATGACAATGTTTGTCTTGATGAAATCTAGGTCAAGTTCGAATGTGGGTCATGTCCGGTTAAAAACTAGGTCACTAGGTCAAATAATAGAAAAACCTTGTTAACACTCTAGAGGCTACAAATCTCAATGGATCATAATGAAACTTGGTCAGAATGTTTGCCTCATTGATATCTAGGTCAAGTTCGAATGTGTGTCATGTCCAGTCAAAAACTAGGTCACTAGGTCAAATAATAGAAAAACCTTGTTAACACTCTAGAGGCTACAAATCTCAATGGATCTTAATAAAACTTGGTCAGAATGTTTGCCTCATTGTTATCTAGGTCAAGTTTGAATGTGGGTCATGTCCGGTCAAAAACTAGGTCACTAGGTTAAATAATAGAAAAACCTTGTTAACAATCTAGAGGATACAAATCTCTATTGATCTTAATGAAACTAGGTCAGAATGTTTGCCTAATTGATATCTAGATCAAGTTAGAATGTAGGTCATGTCCGGTCAAAAACTAGGTCACTAGGTCAAATCATAGAAAAACCGTGTTAACACTCTAGAGGCTACAAATCTCAATGGATCTTAATGAACTTGGTCAGAATGTTTGCCTCATTGATATCTAGGTCAAGTTCGAATGTGGATCATGTCCAGTCAAAAACCAGGTCACTAGGTCAAATCATAGAAAAACCTTGTTAACACTCTAGAGGCTACAAATCTTTCCATCCTATTTGGAGGGCAATGTCAAAAGTTAAATATATTATATTTATATATAAAACAGTATATATATACTGCCAGACAATACAATCACAATATGTGTATTGACTCCTTTAAAAGATTCTTAGGACACAAAATAGATACAAATACCCTATTAGCAATACAAAATAATACAGAGAATGACTTTGAAGACAAATGGGAAATAGTTCGAAAACTGTTTAGTCTACTTGTATAAAAGATATTCAAACTATTAACTCTTGAAACACTCTTGGAATAAAAAAGAGGCATGTCTTCAATCTCAATGGATCTTAATCAAACTTGGTTTGAATGTTTGCCTAATTGATATCTAGGTCAAGTTCGAATATGGGTCATGTCGGGTCAAAAACTAGGTCACTAGGTCAAATCAAAGAAAAACAGTGTTTACCCTCTAGGGGCTACAAATCTCGTTAGATCTGAATGAAATATTTTCAGAATGTTTGCCTACATTAAATCTAGGTCAAAATCAAATGTGGATTGTGTCTGGTCAAAAACTAGGTCACTAGGTCAAATTATAGAAAAATCTTGTTAACACTCTAAAGGTTGATTGTGAGTCATGTCCAGTCATAATCTAGTTCACTATAGGTTAATTTTACATGGTGTACCAGGTGAGCGATTTAGGGCCATGGTGGACCTTGTTTAATAGTAGTAATAATAACCGATAGCAAGATTCACAGCAGGTAAGTATTTTCTAATTAAAATGAGTTTTACTACAAAAACTATATTTTTATCCTAGCACATGGTAGCTTGAAGCAGGCAGATTCTGCTTTATTTTCAATCACCCTTGATTATAGAAAATTTGGAAATCTTAGGATTTTTCAAGATCAACTTATGGAAGCCCTGGCATCTGTATCCCACAACATTTTATGCCCCCTCCCAGACTTAGTTTGGGGCATAAGTGCCAAGATTGAGCTATTGTGAACCCCCTGTGTCCGTCGTCCGTCCCTCCATCTTTCCATCCATCGTCAAACTTTTTCTTTCAAGGTCTTCTTCTTGGAAACCATTTGGCCAATTTCTTCAAAACTTCATAGGATTGTTCATTGTAGGGTACTCTCTCAGATTTCTTCAAATATAGGTCATCCAATTGAAATTGTGGTTGCCATGACAACCAATTGAAAAAACTTTAAAAGTCTTCTCGTCAAAAACAACTGGTCTGAATTGAAAATAATTTTACCCAAATGTGCCATTGGTGACCCTTTATCAGATTTCTTAACATTGCTTTCCTATCTTAAAAAACATGATTGCTAGTGGGTGGGGCAGATTTTCCTTATATGGCTATATAGAGAAATCTTTAAAAAAAGTCTTGTCTAAAACCGCTGGTCTGATTTGAAAGTAATTTCACACAAATGATCCATGGATGACCCTCTACCAGATTTCTTAAAATAATTTTGATATCTAAAAATTATGGCCGCCAGTGGGTGGGGCAAATTTTCCTCATGTTACAGGGCTGCCATAAGTTGACATGAAAAATCCTAAAGTTTCAAAATTTGCATTTTTCCAGTGTGATTTTACAAACCATTCCTGAACCACATCGCCTGTTTCTAGTTTTTAGCTCACCTGGCACGTAGTGCCAAGGTGAGCTTTTAGGATCGCTGGATGTCCGTCGTCCGTCCGTTCACAATTGTTTGTTAACACTCTAGGTTCAAATCTCATTGGATCTTGATGAAGCTTGGTCACAAAGTTTGCCTCAATAACATCTAGGTCAAGTTCGAATGTGGGTCATGTCCGGTCAAAAACTAGGTCACTAGGTCAAATTATCAAAAAACCTTGTTAACACTCTAGAGGCTACAAATCTCATTGGATCTTCATGAAACTTCATCAATATGATTGCCTCAATGAAATCTAGGCCAAGTTCGAATGTGGGTCATGTCCAGTCAAAAACTAGGTCACTAGGTCAAATCGTCGAAAAACCTTGTTAACACTCTAGAGACTACAAATTTCATTGGATCTTCATGAAACTTCATCAAAATGTTTGCCTTAATAAAATATAGATCAAGTTAAAATGTGAGTCATGTCCGGTCAAAAACTAGGTCACTAGGTCAAATTATCGAAAAACCTTGTTAACACTCTAGAGGCTACAAATTTCATTGGATCTTCATAAAACTTCATCAATATGATTGCCTCAATGTAATCTAGACCAAGTTTGAATGTGGGTCATGTCCGGTCAAAAACTAGGTCACTAGGTCAAATCTTCGAAAAACCTTGTTAACACTCTAGAGACTACAAATTTCATTGGATCTTCATGAAACTTCATCAAAATGTTTGCCTCAATGAAATCAAGGTCAAGTTAAAATGTGGGTCATGTCTGGTCAAAAACTAGGTCACTAGGTCGAATCATCGAAAAACCTTATTAACACTCTAGAGACTACAAATTTCATTTGATCTTCATAAAACTTGATAAAAAGGTTTGCCTTAATGAAATATAGGTCAAGTTCAAATGTGGCTTATGTCTTGTCAAAAACTAGGTCACTAGGTCAAATCATCCAAAAACCTTGTTAACACTCTTGAGACTACAAAATTCATTGAATCTTCATGAAACTTGAACAAAATGTTTGTCTCATTGAAATGGAGGTTAAGTTAGAATGAGGGTCATGCCCGGTCAAAAACTAGGTCACACGGTGTACATGGTTACATGGTTACCAGGTGAGCGATTTAGGGCCATAGTGGCCCTTGTTTTTACACATGGCTGCTTAAAGCAGGCTTGAAGTAAAGCAGAATGCGCCTTTAGGGGTATTCTGCTTTACTTTCAGCCTGCTTTAAGCTACCTTGTACAAGAAAAAAATCCGAAGAATTAGTAAAATCCAAAGAAATGGCAGCCCTGATGTAACTGTATAGTAAAAACTTTAAAAAAATTCTTCTGTGAAACTACTGGTACAAACTCAAAATAATATTACACAAATGATCCATTTATGACTCTCTACAAGATTTCTTAAAACCATTTTGTTATCTTAAAAAACATGGCCACCAGTGGGTGGGGGTGAATTTACCGATGATGGCTTATAGTAAAAACTTAACCATTACTGGTCCATTACCATGACCGTAACCATGGGTAGCAGGTGAGCGTTTTAGGGCTGCATGTCGCTCTTGTTAGCTCTCCTGTACAAAATACAGGACAAGCTTATGCTGAACCGCTGGCATAGTCGTGAATGGCGTAAATAACCCTGGAGTAGGTGTTATTAGCTCACCTGGCACGAAGTGCCAAGGTGAGCTTTTAGGATCGCTGGATGTCCGTCGTCCGTCATACGTCGTCCATCGTCCGTCTTCCGTCCGTCCACAATTGGTTCGTTAACACTCTAGCAGCTACAAATATCATCCAATCTTCATGAAACTTGATCACAATGTTTGTCTAGTAGAAATCTAGGCCAAGTTCGAATGTGGGTCATGTTGGGTCAAAAACTAGGTCACTAGGTCAAATCATAGAAAAACCTTGTTAACACTCTAGAGGCTACAAATCTCATTGGATCTTAATGAAACTTGGTCAGAATGTTTGTCTCATTGATATCTAGGTCAAGTTTGAATAAGGGTTATGTCCGGTCAAAAACTAGGTCACTAGGTCAAATCATAGAAAAACCTTGTTAACACTCTAGAGGCTACAAATCTCTTTGGATCTTGATGAAACTTGGTCAGAATGTTTGTCTCATTGATATCTAGGTCAAGTTTGAATATAGGTTATGTCCGGTCAAAAACTAGGTCACTAGGTCAAATCATAGAAAAACCTTGTTAACACTCTAGAGGCTACAAATCTCTTTGGATCTTGATGACACTTGGTCAGCATGTTTGTCTTTTTTATATCTAGGTCAAGTTTGAATATGGGTCATGTCCGGTCAAAAACTAGGTCACTAGGTCAAATCATAGAAAAACCTTGTTAACACTCTTGAGGCTTTAAGTTTCGTCTGATATTTATGCAACTTGGTCAGAATGTTTGCCTAATTGATACCTAGGCCAAGTTCGAATATGGGTCATTTAGGGTAAAAAACTAGGTCACTAGGTCAAATCATAGGGAAAACTTGTTAACACTCTAGATGCTACAACTCTCATTGGATTTTAGTGAATTTTGCTCAACATGTTTGCCTCATTGATATCTAGCTCAGTTAATATTGAATGATGTCTGGTTGAAAACTAGGTCACTAGGTCAAATCAAAGTAAAACAGTGTTAACCTTTTCGAAGCTACAAATCTCACTTGATCTGCATGAAATATTGTCAGAATGTTTGCCTACATCAAATCTAGGTCAAAATATAATATGGATTGTGTTCGTTCAAAAACTAGGTCAAATCATAGGAAAATCTTGTTTACACTCTAGAAGTTGATTGTGGGTCATGGCCAGTCATAATCTAGGTCACTATAGGTCAAGTTTGCCATGGTGTACCAGGTGAGCGATTTAGGCCCATAGTGGCCCTTGTTTAGGTTCATGTTGTAACTTATCAAGTTATGTGATATTATTGTACATTATACCCTCATGTAGGCAAAGAAATCACACAATGCAATTTGCAAGTACAGTCAAACTTGCTGATGCGACCACTTGTATTAACCAGCCTTTGTATTAAGCGACCGGTTTGAATTCCTATACTACAGTAGAACTTCGATGTGTCGATGTTGAAGGGACCATCATAAAAAACTCGACACATCGAAGCCTCGACTCATGTTTACCTGATGTTTCCTCGAATTTTTTCTCAAATATACTCGATCTCCATAAAGCCGACATGTCCGTATGTTACCTGTTGATATTGATTATTTCCAATTAAAAACATTCGAACGGAATTATGTCTGCCTCGTATCGCATCCAAACTGGATGCATATTTACTCATTTTACCAAAAACAAATCTTAAAGATGTACGTTAGGCGAAAATAAGTTTCCCGTAACTCGATTTTCAGAAAAAACCAACGGTATGGACGGATGTCGCTTTTTATCTGCACACCGGTTCTTGTACCCATTCCAGCATATATATTCTCTCGAAACGCTGGAACCAGATTCAGGGGAAACCCTTTTTAGCTCACCTGGCACGTAGTGCCAAGGTGAGCTTTTAGGATCGCTGGATGTCCGTCGTCCGTCGTCCGTCGTCCGTTGTCTGTCTGTCCGTCTGTCCGTCCACAATTGTTCGTTAACACTCTAGCAGGTTCAAATCTCATTGGATCTTCATGAAACTTGGTCACAATGTTTGCCTAAATGAAATCTAGGTCAAGTTTGAATGTGGGTCATGTCCGGTCAAAAACTAGGTCACTAGGTCAAATTATCGAAAAACCTTGTTAACACTCTAGAGGCTACAAATTTCATTGGATCTTCATGAAACTTCATCAATATGATTGCCTCAATAAAATCTAGGCCAAGTTCGAATGTGGGTCATGTCCGGTCAAAAACTAGGTCACTAGGTCAAATCTTTGAAAAACCTTGTTAACACTATAGAGACTACAAATTTCATTGGATCTTCATGAAACTTCATCAATGTGATTGCCTTAATGAAATCTAGGTCAAGTTTGAATGTTGGTCATGTCCGGTCAAAAATTAGGTCACTAGGTCAAATTGTCGAAAAACCTTGTTAACACTCTAGAGACTACAAATTTCATTGGATCTTCATGAAACTTCATCAATATGATTGCCTTAATGAAATCTAGGCCAAGTTCGAATGTGGGTCATGTCCGTTCAAAAACTAGGTCACTAGGTCAAATCTTCGAAAAACCTTGTTAACACTCTAGAGACTACAAATTTCATTGGATTTTCATGAAACTTCATCAAAATGTTTGCCTTAATGAAATCTAGGTCAAGTTTGAATGTGGGTCATGTCCGGTCAAAAACTAGGTCACTAGGTCAAATCATCCAAAAACCTCGTTAACACTCTAGAGACTACAAAATTCATTGAATCTTCATGAAACTTGAACAAAATGTTTGTCTCATTGAAATCGAGGTTAAGTTAGAATGAGGGTCATGCCCGGTCAAAAACTAGGTCACACGGTGTATATGGTTACATGGTTACCAGGTGAGCGATTTAGGGCCATAGTGGCCCTTGTCTTAAAATAGTAGCAATATCTCCTTAGAGGGATATGGGTAATTGCATAACTATTGATGCTACACATTTCTGGATGGGTTCCGCGTGACACATTCTTTTCCGGCATAAAAACATCGACCGAACTACGCATATGCGTTAACGTTCGGTTTAAATTGACTTCACACAAAACGAAATAAGGGTGCTATGATTAAGTCCGTGACAAATAAAATATGGAAAAGAGTTGATGAATCAAGGAATACACGGGGCCTTTGACACATTCAGGTGTTGGCCTGTTTGTCCTGGATACTTGGGTAGTCAGGTCATTCTGATTCACGACAATCAATCGAGTAAAGATGGTCACGGAGGTGTGAAAAACTCGACACACGAAATGCCGGTCAGTCAATTTTTGTACAGTCGAACATCGACACATGTGTAGTGAATTTTGAGTGAAACAGTACATACGGACCGAGAAAAAAAGTCGATATAGCGAAAAACTCGACTTATAAAAACTCGAGTCATACGTAGGTTTTTAATCAGGTTATATAGGGAGAAAAGTTGGGACTTTAAGAAAAGATCGACACATCGAGAAACTCGACTCTTCGAAGTTCGACACATCGAAGTTCTACTGTATATAAATTGAGTGTTTTCAACGACTTTTGCCTAACGCGTCCAGCGACCGGTGTTTTTTCGTCCCAAACAACACTTTTCGTTTTATTAAACGACCACCTCGGGATTAAAAGGTCATAATTGATCAATTATGTCCAATCCTTTGACATCTTTTCACACTTATTCACAATTAAGATCGGTGTTTCTCAATTTCATGAAAGGTGTGAAAACGTACGCAAAATCGAAAGTTCTTTTTTACGGGAAACTTCGACAAACTCCGTCAAGCACGGAACTTAAGTAAATTGTTTCGAAATCGATTGCCGCTAAGAATATTCTAATAGGAATCTAAAGGTTTGACATTTATTACTTTGATTCCGTAGACCCTCTGCTGTTTTTATGGTGACTTTCTTTCAACGCCGGTTCGACAGCCATTTTGATTTTTTTGAAGAATCACCCATACGTCACGTGTACAAAACATGTGAAGTTCTTGAGAGGGTGTGTCGGAAATCCCGTGTTTTATTGGTTGGTCTCTTGTACACAAAGAAACCGTATTCCCACCTTTTACGTCCGGGCTATACCGAATAATATAACGAGCCATATCACGTTGAAAACACCGGTTCTCGTCCGATCACCGAAGTTAAGCAACGTCAAGCCCGGTTAGTACTTGGATGGGTGACCGCCTGGGAATACCGGGTGCCGTAGACTTAGAGAAAAGTCCATTCTACAATAGGCATGATGCTGACAACTGAGACAACGGGATGACGCATCTGATAAAGCTTATGCGGGACAATAAACCTTCACAGAAACAACAACTGAACAAAAATAGAAGTTAGCCCAAGTTTGTGTTCTTTCGCGCATGCGCCGTCTCTCAATTTTTCACGGAATACCTGCTAACATAGTAGGAACCGAAATCTTTAAATAGTAACAAAGATCATATTCCTCAAGAATCATGTCAATTTCTCGGCGAATTAACGCACATGCTGTATCTGTTAATTTGACATTGAAATAGCGAATCGTATATCAGCGTTTTTATGGTGCTATTGATAAATTCGTACATATATCGGCGTTTTTATGCAATTACGGATAAAAAATCGATTGATATTAAAATGTAAAAAGGGTAAGTTCAACTGTATGGATTATGTCAAGTTATTCAATTCAGATTAAGGACGAAAAAGACAACAACCCAAATCAATCATGTTGTATTCAGGGGCCATTTTATTCAGCGACCACTTTAGAGCCGTCCCTTGGGTCTTGGGTGGTCGCTTAATACAAGTTTGACTGTATTAACTCAAAGTTATTAATCAAGTAACATTACTTTTTGAAGCACCCTCGTAATATCTGAATATAAGACTTTCAATTCCTATTCTGTTGTATGTGGCTGTTGTCCACAAATTTTACTGTATTATATGCAACTATTTTCTGTAACATCATGTTTCTGCTGTTTCATAGGGACTTCGGCCATACTCAGTGTACCAGGCTATAGGCTACAACCTACTGTTGAACGTCAATAAGGGCCAGTATGCCAAAAGTGACACCTACTGGGCCCATGCCCCTCTCAGTCCCGGGGACAGGGCAGATGTCCTTCTTATAACTACAAAGTGAGTTCCTCCCATTCTTCAGAAAATCCTTAAAATTTAACCTTATTTGAGTTGTTCAAGACAGATTAGCTTTCTGAGTTACTTTAGTCCAAGACAGAATAGCTTTCTGAGTTACTTTAGTCCAAGACAGATTAGCTTTCTGAGTTACTTTAGTCCAAGACAGATTAGCTTTCTCAGTTACTTTAGTCCAAGACAGATTAGCTTTCTCAGTTACTTTAGTCCAAGACAGATTAGCTTTCAGAGTTACTTTAGTCCAAGACAGATTAGCTTTCTGAGTTACTTTAGTCCAAGACTGATAAGCTTTCTCAGTTACTTTAGTCCAAGACAGATTAGCTTTCTGAGTTACTTTAGTCCAAGACAGATTAGCTTTCTCAGTTACTTTAGTCCAAGACAGATTAGCTTTCTCAGTTACTTTAGTCCAAGACAGATTAGCTTTCTCAGTTACTTTAGTCCAAGACAGATTAGCTTTCTCAGTTACTTTAGTCCAAGACAGATTAGCTTTCTCAGTTACTTTAGTCCAAGACAGATTAGCTTTCTCAGTTACTTTAGTCCTGCATTATGCAATCATCCGCTTTTTAGCTCACCTGGCATGTAGTGCCAAGATGAGCTTTTTTGATCGTCCTCTGTCCGTCTTCCGTAGTCGTTCGTTCGTTCATCTGTTCGTGCGTCGTTCGTCTTCAACAATTTCTTTAAACGACATCTCCTTCCAAAGTACTTGATAGATTTTTACCAAACTTGGCCTGAATGATTTTTTACCAAACTTGGCCTGAATGATCATTATATGGTCCTCTTACAAAGTTGTTCAAACATTTCCGGTCCATTGCATATGTAGGTCACAGGAGCTAAAAATAGATTTTTTCAATGAAAACTTAAAAAATCTTCTTGTCTGAAACCACAGTACCCTGAGCTTAGATAATTGGTACAAAGCATCGTCTTCAGGTCCTCTATCAAGATTGTTCAAATTATGTCCCCTGTGTCAAAAATGACCCCGCCCCAGGCGTAATAATTTTACATAGAGTTATATAGTGAAATCTTCAAACATCTTTTTTTCTGAAACTAATATGGCCAGAGCTTTGATATTTTGCATGATGACACTTCTAGAAGCCCTTAACCAATATTGTAAATATGGTTCTGGTCAACATATTGTTTTTCTCTTTTGTTTGTTTTTATAAGCTCACCTGAGCCAAAGGCTCAAGGTGAGCTATTGGGATGGCCCTGTGTCTGTCGTCCGTCGTGCGTCGTCGTTAACAATTGCTTCAAATGACATCTTCTCCTATACCACTGAACAGAATTCAACCAAACTTTACAGAAATGTTCCTTGGGTCAAGCTCTTCCAAATTTGTTCAAAGAATTAAAAACAATGCAGAACTCTGGTTGCCATGGCAACCAAAGTGAAAAAATAATGAAATCTTAAAAAATCTTCTTGTCAAAAACTGCAAGGGCCAGAGCTTAGATATTTGGCACATAGCATCACCTACAGGTCCTTTATCAAGTTTGTTCAAATTATGCCCCTGGGGTCAAAATTGGCCCAGCCCCGGGGGTCACAATTTTACATAGAGTTATATAGTGAAAATTTCAAACGTCTTCTCCACTGAAACTAATATAGCCAGAGCTTTGATATTTGGCATGGTGACACTTCTAAATGTCCTTTACCTAGTTTATTCAAATGGTTCTAGGTCATAATTCACATTCAAAATATGTATAGCAGACAGCAATTCAGCATTATAAGAGTTAGACCCTAGCCACATTTCCTACTGCCAGAGTTACATAACTGAATTCAGGTCAGCTGGTCAGCTGAGGTTCACTGAGTCTGTAACAGCAGCATATGGTGTTGTCTGCTACATTTTTATGCCCTGCAGTTGGGGGCATATTGCTTTTTTTTGTCTGTTTGTCCATTTGTTTGTCTGTCAGTCCACAACTTTAATTTTAGCCATAACTTTGTTAAAGTTAGAAACTTTATAACTTGGGTCATGTCCTACAAAGGTCAATGTCATTTTTGAGATATTTCCCAGTGTCATATTTTCTTGTCTTTGAGATAACTCCAGTTCTACTGATGTTAACCCATTACCCCATACATATGCCTTTTTACGCCTTTAATTTATTCCTCCTTTAAATAAAATAATTCCACTTTATACAGTCATAAAGATATAAGAAATAGTATCTATATCTTAGTAGATGATAACTTAAAGCAGGCTGAAAGTAAAGCAGAATGTGCAATAAATAATCATATGGAAATACATGTAGCTTGATTAGAAGATGTGTCATGGATAAGGGCCATAACTCTGCCAACAATATTTTTTTAAGTTATTCCAATTTGTCATGTTTTTTTTTGTCTGGAAGATAATTCCATTTACAGCTATATTAAAATGTTGTCTTGCCTATTAAGCTCAGGCACAATGACCTCAGGTGAGCGAATTAAGGGCCATGGTGAGCTATTCTGATCGTGCTATGTCCGTCGTCGTTCGTCGTGAGTTCGTTCGTCCGTTCGTCGTCAACAATTTCTTTAAACGACATCTCCTCCGAAACCACTGGATGAATTTTTACCAAACTTGGCAGACATGATCCTTATATGATCCTCTTTGGAAGTTGTTCAAATGTTTCCGGTCCGTTGCATATCTAGGTCACAGGAGCTAAAAAAAGATCGTTTCAATAAAAACTTAAAAAATCTTCTTCTCTGAAACCAAAGTACCCTGAGCTTAGATATTTGGCACAAAGCATCATCTATAGGTCCTCTATCAAGATTGTTCAATTTATGTCCCCGGGGTCAAAAATGGCCCTGCCCCGGGGGTCACAAATTTACATAGAGTTATATAGTGAAATCTTTAAACCTCTTCTTCTCTAAAACTAATATAGCTAGAGCTTTGATATTTGGCATGGTGTAACTTCTAGAGGTACTTTACCAATATTGTTCAAATGTTTCCGGTCCGTTGCATATCTAGGTCACAGGAGCTAAAAATAGATTTTTTCGATTAAACCTTAAAAAATCTTCTTCTCTGAAACCACAGTACCCTGAGCTTAGATATATGGCACAAAGCATCATCTATAGGTTCTCTATCAAGATTGTTCAAATTATGTCCCCGGGGTAAAAAATTACCCCGCCCCGGGGGTCACAAATTTACATAGAGTTATATAGTGGATTCTTCAAACCTCTTCTTCTCTGAAACTAACATAGCTAGAGCTTTGATATTTGGCATGGTGTAACTTCTAGAGGGACTTTACCGATGTTGTTCAAATGGTTCTGGTCTGTTCCATATCTAGGTCACAGGAGCTAAACATAGATTTTTTAAATAAAAAGCTTAAAAAATCTTCTCTTAAACTACAGTATCCTAAGCCGTATACGGCTCTTGTTTTAAGACTAGGCGAATAATAAATCAAAAACACGCTGATATATAGACTAGTTTTATATATTGATAAATCCTGGCCCTTATAACAGGGCTACATATACATAGTTTAGCATAGTGATAACAGTGTGGCAGTAATGGCCGCGGAGGACAAGCAGATGTGCCTTTAAAGTATTAAATTGTACACTAAACCCTGAGAAGCAAATACCACAAGCACCAGGAATTACGCTGATATTATCACAATGGGCAAGACCTGGCTGCAGCAATGTGTCCCCCAAAATTTAGCAGTTTGAACAGACTGGTATCCGATTTAAGTCGAATCCTAACTTTACCACTGACACTAGGATTACTGAAATAACGTAACTCTTCCCGCCTAATAAAGCAATGAGCAGCAAATAAGGGTCATCTAAATGCCATAACCCGCCATACTAAAAGGTCAGACAGCCGTGCTGATAGCGATAACTGATTCTATGAACAGCCAGTAACAGGCAGCAAATGGATGGCATTTACGCGATATTAATAGCGGAAAACAGCACTCCATACCTCAGATAGTAAAAGCAAATAGCTAGTTTTTAGGCAATATCACTCGCCGCAAACAATAATCCATACGTAAGCCAATAATCCAGACAGCCGTTGGAGGCATTTACTCAATATTTACAGCAACAGACAACAATACGTACATAAACCTCTAAAGCAGATAGCAAATGACAGGTATTTACACAATGTCGCCAACCACAAACCGCATTCAATACAAACAATAACGAAGATAACAAAAAGGTGGCATTTACCCAATACAGCTAGAATCAACAGCAATTCGGCTCGCAACAAACAGCAATTCATACATCAGCCCATAAGGCAGACAGCCAATGGCTGGCATTTACGCAATACAGTTAGCAACCAACCCCAATTCAGCTAGCAACACACAGAATTCGTTCATCAGCCCATAACGCAGACAGCAGATGGCTAGCATTTACCCAACAAAGAAAGCAGCAATCAGCTAATCAGCCACAGCAAGGGCTGGCATTTACACAACATAGCAAACAACAAGCAGCACATCAGCCTAAGCAAGGGCTGGTTTTTACACAACATAGCTAGCAACAAGCAGCACATAAGCCACAGCAAGGGCTGACATTTACACAATATAGCTAGCAACAAAAGCACATCAGCCACAGCAAGGGCTTGCATATACCCAATATAGCAAGTAACAAACAGCACCTCAGCCATAGCAAGGGCTGGCATTTACACAATATAGCTAGCAACAAAAGCATGTCAGCCACAGCAAGGGCTGGCATTTACCCAATATAGCAAGTAACAAACAGCACCTCAGCCACAGCAAGGGCTGGCATTTACACAATATAGCTAGTAACAAACAGCACATCAGCCACAGCAAGGGCTGGCATTTACCCAATATAGCAAATAACAAACAGCACATCAGCCACAGCAAGGGCTGGCATTTACCCAATATAGCAAGTAACAAACAGCAAGTAACAAACAGCACATCAGCCACCGCAAGGGCTGGCATTTACCCAATATAGCAAGTAACAAACAGCACATCAGCCACCGCAAGGGCTGGCATTTACCCAATATAGCAAGTAACAAACAGCACATCAGCCACAGCAAGGGCTGGCATTTACTCAAAATAGCAAGTAACAAACAGCACTTCAGCCACAGCAAAGGCTGGCATTTACCCAAAATAGCAAGTAACAAACCGCACAACAGCCACAGCAAGGGCTGGCACCCAATATAGCAAGTAACCAACAGCACATCAGCCACAGCAAGGGCTGGCATTTACCCAATATACATTGTAGTAAGTAACCAACAGCACATCAGCCACAGCAAGGGCTGCATTTACCCGTGACAATATAGCTATTCACAAGCAGCACATTGGCCACAGCAAGGGCCGGCATTTACACAATATAGCAAACAACAGACAGCAATTCACCTCAGCCAGTAACGCAGACAACACATGGCTGGCATTACACAATATAGCTAGCAACACACAGCAATACATACATCAGCCAGTAACACGTAAAGCATCTGTGATTAGCAACACTCACGCAATACAGATAGCCATTGGCGAAGCAGACCTTGCTTGCGATATTCGCCACTTACGCCAACTAAGACATTCGGCTATGATCAGCAACCTATATAAGGCATACAGAGCGCTATTAGCAAGCAAACATTGATCGTAATGGTCGCCACTTACAGCAACCCAGACATTCAGCTGCAATTAACAATAACCACGCGATACAGAAAGCTATTGGCAAGCCCATCGATAGCAATGGTCGCCACTTACAGCAACCCGGATATTCAGATTCCCTTAACAATATTCCATGTTACTAACGCAATAATCACGCAATACCGACAGCTATTGGCATACAAATATTAATAGAAATGGGCCACTTACAGCGACCCAGACATTCGGGTGCAATTAGAAACAATATCGCAAATCAGGCAGCTATTGGCGAACTTATGTTGATAGAAATAGTCGCCACTTACAACTACCCGGGAATTCAGCTGCAATCGGCAACATTAATGCATTACAGACGGTTATTGGTAAGCGGGCGCAATAGTAATGGTCGCCATTTACAGAGCCCCAGATATTCGGCTGCAATTATCGACGATCACAAAATACGGATAGGTATAGGCAAGCGAACATTGATAGAATTTCTTACAGCGACCCCGATATTCAGCTGAAATTAGCCATAATCATTAATCACGTAATATAGCCAGCTATTGATTGGCAATCAGACCTTGATAGCAATGGTAGCCACTTACAGCAGTCCAGACGTTCGATTCAATTAACAATATTTTAAGTTACTAACTTGTGAACAGAATTACCAGCAAATGGCAACCTAGCTATTACTGTATTGAAAAATGGTAGAGCTCAGTTTGAAATATTAGGGATTACCAGTATTACAAACGAATAGATGGTAACTTACGTGCAATCTTTTAGAAAAACCTCGCTTAGAGATGCGCCAACTACTAGAGTGGCAGCCTAGCAAAGGATTCTCTGGAAGCCAAAACTTGAATTGCTGCAAATTGTGAGTAAAATTAGTAACCACATCAACTCGCCCCCCTCAAAACTCTAGCCATTTAGAGTATTATAGCCGCGACAACTTGATAAGCAGAACTCAATGGATGAGCTCTGTTTATACATGTTACATAGTATATTAGAGAAAAGTTCACAGTACTCTAAATAAATAGCGAACAAGTTCATTTTACACTAAGCAGTACATCTTAAAATGACCTAAATATTGAGTATGCAAGCAACACCTATGTCTCAACATCTCGACTATGACTAGTTGTGAGTTTGAGGAAAAAACCTCTAGAGCATAACGTGTAGTTCCTAAGCGTGGCATAACTTCTCAAGCAAACAGAGCCAAGAAAGCCAGCCCACGCCTAATTAAAGGCTATGATTAGATGTAATGCATAGAAGCTGCTAAGCATAGACAATAAATAGCATTTAACACTTCATAATTGCGTTATTCTGATAGCGAAATATAGTGCACTTCTGACATAGTTCCCGAGTCTTTCTGTTTCTGTAATATAGGCAACTTCTAGATACAGTTTGGTTGTAGCTCTTGACCACTGATGACGGTTTAAAACCATGTGACGCAGTTCCTAACACCCGAGATGAAAATTTCACAAGCACGCCCTTGAATGGTGTCTAATCGCAATGTCACGATAATGGAATGGACAACATTTGGCCTTTGCATTTGAACCCAGGAAACAGTTGAAAAGTTCTGTGCCAACATGAAACTTTCGCAAGCACCCGCACTTGAATGATGACCATTTGCAATGTCACAATAAAAGCTCTTGGCAAGTTGTGTCGGGTCCCCTCAATCGTGGGCGCTTGTCAATAATACTGAATGTCGGAGCTGTACATATTTTCCAACATCTGTCTCCATGATGCCAAGTCACTTGAGTATCTGAAGATAATAACACAAAACCCAGCATAGCAGCATTTCTAAGTACAAGCAGATATTATGTGGAAACTATCCACTTAGATATAGAAATATTTTGCCTAGTAATTATATTACTTAACAAGGGCCACTATGGCCCTAAATCGCTCACCTGGTACACCATGGCAAACTTGACCTATAGTGACCTAGATTATGACTGGACATGTATACCCACAATCAACCTATAGAGTGTAAACAAGATTTTCCAATGATTTGACCTAGTGACCTAGTTTTTGACCAGACATGACCCATATTCAAACTTGACCTAGATATCAATGCGACAAACATTCTGACCAAATTTCATCAAGATCCAATGAGATTTGTAGCCCCAAGAGTGTTCACAATGTTTTTCTATAATTTGACCTAGTGACCTAGTTTTTGACCAGACATGACCCATATTCAAACTTGACCTAGATATCAATTAAACAAACATTCTGACCAAGTTTCATCAAGATCCAATGGGATTTGTAGCCTCAAGAGTGTTCACAAGGTTTTTCTATGATTTGACCTAGTGACCTAGTTTTTGACCAGACATGACCCATATTCAAACTTGACCTAGATATCAGTTAAACAAACATTCTGACCAAGTTTCATCAAGATCCAATGAGATTTGTAGCCTCTAGAGTGTTCACAAGGTTTCTCTATGATTTGACCTAGTGACCTAGTTTTTGACGGGACATGACCAACATTCGAACTTGACCTAGGTATCAATGAGGCAAACATTCTGACCAAGTTTCATTAAGATCCAATGAAAGTTGTAGCCTCTAGAGTGTTCACAAGGTTTTTCTATGATTTGACCTAGTGACCTAGTGTTTGACCCGACATGACCCACATTCGAACTTGGCCTAGATTTCATAAAGACCAACATTGTCATCAAGTTTCATGAAGATCGGATGAAATTTGTAGCCGCTAGAGTGTTCACAACCAATTGTGAACGGACAGACGACGGACGACGGACATCCAGCGATCCTAAAAGCTCACCTTGGCACTTCGTGCCAGGTGAGCTAAAAAAGGAGGGAGGGAGGGAGGGTTAACAGCTGTTTACCTTGTAGCGTTTGGTCAGACTGAGACCGTTGACCATGTGCTTGAGCCTTTTATGTGGAAGCTTACCGGAAGTATTCCGCATGATACCTTATAACAGAGCGTCCCTGGATACATCTACGAGGCAATCCGAAGTACGAACTGACCAGTAAAGACACTTAGGCACGCATTCACCTTTGCAAAAATAAATGTTGTTATTTGGATATAAAATCAAAATAACAACTTTTATTTTAAGACTAGGCGAATAAAAAATCAAAAACACGCTGATAGATAGACTAGTTTTATATATTGATAAATCCTGGCCCTTATAACAGGGCTACATATACATAGTTTAGCATAGTGATAACAGTGTGGCAGTAATGGCCGCGGTAAAGGAGGACGAGCAGATGTGCCTTTAAAGTATTAAATTGTATACTAAACCCTGAGAAGCAAATACCACAAACACCAGGAATTATGCTGATATTATCACAATGGGCAAGACCTGGCTGCAGCAATGTGTCCCCCAAAATTTAGCAGTTTGAACAGACTGGTATCCGATTTAAGTCGAATCCTAACTTTACCACTGGAAACATTCATCAAACTGACCCACAACTCTTAAAGGAGATGCGACCGAGGTCGCCCCGTCAGAGAGTCCTGGAAGGCCGATGAATATTAGCCTTAATGCACATCCTTTTAAAATGCAATCAGGAATTTTTTCCCGCCACAATAAAGTTTACTTTATCCCCAAAAAAATTACTGTATTTAAAGGACTGGTAAAGTCAAAGGTTGATTCTATTAAAACATTGTATCATATAAATTTCTTGATAGTAAACTGTTACGCCCAAACTATCCTACAAGGCCTCCAACAAAGTTGGAGACCCGCATCGGACAATAGATGCTGCCTAACCCGTAATATGCAGTTGTCTCCAGCAACATTTAAAGACCTTGACCTAGTGGAGTGGAGGACCTGCTGACGACCCAACCTTTTTATCCTTCTCCTCTTGCTTTCAAGGGTGCTAGAAGGACACAGGCAGGATCCCCAGGGCCCAACGGAAATGCTGAATATTCACCCTAACCAAGACAGTCGGGGAAAGCCTTTCTAAGAAAATGACTTTCCCTAGCAATGAACAACTTCCAGCTAGTTCTATTTAGGAGCTGTCATGTGTTTCGATAGCTTACAAGCTCATAAGGAAGACCAATGGGGTGCACTCTAAGTTAACACATTTTTATAAGAAACAGCAAACCATAGATGACGAGAATTAAGCTTGACTACCATAGGCAAAGTCTGGCACGGCCAAGTTATCCCTGCAAATTATGCACAGTTGGGACCAGCCGATCTATGAATATCCCAGATCCAATAATTAAACGATCATAGACTAGGAGTACCTGAGAACAGGACTCTACCATATTTTAAGACATGCAGAGGAACAGCAAACCACATGCTGGACCAAATAAGCAGCGCGATGAAACCAGACATATACCCCGTTCAGCCCGTCGGAACAGCCACTATGCCAGCGTAACAACCACCCGGGCTGCACCCACACTTAATGCTAGCGATACGAACAAGCTCTTATAACTGCAGCAAGTCTCCTTACAGAGGATGGGCTACTATAGCCTTTAGCACTTGATTGTATATTTTTCCTACCTGCATAAGCGGCTGTCCGACCGGCTAAAGCGACAGTTTAACTTTATTTAGCAAAAGCAACCTATTCGAACCATTTGGTTTTAGAAGCCAGTGAGCACCTGGCAATAGGATTATATGGTAAAGTCCTATTCATCCTATCCATAAATATTAATCACTATTATTCAATACCGCTTGTGCACTCAGAAGCAGGAGCAGAAATGAGTCGTATTAGACTCCTACCATTGGATTTCAAATTTGTATACAACTAGATTTGACTCGTTTTAAAATTAAAATTTCCCGAAACACACACACACATCCACTCTAAGACCTATGCATGGCTCATGAATGATTCACCAAAACTTCTGTATATCTTTTAGGCACAAATCCAACCAGCGAGATATTAAACAATTTGAAGCCATTCCTCCAGCTCAAACTTCTCAATTTTTAGCTCACCTGAGCCAAAGGCTCAAGGTGAGCTATTGGGATGGCCCTGTGTCCGTCGTCCGTCGTCGTGCGTCGTCCGTCGTGCGTCGTCGTTAACAATTGCTTCAAATGACATCTTCTCCTAAACGGCTGAACAGATTTCAACCAAACTTTACAGGAATGTTCCTTGGGTCAAGCTCTTTCAAATTTGTTCAAAGAATTGAAAACAATATAGAACTCTGGTTGCTATGGCAACCAAAGTGAAAAAATAAGGAAATCTTAAAAAATCTTCTTGTCTGAAACTGCAAGGGCCAGAGCTTAGATATTGGGCACATAACATTATCTACAGGTCCTCTATCAAGTTTGTTCAAATTATGCCCCTGGGGTCAAAATTGGCCCCGCCCCGGGGGTCACAGTTTTACATAGAGTTATATAGAGAAAATTTCAAACGTCTTCTCCACTGAAACTGATATGGCCAGAGCTTTGATATTTGACATGGTGACACTTCTAAATGTCCTTTACCTAGTTTGTTCAAATGGTTCTGGTCGGTTAAATATCTAGGTCATAATTCACATTCAAAATATGTATAGCAGACAGCAATTCAGCATTATAAGAGTTAGACCTTAGCCAAATTTCCTACTGGCAGAGTTACATAACTGAACTCAGGTCAGCTGGTCAGCTGATGAGGTTGCATATGGTGGTGTCTGCTATATTTTTATGCCCTGCAGTTGGGGGCATATTGTTTTGTCTGTCTGCTTTTTTGTCTGTTTGTCCATTTGTTTGTCTGTCAGTCCACAACTTTAATCTTAGCCATAACTTTGTTAAAGTTAGAAACTTTATAACTTGGGTCATGTCCTACAAAGGTCAATGTCATTTTTTAGATATTTCCCAGTGTCATATTTTCTTGTCTTTGAGATAACTCCAGTTCTACTGATGTTAACCCATTACCCCATACATATGCCTTTTTACGCCTTTAATTTATTCCTCCTCTAAAGAAAATAATTCCACTTTATATAGTCATAAACATGTAAGATATAAGAAATAGTATCTATATCTTAGTAGATGATAACTTAAAGCAGGTTGAAAGTAAAGCAGAGTGCGCAATAAATAATCATATGGAAATACATGTAGCTTGATAAGAAGAAGTGTCATGGATAAGGGCCATAACTCTGCCAACAATATTTTTTTAAGTTATTCCAATTTGTCATGTTTTTTTTTGTCTGGAAGATAATTCCATTTACAGCTATATTAAAATGTTGTCTTGCCTATTAAGCTAAGGCACAATGACCTCAGGTGAGCGAATTAAGGGCCATGGCCCTCTTGTTATTATACCCATCAGGGTCTTTGTTTACAGATCTAATTGTGTTGTTAATAAGCCTAACCTAATCTAACCGCAACTCCCAGGCACAATAATTGATTGTTCGGGAGTAACAAGATTTCCCCGAAATTCCAAATCCTGATAGCGAAGACTATTAAGTCAGCTGAACCCGTATGCCATTCGTTAAAAAATCGCTACTTACATATGATAACCATCGAGCATTTCGAAGAGAGAGTTCAACTTTGTGGTTGAAACAGCCAAACTGAACATGCTACTGACAAACTGACATGCTGACGCGAACTTTCAGCGAGTTCGTAAAATTTTCGGGATATTTGGCCATGACAGCTAAGTAAAGACTGGTTCCTTTCCAAAAGGGCTGGTTCCCCATATGTTAGGGCGGGTCTAAAACTCTTACTGACAACCACTTTAAAACCGAGAATCGGTACACCCGATAAAACCATCCTAAGTTTCCCGAACCTTGTGCATGTGGGTACATAATTAAATAGATGCATAAATTGTGAGTGCGTCAGTCCATGATAATGTATAAACGCTGCATTTTACAAAATAACATGTAAAGGGTAGGTCAATTAGGGTTAGACGGACCAACCAAGGGTAGTAAATTAGCCCTGGCTGGAGATTCCGTAACCTGTCACTTATGCGAATTAGACCAAGCCAAAAAGTCAGCCACAGGCGAACGAGTAAGAGAGCGTGTCGCAATTGTAACGACGGACCACATGTGTTGGGTAGTCCAAAAGCAGACTCAATTAATTCCCCAAGTCGATAATTCTGGCACTTCTCGCATTACCTGGAATAAGTTGTAACCAAGGTATAGCCTTCTTCAACGCTGGCGTTGTATTCATCTTTTGCCTTTTCCCTCCTGCGTCATGCTTATATTATTGTATCAAATACTGAAGGCGTAGATCTACTTTATAAGTGATTCTTTAACAGCTGTTTACCGTGTAGCGTTTGGTCAGACTGAGACCGTTGACCATGTGCTTGAGCCTTTTATGTGGAAGCTTACCGGAAGTATTCCGCATGATACCTTATAACAGAGCGTCCCTGGATACATCTACGAGGCAATCTGAAGTACGAACTGACCAGTGAGCGATATTTAGGCCCGCATGGGCCTCTTGTTAAGATCCCCACAATGATTCTTATTTGTTCAGTATGTTACAAAAGAGCGAGAGCACTGTGTAATTTGATCTGCCCTTGTTTTATAGCTCACCTGAGCCGAAGGCTCAAGGTGAGCTATTGGGATGGCCCTGTGTCCGGCGTCGTCGTTAACAATTGCTTCAAATGACATCTCCTCCTATACCGCTTGACAGAATTCAACTAAACTTTACAGAAATGTTCCTTGGGTCAAGCTCTTTCAAATTTGTTCAAAGAATTAAAAACAATGCAGAAATCTTAAAAAAAATTCTTGTCAAAAACTGCAAGGGTCAGAGCTTAGATATTTGGCACATAGCATCATCTACAGGTCCTCTATCAAGTATGTTCAAATTATGCCCCAGGGGTCAAAACTTGCCCCGCCCCGGGGGTCACAGTTTAACATGGAGTTATATAGTGAAATTTTCAAACGTCTTCTTCTCTGAAACTAATGTGGCCAGAGCCTTGATATTTGGCATGGTTACACTTCTAGATGTCCTATACCAAAATTGTTCAAATGGTTCTGGTCTGTTGTTTAAATAGGTCACAGGAGCCAAAAATAGATTTTTTTCGAAGAAAACTTAAAAAATCTTATTCTCTGAAACTTCATGCGCCAGAGCTTAGATATTTGGCACATAGCATCGCCTCCAGGTCCTCTATCAAGTTTGTTCAAATTATGCCCCTGGGGTCAAAATTGACCCGGCCCCAGGGGTCACAGTTATACATAGAGTTATATAGTGAAATTTTCAAACGTCTTCTCTGAAACTAAAGGGGCCAGAGCCTTAATATTTGGCATGGTTAGACTTCTAGATGTCCTTTACCAAAAAATTTCAAATGGATCTTGTCAGTTGCATAACTAGGTCACAGGAGCTAAAAATAGATTTATTTTTCGATGAAACCTTAAAAAATCTTCTTCTCTGTAACTACAAGGGCCAGAGCTTAGATATTTGGCACATAGCATCGCCTCCAGGTCCTCTATCAAGTTTCAAATTATGCCCCTTGGGTCAAAATTGGCCCCGCCCAGGGGGTCACCGTTTTACATGGAGTTATATAGTGAAATTTTCAGACGTCTTCTATTCTGAAATTAACATGGCCAGAGCTATGATATTTGGTATGGTGACACTTCTAGATGTCCTTTACCAATATTTTTCAAATGGTTCCGGTCAGTTGCATATCTAGGTCACAGGAGCTAACAATGGATTTTTTTCAATGAAAACTTAAAAAATCTTCTTGTCTGAAACTGAATCTTCTTGTCTGAAACTGCAAAGGCCAGAGCTTAGATATTTGGCACATAGCATTGCCTACAGGTCCTCTATCAAGTTTGTTCAAATTATGCCCCTGGGATAAAAATTGGCCCAGCTCCAGGGGTCACCGTTTTACATAGAGTTATATAGCAAAATTTTCAAACGTCTTCTCCTCTGAAACTTATATGGCCAGAGCTTTGATTTTTGGCATGGTGACACTTCTAGATGACCTTTACTAATATTGTTCAAATTGTTTTGGTCGGTTGCATATCTAGGCCACAGGAGCTAAAAATAGATTTTTTTCAATGAAAACTTAAAAAACCTTCTTGTCTGAACTACAAGGGCCAGAGCTTAGATATTTGGCACATAGCATCACGTACAGGTCCTCTATCAAGTTTGTTCAAATTATGCCCCTGGGGTCAAAATTGGCCCCGCCCCAGGGGTCACCGATTTACAAAGAGTTATATAGTGAAATTTTCAAATGTCTTCTTCTCTGAAACTAATTAGGCCAGAGCTTTGATATTTGGCATGGTAACACTTTCAGATGTTCTTTACTAATATTGTTCAAATGGTTCTGGTCAGTTGCATATCTAGGTCACAGGAGCTAAAAATAGATTTTTTCAATGGAAACTTAAAAAAATCTTCTTGTCTAAAACCCTACTACCCTGATCTTAGATATTTGGCACATAGCATCATCTACAGGTCCTCTATCAAGATTGTTCAAATTCTGCCCATTGGGTAAACATTGGCCCCGTCCTGGACATAAATAATTATCTCCATTTTGTCAGCTATTCTCAGGTGAGCGAAATATGCCCCATGGGGCTCTTGTCTTTTGAAATTTTCGATGGATGGCGTGAAATAATGACGTCATAACTGTCATTTTGAATACCGGTATAATAAACAATGTTAAGTAACACTGTGACACACAATAAAAAATTATAAGACTTTATCATTGTACGAGGGGTGATCAAGAAATACGCGGAAAAGTGCTCTAAATTCTTTACTGTAGTATTGATTTTGCTGAAATTTTGTGTGAATATACATTAACCCAATTCACATTATGCAATAAAATTTTACATCAGTAGCTTGCACATGCACAACGTTATTGTTACTATGGTAACGTCAACTTGCCAACACCGGCCCAACATTATATAACGCCAACGTCAACGTAGCTGTTCATGATACCCGTTTCGCTAAAAACGCTCAGTCTTTTTCAAAATACTCCCCATTAAATGAGATACACTTCCTGCAACGTTCTAGCCATGAAACACAGTCTTAATGAAGATGGTTGTATGTTGGACATTGCCTTCTGCACTGCCGCTGAAAGTTCATAAGTATCATCGAAGTGTGTTCCTCTAAGATAGGTCTTCTTTACCGGGAAACGAAAGAAGAAACAGGGGGACAAATCCGGACTGTATAGTGGATGACTCAAAAGCTCAAACCCTAGTTCTACATCGTTGACCGAGCTTTGATCTCTGGCGTGTACAGGCTGATCCACGTTTCATCAACGTTGACAATTCTGTCCATGAACTTTTCCCCTTCTCGTTCGAATCTCTTCAGAAGCTGTTCACAGCATTCCACACGAAGTCTTTTCTGATCAGTAGTGAGCATTTTGGGAATCCACCTAGCACACATTCGACACATATTTTATTGGTTATGAATAATACCGGACACTGTACCGTAACTGTAGTCAGTATTTGCAACAATATCCCTGATCGTGAGCGCCGATCATTATTCAGTAGCTGCTTTGCGGCGGCGACGTGAGATGACGTAACAACGCTTGGACGACCACTGAGCTGATCATCCTTGACGTTTTCTCTGCCCTCTTCAAAGCGTTTATACCACATGTAAACTGTTGGGTTTTTTCCCATATGCGTTCAGTTTTTGATTTTGGAAATCCATTTCGCATGCAAAATTTGATAGCGGATCTCTATTCATCACTAATTTTCACACGATAGGCACTAAAAACAGACGTTGTTTACATGTCCGACGTCAACATGACGTAATGAACGTCATGACGAAAGTTCGCGCGTTTAGTCCCTCTCGTTTGGTGAAGTTATCTTAAAAACTCAATGAACGTGACGCGGTGTTTCGTTACAGCTTAGTGTAAATTTGGGCCGGGATGACGTTGTTGACGTTACTATAGAAACCACATTCCCTTCTATGCAGCTTCTAAAGTCCTAAAATTTTCGACTTGAATTTAGATTTCTTATACCTTTGTTTCTATGAAATACTGTGAATGTCGGGCGAAAAATAAAAAAATAAGAGCACTTTTCCGCGTATTTTCTGATCACCCCTCGTATAAACAGGAACTGTACCTTTTACTTTAAGACCCTTATTGTTCAGAATTCATGTTCTAGAATACGATTTGACAACGACGCCAAACCCCTTCTCCTGCCATGTTTGAATAGATCTTAGTTGCTAACATCACCAAGTTGTACGTGAAAAAGATCTTGGGCCGATTATCCATAATCGGCACACTGTGCCTCCGTAAAGACAGTTTTCAACAGAAATTTTGTTACTATTTATAGTAAGGTATACAATAATGATTGCTAATTTAGATCAGTATTAATTACTGTAATATATTAAATATAATTATAACACACTTTGCGCATGCCCCTATATAAACAAAGAAGGGATGCATCTGTGTTTGAATTCTCAATAAAACACAATCGCTGTAACGTCTTAACGTGACATCATATGGCTTAGAAAATGCTACGCTAAGAAATGTAGCCCCTTTGATTCTTTGCAAATTGTGGTTAAATTGAAGTGTTAGAAATGAAATAATGAATTAATACCAGTGTTTTATTGTGCAATAAAACACAGGTAGTCGTTGAGATGCTGGTAATTAAATCACTCTGCCTTCGTCCTCGTGATTTAATTACTACGCATCTCAACTCTTACCCGTGTTTTATTGCCATGATGAAAAACACTGGAATGAATTTATTATTTCTTAAATATATAAATAATAATTATAGAAATATATCTATATTTATTGCCTTGCCTTGCCTTGGTCCCTTCATTACCATATTATTATTTAACTCCACATAATTCAAAGTAGACTTGTTCATGTGTTAGTAACTAAAATGATCCACAAGGGAACATAATAACCAACAAGAGCTACTCGTTCATCTTTTAGTAAAAAAAAAAAATCCACAAGGGAACATAATTACCCACAAGAGTCACTTGTTCATATCTTACTAAAAAAAATTATCCACAGGGGAACATAATAACACATAAGAGTTACTCTGTGTTGAAAAGTCACCTGTATGAGGAATGTAATTTGTTTCAGACATATTTTGCTGCTACAGAAGCGGCGTTGCTGGGGAGGCTGGGAGATAGAGTGGGAGGTGAAAGTTGATGATATCATAGGAATACCTGCAATAGTGGCGAACAAGCTGGTCTTCAAGATTAGACAGGTAGGAACATAAGTGTGATTAAGTCTTATCCTGGGTGTTTAAACACCCTTTCCCTTCTGAAACCTTATCTACTACCTGTATTACTACCTGGATTGGGTCTACATTTCTGTACACATATTCTGTTGGTAAATGAGAACACTTATATGTAGAATTTTCTCGTGATGAAGGAAAGGTTAGAGAATTTTGAAATTGGTCATAGCGAATTGGTCTGGGAATTATATACATGTAAGTATTGTAGGCTTCACATTCACTATTTTCAATACTGAATTTCAAAATGTTCATTCTTATGGTAGATGTATTGGAAGATTGTAGATTTAATTGAAAAAATGACAGTAATACTTGCTGCTGATTTTTAAATTTGGCTCACAAACTCGTAATCTGTAGTGACAAACTGCATGCTCTCTGTAGTGATGTAGTATTTTCCTTGTGTCACCAGGTCATGGAAATTTGAAATTATTCAGGAATGCTCAGGACATTTTTGTCTGTGTAGCGGGCAGAGTTCTAGGGGAAACTCTGCTAGCTGAATACCCAGAGTTCTTTGTTTTAGGGATTAATAATGAATAGCCAAGATTTATTACTTATCAACCAGCTTTAATAATGATAAGTTACAAGAAACTAAAGGGTTTAGAAATAGGCCGTAAATGTTAATGGAACACTAAGAGCAGGCACCTGAGTACCTTCCACGAACAAGCATTATCATACTTTCAGTCGTGAATGAATGAGTGAATCGGCCACGAGAGGCACTTTTACCAAACATAAGAATCGAACCTGGGTGACAAGGGACAGGGTCACGATGTTGCATAACTTGGAATTACGCAAGTTAGACAACATCGTAAAACCCTGGCTTGTATTAAAACTATTTTACAATAGAGCATTATGAAATTATAGAAATGAATGCAGTGAAAAACTGTCTTTGCTAAATTAGCACTTGGAGAATTACCTCCCTTTAATTAATTAGATTGAATATGGCTACTTATTCCATTACATTCCCCCACCTAAACAAATGCATATATCTTAGCATTTGTTTAAACAACGGTGAATGTAAAGAGGAATAAAAATATTAAAAGCTTTGTTTAAAAAGAAAAAAATCAATCTATTCTGAAAAAAAAACCGTTTTTCACAAACACAAAATTACAATAAAGTTTATAGGTAAGACAATCCAAATATGTTTTCAAAGAACACACAACACTCTGTCTTAAGACATAAACTCTTATACATCCAAACATTATCTAAACATTGGTTTGAAAGTTCATGATCTGCCCACATATATTGTAATGCATTCTGTATAAATGTGATCCAAGCTCTAGTATAGGTGTTGAAGGCTGTTATCCATTTATCCTTATATATAATCATTATAATGTCTGTACAGGAGTTTCAATAGTGGCAATTAAGGCACAGATCATCTTTCAAACACCTCAGTTCATAGACAAGTACATAAATGACGAAACTGTAATGAACCTGGAAACAAATAAAAACAGACACATCATTATCTATCTCATAAACATTGAAGAAAAGAAAAGAAATGAAAACAACAACAACAACAACAACACCAACAAACCCCCAATGCTTCAATGCCATGAGTTGCAGTCATATTTAAAGAAAACACAAACTTTAACAGTCTTCTAAAATCCAAAGAAGACAATATATGCAACCAAAATAAAATATCCAAAGGTACATAACAAGCTAAGGCTATAATAGCTAGTCATCTACGGCATATCTATTTATTAAATATAACTCTCAATGTCAGCATAAGATTAACTGTTCAGTTATGCCACCTTTGGATAACAAATGCTGAATATCTATTCATTCCACCTGAACTAGAACAACTACGGAATGGTAAATATATATCATACCATTACTCTCATTGTTCGTCACCGTTAGGTATAATAAATGTACAGAATAAAGCACAAAACAACCAAACAAACAAAAGCTTTATTCTACAAAAAATACGCTGCAACCCATATGCATTGAAAACACAGCAAAAATGAAATGTTGTGATGTGCTTTCAATTCCTTTCTCAACATGCTTTCAGTGTTTGTCTTATAACAATTTCAGGCCCACCCTATTCAAATATTTACAAATATACATTAAACAAACTATTGCAATAGTAGAAGTTAATACAATACTTCTATACAACAGTAGCTGGTTTAAATAATACTGGTCAAAAAAATAATTAAAATACAGTTAAAATACATGTATCAACAGTAGCTGGTTTAAATAATACTGGTCAATAAAACTATTAAAATACAGTTAAACTACATGTATCACTATGGTACATATGTTACTGGCTGCTTAACATGTCGACCATATCTTGTGACTACAGGTTCTGAGTCTTTCAAAACTTGCTGAGAGTTTTCATTATTGTCCAAAATAGTTTCTGGCAATTTTGGACAAACTGTTTGCTCTTGCAGCCAGTTTAACGGAGGCTGTCATCCCGGACGAGCCCCCAATTTGTAGCGGGCAGAGTTCTAGGGGAAACTCTGCTAGCTGAATACCCAGAGTTCTTTGTTTTAGGGATTAATAATGAATAGCCAAGATTTATTACTTATCGACCAGCTTTAATAATGATAAGTTACAAGAAACTAAAGGGTTTAGAAATAGGCCGTAAATGTTAATGGAACACTAAGAGCAGGCACCTGAGTACCTTCCACGAACAAGCATTATCATACTTTCAGTCGTGAATGAATGAGTGAATCGGCCACGAGAGGCACTTTTACCAAACATAAGAATCGAACCTGGGTGACAAGGGACAGGGTCACGATGTTGCATAACTTGGAATTACGCAAGTTAGACAACATCGTAAAACCCTGGCTTGTATTAAAACTATTTTACAATAGAGCATTATGAAATTATAGAAATGAACGCAGTGAAAAACTGTCTTTGCTAAGTTAGCACTTGGAGAATTACCTCCCTTTATTTAATTAGAATGAATATTAAGATGGCTTCTTATTCCATTACATTTTGCCATTATTGTTAGAACCCTGTATAATTAGTAGGGCTGACTATTGCAACCAAAATTGCTATCATGATAGATATCTATAGTTGAAAGCACTATCCCAATATACCGTATTTTCTCGCGTATAAGTTGATCCTCCTATAAGACAGGCCCCCCTACTTTGAGGGGAGAATCCTTGGATTTTGCTTTGACCCTTTTATAAGACTGGTGGAAAAATCGTGGCCGGTCTGAGAAATTTTTTTTCTTGACGATCTTCGAAGTTTTATTTTTCCATTGAACTACCTATGTGTAGTATGTCTATTTTACAGCGTAGCTTAAATAATGCTTCCATAAACGGGTCTGTAAAATTAATTCTAGGCAGACTACTTTATGATTCTCCTAGCTGTGTTCAATAGATTTACTTACTTGCAAATTATGTTCAGCAATTAAAACATTTTTTTTACTCGCTAACAGCGCTCTTCAACACCCACCATTGTTTTGTTCTGGGTGTACTTTATTTACATTTAAGGCAGTGGCTAGACGTCAGGAACCGGACGGCTAGCCAACCCTCACAGGACGGGCTAGACGTCCGGAATAAATTTCTTTCAGGAAATATACTGCTTTCTATGTGGGTTAGTGTATGGGTTTATTTAAAACAAGTTGAAACAAACCTAAATGCATTTGATTTTCCAAAAATCAAAAGAGAGCATAAACAAATCACATGCACATAAAGGATATCCCTTTACCACCATTATTCGAACACAACCAAAAATCGAACACCTAAATCATTTCATGTGATATCTATGGTTACTAACAGTTTTGCATAACGGCGCGTAACATTTTGACAGCAACATCTGTAGAAACGTCAAGAACACAAGATCGGCAAGAATTATCAGTAAACAGATAAAAGGGCATTTGTTGAACTTCACTGACTATAAATATTGCATTTACACCTAACCCCAAAATTCCCAATGCATAAATATGCCTTATACTACATTTTCTGTGAACAAAAATGACCAGTGGTGTGTCGGCTGCATTACTTTTACATTTACATTATTCCTAGTGGTCCGTACAAATTATATCGAGGGTTCAGACCACTAAATCTGATCAAATCTCAAACTAGGGTCCTTATCAATTTTTTTTCACTTTTTTATATTCTAAACAGTGTTTCATAATTATAAGAAGTAACAAGAAATAAATAATACAAAAAATATTTTGACAGGAAAAATCTATTTAACAACTTTTAGAAATGTCTTCTAGATGGCTGTGTGCACTTTAAAGTGTGCAGCTCTGCCAGGGTACTTACAAGGGGAGGTCCCTTCTGCTGCCCTGCCTGTAGCCATTAATGATTGATATTTTATGTCTTAACTACTGTAAATTATATGAAAAAAGTTGACTTTTACTTTTTATGAGGCTTTAGACTCTTGTTTTATGTTTTTTTCTGACATTATATGAACAAACACCTACCCTTGACTATAAATAGTAAATATTTCGTTGTGTCAAACCTACTGTTCGAATTTAGGCTGGGGTCCAACTGAGAATGAAGTAAGTGGGCCACCATGCTTTGTTTACATTGTTAGAGAACCGATTTGAGTTGCAACAACCTATCCATCGTATTTTAAGTTGAAAACGCCCAGTATATCCAGTATTCATGTAAAAAATAACTTTTATTCACATAACAGTTTGAAATTGACTAGAAAATGCTTAGGTGTTCGAATAATGGTGGTACCGGGATATAAATAACCTTCATTTAAGACCGACGTTCGCATCCGCCATTTTTAGCTCACCTGAGCCGAAGGCTCAAGGTGAGCTGTTGTGATCGCCCGCCGTCCGTCGTCCGTCTGTCCGTCCGCACAACCGAAATGGGTTAGAGGGCCTTTTCTGGCCAGATAACGGTAAACATAACAAAAGAAGACAATAGAGTTCATTCCGTAACAATAGAATAAGGGGCCGTGGCCCGTTATTCAAACAAAAGAAAATAACAAAAGAAAAGGCCCTCTAACCCATTTCGGTGGCACGTCCGTCCGTCTGTCCGTCTGTCTGTCTGTCCGTCCGTTCAAATTTACTTCAAGCGACATCTCCTCTGAAACCGCGAGTTTGAGGGAAAAACTAAATTGCTGACGGTGTTCCTTGGATGCTTCTCTACAGAAATTGTTAAAATAAAATTCATTGGTGGACTACTTATTGAAATTTATTAAAAAAAGTGAAAAACTTTAAACAAGTTTTTTGTAAAAAACCACTGTTCCCACACCTTAGATATTGCATGAATAGTATCTTCTACTAAATCACTTTCAAAATTGTAAAAAATCAAAACCCTAGGGTCAAATTTGACTCAACCCTGGCCATATCAGTGCTTTTTGATGCAGGTCTGACAGTAAAAACTCTCTAATGATCCGTTTTTAGCTCACCTGAGCCGAAGGCTCAAGGTGAGCTGTTGTGATCGCCCGCCGTCCGTCGTCCGTCTGTCCGTCTGTCCGTCTGTCCGTCTGTCCGTCTGTCCGTCCGTTCAAATTTACTTCAAGCGACAACTCCTCTGAAACCGCGAGTCTGAGGAAAAAACTAATTTGCTCACGGTGTTCCTTGGATGCTTCTCTACAGAAATTGTTAAAATGAAACTTTAAAGTGGACTACTTATTGAAATTTATTAAAAAAAGTGAAAAACTTTAAACAAGTTTTTTGTAAAAAACCACTGTTCCCACACCTTAGATATTGCATGAATAGTATCTTCTACTAAATCATTTTCAAAATTGTAAAAAATCAAAACCCTAGGATCAAATTTGACTCAACCCTGGCCATATCAGTGCTTTTTGATGCAGGTCTGACAGTAAAAACTCTCTAATGATCCGTTTTATACAGACGCATTGTATCATCCAGGCTAAGAAGCTACCCTTATACTAAATGCAACATTTTTGCAAACAGTTTGGATCCAGGTCAGATGCCACATAATGCTGCATCTAATCTGGATCTAAACTATTTGCCACTCATTTACATATTTTCTTATATTTAGAAAACATAAGTTATTATTTTTTACATATTTCACATACAAACATTTGGAGCAGACAACAGTTCAGCATAATAATAGTCATTTCTCTCTGAGACCGTCTCAAATTGCATAACTGACCCATAGCTAGCTCTGAACTCAGGTCACTGAGATACATAACAGAAATGAAAGTGATGTCTGCTATTTTATGCTCAAGCACAACTTAGTTCGAGGCATATTACTTTTGGTCTGTCTGTTTGTTTGTTTGTGTTTTGTTTGTTTGTTTATCTTTCTGTCTATCAGTCCACAATTAATTCTTGGCCATAAACAGTATGGATCCAGGTCAGATGCCACATAATGCTGCTTCTAATCTGGATCCAAACTATTTACCACTCATTTACATATAGTTTCTTATATTTAGAAAATGTAAATAATGATATTTATTAACCTATTAACCCATACATATTCTTTTTTATGTCTTTAATTTATTCTTCCACAGAAGAAAATATTTCACTTTATACAGTCATTGTTGTCTTTAACAATTGCTTCAAATGACATCTCCTCATATACCGCTGAAAAGATTTCAACCAAACTTTACACGAATGTTCCTTGGGTCAAGTTCTTTCAAAATTGTTCAAAGAATTAAAAACAATGTAGAACTCTGGTTGCCATGGCAACCAAGTGAAAAAATAAGGAAATCTTAAAAAAAATTCTTGTCTGAAACTACAAGGGCCAGATCTTAGACATTTGTCACATAGCATCATCTACAGGTCCTCTATCAAACTACAAACTATGCCCCTGGGGTCAAAATTGGCCCCGCCCAGGGGGTCACAGTTTAACATAGAGTTATATAGTGAAATTTTCAAATGTCTTCTCCTCTGAAACTAATATGGCCAGAGCTTTGATATCTGGCATGGTGACACTTTTAGATGTCCTATACCAATAAGGTTCAAATGGTTCTGGTCGATTGCATATCATCTACAGGTCCTCTATCAAGTTTGTACAAATTATGCCCCTGGGGTCAAAATTAGCCCCACTCCGGGGGTCACAGTTTTCATACGTCTTGTTTTCTGAAGCTAATATAGCCAGAGCTTTGATATTCGGCATGGTGTTACTTCTAGATGTCCTTTATCTATTTTGTTCAAATGGTTCCAGTCTGTTGCATATGTAGGTCACAGGAGCTAAAAATAGATTTTTTCAATGGAAACTTAAAAAAAATCTTCTTGTCTAGAACCCTAGTACCCTGATCTTAGATATTTGGAACATAGCATCATCTACAGGTCCTCTATCAAGATTGTTCAAATTATGCCCCTCGGGTAAAAAATGACCCCGTCCTGGACTTAAATCATTATCTCCATTTTGATGTACAGCTATTCTCAGGTGAGCGACATATGCCCCATGGGGCTCTTGTTATACAGACCCACTGTATTTTCCAGGCTAAGAAGCTACCCTTATACTAAATGCAACATTTTTGCAAACAGTTTGGATCCAGGTCAGATGCCACATAATGCTGCATCTAATCTGGATCTGAAACTATTTGCCACTCATTTACATATAGTTTCTTATATTTAGAAAATATAAGTTATTATTTTTTACATATTTCACATACAAACATTTGGAGCAGACAACAGTTCAGCATGATAATAGTAATTTCTCTCTGAGAGCGTCTCCAATTGCATAACTGACCCATAGCTAGCTCTGAACTCAGGTCACTGAGATACATAACGATGTCTGCTATTTTATGCTCAAGCACAACTTAGTTCGAGGCATATTACTTTTGGTCTGTCTGTTTGTTTGTTTGTGTTTTGTTTGTTTGTTTATCTTTCTGTCTATCAGTCCACAATCCAGGTCAGATGCCACATAATGCTGCATCTAATCTGGATCCAAACTATTTGCCACTCATTTACATATAGTTTCTTATATTTAGAAAATGTAAATAATGATATTTATTAACCTATTAACCCATACATATTCCTTTTTATGTCTTTAATTTATTCTTCCACAGAAGAAAATAATTTCACTTTATACAGTCATTGTTGTCTTTAACAATTGCTTCAAATGACATCTCCTCATATACCGCTGAAAAGATTTCAACCAAACTTTACACGAATGTTCCTTGGGTCAAGTTCTTTCAAAATTGTTCAAAGAATTAAAAACAATGTAGAACTCTGGTTGCCATGGCAACCAAGTGAAAAAATAAGGAAATCTTAAAAAATCTTCTTGTCTGAAACTACAAGGGCCAGATCTTAGACATTTGTCACATAGCATCATCTACAGGTCCTCTATCAAACTACAAACTATGCCCCTGGGGTCAAAATTGGCCCCGCCCGGGGGGGTCACAGTTTAACATAGAGTTATATAGTGAAATTTTCAAACGTCTTCTCCTCTGAAACTAATATGGCCAGAGCTTTGATATCTGGCATGGTGACACTTTTAGATGTCCTATACCAATAAGGTTCAAATGGTTCTGGTCGATTGCATATCATCTACAGGTCCTCTATCAAGTTTATACAAATTATACCCCTGGGGTCAAAATTAGCCCCACTCCGGGGGTCACAGTTTTCAAACGTCTTCTTTTCTGAAGCTAATATAGCCAGAGCTTTGATATTCGGCATGGTGTTACTTCTAGATGTCCTTTATCTAGTTTGTTCAAATGGTTCCAGTCTGTTGCATATGTAGGTCACAGGAGCTAAAAATAGATTTTTTCAATGGAAACTTAAAAAAAATCTTCTTGTCTAGAACCCTAGTACCCTGATCTGAGATATGTGGAACATAGATTCATCTACAGGTCCTCTATCAAGATTGTTCAAATTATGCCCCTCGGGTAAAAAATGACCCCGTCCTGGACATAAATCATTATCTCCATTTTGATGTACAGCTATTCTCAGGTGAGCGACATATGCCCCATGGGGCTCTTGTAATTGGTTATTGACCCTGCTGCCCTGACTTAGATTAGGAAGCATGACATTTCTGTTGGTTTTGTTGTAATTTATGCATGTAAATATCAACTGAATGTTATAATTAGAGATTGAAGATCACATGCCGAAAGTATTTCAAATGGATTATATGATATAAATACGTTGATTATCGCCATATCTAATTATCGCAGCCGGTATCTCCATGTATTGTCGCTAGCAGCAAACTGTGAATGCATCGGAAAAACAAAGCCATGCAAACAAAATCCATTGTTAAGCATCGGCATAAAGTGGCATTTGGAATAAAAGTTTGAGTAATACATGTATTTATAAAGGTCATTTTATCTACTTCGAAAAAAGAAGACCTGTTCAATACCAAAGTTCGCTGTGAATTTCTATGTCGGAGATATTTCTCTGACATTAAGGAAATCAATTAAAAAGGGAAACATTCTAACGTAGACGTCATGTACATGCTCAAAAAGTGGCAGTTTAGCGAAACGTACAGGTATTCAATTAAAACTGCTTGCGAGAGTGCGGTTCTCCTACTAGGCGGGTAAAGATATACGACAACAACAACAACAACAACAATGGCGGATGCGAACGTAGCTCATAGTGACGGTAAATTAATTCCTTAAAGTGTGGCTTGTTTCTGTTCTAACTGATTTTCTGAAGTTCAAAATTGCATTTAAGGTTGTTTGCCATATATATTCAGGCACTAACTCTCGTAAAATATGCAGTATATGCTCTGACGAAAATCTATTCCGGACGTCTAGCCTACCCTCACATGGCAGGCTAACCGTCCGGAACCGGACGTCTAGCCACTTCCATTAACTAATTCATTATCACGGCCTGTATCACCGTGTTTCATCACAGGCAGCAAACTGTTAACCCCTCGATCGGAAGCAACAGAGCAAGCACGCATGCAAACACATCGGCATAAAGCTGCATTCTAAAGGGGGTAGATCAAGGGTTCTATGGAAGTATACTGTTGTCTCCTATTCTCGTGTTGCTAAGCCTTAGAATACATATAAAGCACATACATTGCTTTTAAGAATTCTCCTTTGTGGCTTAAAAAAACAGTTGAAACTCCGAATAAAGCATAACATCAATAAAGATAATAATAAAAAAAAAAAATCTAGGTCATTTCTACGTTTGAAAACACCTCCCTGCATGATCTGAATCAGTCAAATGTTTCTCGCATTCTCGTGCCTAAATCTGATTGGTTGTCAACGTTTGTTGCTATGGAGAGGGTCAACTGTTCATTTCAGATAAGTGTTTTTAGAGTCACTTTAAATCTATCATATAGACAATCTCTGCGTCTGTGGCATCAATATTTGTTTGTTTATTTATTTTTCGGCGGAGCTGACTGTTTTCTATTTAGACACACTTTAATATTTGGCCACACATTTCAACCAATAATATTTGATCAGAAATTTAGAATTAAGAGCACCTGTTGAAACTGAATAGTCTGATTGGATAGTAGCCAGGGCTCCAGATAAGGGATTTGTTTCAAAACTTAAAATCTTTATTTGTGCATTAAACCCTGTGGTGTCACTATACATATGAATTGTCTCTTCAAGACAATCAAAATGAGTGGTAATACCATAGGGTTTGGTGCTAAAAGAGGTGAAAAAATGTGATTTGTTTAGTTTACTCACTCTTATCTGGAGCCCTGTAGGCTGGTTTATGTCCCATTACAGTTTTACATGATGTGGACTGTGGGTGTAACATTTAGAGATACAGGCTGTCTGTTTACTACACTAGGCCACAGAATTGACAAAATTATGCTATGATCTAAAATCTATTTATAGATATACAGAGGAAGCTAGGTGTTTCATAATTGTTTACAACCAATTTGTTTTAATTGTTAACTATTTGTACACATTTGCCATACATTAAAAGCAATATTTTATATATGAATAGCCTCAAGTGAGTTAAACACAATTGTGTTGTTTCATCATTATTTACAAGAGTGAAGTACAGTAGATTGTTGTATCTGTACATTTGTGTATGCTATAGTTTGTTTCAAGAAACTCTATGAATGGAACAATAGATTAATGTGAGGATCTCCTACCAGTAGCTAGGATATGAGTTAAATTATTGTTTTGTTTTGCATTTCTGTACATGATAGTTTTGCATTTTAAATAAAAGTTACTGTTTCAATTGAATACTTGTATTTTTTGCTTTTCAATCCAAGATATATATTCTTTGAAAACCTCAATTGAATTCAATTTTGCACACCCATCTATATAGCCTTAGTTCAACCACTCATTCCGCCGAATATCTTTTTAGCTCACCTGAGCCGAAGGCTCAAGGTGAGCTGTTGTGATCGCCCGCCGTCCGTCGTCCGTCTGTCCGTCTGTCCGTCCGTTCAAATTTACTTCAAGCGACAACTCCTCTGAAACCGCGAGTCTGAGGAAAAAACTAATTTGCTCACGATGTTCCTTGGATGCTTCTCTACAGAAATTGTTAAAATGAAACTTTAAAGTGGACTACTTATTGAAATTTATTAAAAAAAGTGAAAAACTTTAAACAAGTTTTTTGTAAAAAACCACTGTTCCCACACCTTAGATATTGCATGAATAGTATCTTCTACTAAATCACTTTCAAAATTGTAAAAAATCAAAACCCTAGGATCAAATTTGACTCAACCCTGGCCATATCAGTGCTTTTTGATGCAGGTCTGACAGTAAAAACTCTCTAATGATCCGTTTTATACAGACGCATTGTATCTTCCAGGCTAAGAAGCTACCCTTATACTAAATGCAACATTTTTGCAAACAGTTTGGATCCAGGTCAGATGCCACATAATGCTGCATCTTATCTGGATCTAAACTATTTGCCACTCATTTACATATTTTCTTATATTTAGAAAATATAAGTTATTATTTTTTACATATTTCACGTACAAACATTTGGAGCAGACAACAGTTCAGCATAATAATAGTCATTTCTCTCTGAGACCGTCTCCAATTGCATAACTGACCCATAGCTAGCTCTGAACTCAGGTCACTGAGATACATAACAGAAATGAAAGTGATGTCTGCTATTTTATGCTCAAGCACAACTTAGTTCGAGGCATATTACTTTTGGTCTGTCTGTTTGTTTGTTTGTGTTTTGTTTGTTTGTTTATCTTTCTGTCTATCAGTCCACAATTAATTCTTGGCCATAAACAGTATGGATCCAGGTCAGATGCCACATAATGCTGCTTCTAATCTGGATCCAAACTATTTGCCACTCATTTACATATAGTTTCTTATATTTAGAAAATGTAAATAATGATATTTATTAACCTATTAACCCATACATATTCTTTTTTATGTCTTTAATTTATTCTTCCACAGAAGAAAATATTTCACTTTATACAGTCATTGTTGTCTTTAACAATTGCTTCAAATGACATCTCCTCATATACCGCTGAAAAGATTTCAACCAAACTTTACACGAATGTTCCTTGGGTCAAGTTCTTTCAAAATTGTTCAAAGAATTAAAAACAATGTAGAACTCTGGTTGCCATGGCAACCAAGTGAAAAAATAAGGAAATCTTAAAAAAATTTCTTGTCTGAAACTACAAGGGCCAGATCTTAGACATTTGTCACATAGCATCATCTACAGGTCCTCTATCAAACTACAAACTATGCCCCTGGGGTCAAAATTGGCCCCGCCCAGGGGGTCACAGTTTAACATAGAGTTATATAGTGAAATTTTAAAATGTCTTCTCCTCTGAAACTAATATGGCCAGAGCTTTGATATCTGGCTTGGTGACACTTTTAGATGTCCTATACCAATAAGGTTCAAATGGTTCTGGTCGATTGCATATCATCTACAGGTCCTCTATCAAGTTTGTACAAATTATGCCCCTGGGGTCAAAATTAGCCCCACTCCGGGGGTCACAGTTTTCATACGTCTTCTTTTCTGAAGCTAATATAGCCAGAGCTTTGATATTCGGCATGGTGTTACTTCTAGATGTCCTTTATCTATTTTGTTCAAATGGTTCCAGTCTGTTGCATATGTAGGTCACAGGAGCTAAAAATAGATTTTTTCAATGGAAACTTAAAAAAAATCTTCTTGTCTAGAACCCTAGTACCCTGATCTTAGATATTTGGAACATAGCATCATCTACAGGTCCTCTATCAAGATTGTTCAAATTATGCCCCTTGGGTAAAAAATGACCCCGTCCTGGACTTAAATCATTATCTCCATTTTGATGTACAGCTATTCTCAGGTGAGCGACATATGCCCCATGGGGCTCTTGTTTAAAGATATTTCTTGTTAGTTATGCACAAGTATTAAATGAATTACAATATCCAACACGGTTTACACGTGAAATTTCGAAAAAAGATAATTCAAACCCAATTGATTTTTTTTTGGTCCTTACAACATTTTCCAACATAAATTCATCCGAGGAAAAGAGTTGATATATTTCTGGATGTCAGGTTTGTCCATTTAATCTGTTTTTGTAAGACAAGAGATTATGAGAAACAACGAGAATATGAGAATTGACGATATTAATCAAGAGAAAATTAAAGTTTACTGTAACGTTTTGCATTGTTTTTAGCTCACCTGTCACGTAGTGCCAAGGTGAGCTATTTTGATCGTCCTCTGTCCGTCGTCGTTCGTTCATTCGTCGTCAACAATTTCTTTAAACGACATCTCCTCCGACACTACCGGATAGATTTTTACCAAACTTGGCCTGAATGATCCTCATATGGTCCTCTTTCAAAGTTGTTCAAACATTTTCGGTCAGTTGCATATCTAGGTCACAGGAGCTAAAAATAGATTTTTTCAATGAAAACTTAAAAAATCTTCTTGTCTGAAACCACAGTACCCTGAGCTTAGATATTTGGCACAAAGCATCGTCTTCAGGTCCTCTATCAAGTTTGTTCAAATTATGTCACTGGGGTAAAAAATGACCCCGCCCTGGGGGTCGTAAATTTACATAGAGTTATATAGTGAAATCTTTAAACATCTTTTTCTCTGAAACTAATATGGCCAGAGCTTTGATATTTGGCATGATGATTCTTATAGAAGCCCTTAACCAATATTGATAATATGGTTCTGGTCAGTTGCATATCTAGGTCACAGAAGCTAAAAATAGATTTTTTCAATGAAATCTTAAAAAATCTTCTTGTCTGAAACCACAGTACCCTGAGCAAATTATGTCCCTGGGGTAAAAAATGACCACGCCCTGGGGGTCGTAATTTTACATAGAGTTATGTAGTGAAATCTTCAAACATCTTTACCTCTGAAACTAATATGGTCAGAGCTTTGATATTTGGCATGATGACACTTCTAGAAGCCCTTAACCAATATTGTAAATATGGTTCTGGTCCGTTGCATATCTAGGTCACAGGAGCTAAACATAGATTTTTTCAATAAAAATTATGTCTCTGGGGGGAAAAGTGATCCCATACCAGGGGTTATGTGACCCTTGTGTTGGTTTTTCCAGGTGAGCGATATTTAGGCCCGCATGGGCCTCTTGTTTGTTTTCAGAACCTTTGAACTCTTTATTCAACATAAGTTACATTTGTAATAAAGAAGTTTCGCTACCCGCAAATGATTTGCGTAATTCATAACATAACATAATTAATTTTATTAGTTTGGATCCAGAGATCACGTAAATATTTGATAAAGGTTTGAAAAACCAAGTTAGTTGCGAAATGCCCTGATAGCGACAACGTGCGAAAGTTTAAGGGTAGCGGAGAGTACTGGCAGATATCTAAGTCAACCATCAATTAAAATGGCGGGTGCAAACGTCGCTCTTCAGGTACTTATGAAAGGTACATTAACTCCTTCAACTATGATTTGTTTGCGTTCTCATTGATGGTTTTGAAATTTTAAATGGATTTACAGTTGTTTTCTGTATATATCCAGGAATTAACCCACGTACAAAGCAGTATATTCTCTGAAGAAAATCTATTCCGGACGGCTAGCCCACCCTCACAGTGTAGGCTAGACGTCCTGAACCGGACGACTAGCCTACACTGTGAGGGTGAGCTAGCCGTCCGGTTCCTGACGTCTAGCCACTACCTACATTTAAAGCATCGGATATTCAGAGTAAAAACAAGTTCATAGTTTTTTAGCTCACCTGAGCCAAAGGCTCAGGATGAGCTTTTGTGATCCCATTCCGTCCGTCGTCCCTCGTACGTCCACATTTTCAAACAACATCTCCTCAGAAACCACTAACCCAATTTCAACCAAACTTTGTCAGAAGCATCAGTGACAAGGGGGAACGAAATCTTGTTCAAAGATTTTGGCTAGAGTTATTCCCCTTGCTGTGGGACCAGGTTTTCTAACATGCCCGTATAGACAACTTTTTAGCTCACCTGAGCCAAAGGCTCAAGGTGAGCTATTGGGATGGCCCTGTGTCCGTCGTCCGTCGTCGTTAACAATTGCTTCAAATGACATCTCCTCCTATACCGCTGAACAGATTTCAACCAAACTTTACAGAAATGTTCCTTTGGTCAAGCTCTTTCAGATTTGTTCAAAGAATTAAAAACAATGCAGAACTCTGGTTGCCATGGCAACCAAAGTGAAAAAATAAGGAAATCTTAAAAAATCTTCTTGTCAAAAACTACAAGGGCCAGAGCTTAGATATTTGGCACATAGCATCACCTACAGGTCCTCTATCAAGTTTGTTCAAATTATGCCCCTGGGGTCAAAATTGGCCCAGCCCCGGGGGTCACAGTTTTACATAGAGTTATATAGTGAAAATTTCAAATGTCTTCTTCTCTGACACTAATATGACCAGAGCTTTGATATTTGGTATGGTGGCACTTCTAAATGTCCTTTACCTATTTTGTTCAAATGGTTAAGGTCGGTTGAATATCTAGGTCATAATTCACATTCAATAAATGTATAGCAGACAGCAATTCAGCATTATAAGAGTTAGACCCTAGCCACATTTCCTACTGGCAGAGTTACATAACTGAACTCAGGTCAGCTGAGGTTCACTGTAACGGATATGGTGTTGTCTGCTACATTTTTTATGCCCCTGCAGTTGGGGGCATATTGTTTTTGTCTGTCTGCTTTTTTTAGCTCACCTGAGCTTGCTCAGGGTGAGCTTTTGCAATACTTGAATGTCCGGCGTCCGTCGTCCGTCGTCAGTCGTCTGTCGTCAGTCGTCCGTCGTGCGTCGTCAACAATTTTTGTGTTTACACTCTAGAGGCCACAATATTTATCCAATCTTTCTCAAACATGCTGAGATTGTATATTACCATAAGAGTTCGAATGAGTTCGATTATGATTGAAATCGGACAAATAGGTCAAGAGTTATTTACCTTTGAATTGCTGAAAATGCCATATTTAACAGTGTTTACATTCTAGAGGCCACAATATTTACCCAAGCTTTCTCAAACATGGCCAAATTGTATATGACCATAAGAGTTCGAATGAGTTCGATTATGGTTGAAGTCGGACCACTAGATCAAGAGTTATCAACCTTTGAACTGCTGAAAATACCATATTTTACAGTGTTTACACTCTAGAGGCCACATTTTTTATCCAATCTATCTCAATTGTGCTCAAATTGTAAATGACCATAAGAGTTCAGATGAGTTTGATTATGGTTGAAATCAAACTAATAGGTTGAGAGTTATCTACAGTTGAATTGCTGAAAATGCCATATTTAAGGGGGTTTACACTCTAGAGGCCACAATTTTTATCCAATCTATCTCAAACTTGCTCAGATTGTATTTTACAGTAAGAGTTCAGACGAGTTAAAAAATTGTTGAAATCGGACGAATAGGTCAAGAGTTATAAACCTTTGAATTGCTGAAAATGCCATATTTAACAGTGTTTACCCTCTAGAGGCTACAATATAAATTATATATATCCAAGCTTTCTGAAACTTGGCCCGATTGTATAAAACCATAAGAGTTTGAAAAAGTGTGATTATGGTTGAAATAGGATCAATTGATCAAGAATTATGTACCTTTGAATTGCAGAAAATGCCATATTTTACAGCGTTTACACTCTTGCAACTACAGTTTTCAATGGATTTTGATTATACTTGCACACAAAGTATATAGCTAGTATAAGTTCTCGAAGGAGTGCAATTATTGTTGAAATCTAATCATTGTGGCAATATTTATCTACCCTTGATATACTTTGAAATGCTAGAAACGGCTTAATTTCAGTAATGTTTAGGCTCTAGTTATCTGCGCTTGATGTACTCTACTATACTAGAATAATGAGGTTGTATTCCAAAATTGTTTACATGCTATACTACAAATTTGAATGGATTTAGATTAAAACGGGTGAAACAGAAAGGTTAAGCTATCAGGCTTCAGTACAACAGGTGAGCGATATCAGGGCCTTCAGGCCCTCTTGTTTGTCTGATGTCAATTTGTTTGTCTGTCAGTCCACAACTTTAATCTTAGCCATAACTTTGTTAAAGTTAGAAACTTTATAACTTAGGTCATGTTCTACAAAGGTCAATGTCATGTTTGAGTTATTTCCCAGTGTCATATTTTCTTGTCTTTGAGATAACTCCAGTTCTACTGATGTTAACCCATTACCCCATACATATGCCTTTTTATGCCTTTAATTTATTCCTCCTCTAAAGAAAATAATTCCACTTTATACAGTCATAAAAATGTAAGATATAAGAAATGGGATCTATATCTTAGTAGATGATAACTTAAAGCAGGTTGAAAGTAAAACAGAATGGGCAATGAATAATCATATGGAAATATATGTAGCTTGATAAGAAGAAGTGTCATGGATAAGGGCCATAACTCTGCCAACAATATTTTTTTAAGTTATTCCAATTTGTCATGGTTTTTTTGTCTGGAAGATAATTCCATTTACAGCTATATTAAAATGTTGTCTTGCCTATTAAGCTAAGGCACAATGACCTCAGGTGAGCGAATTAAGGGCCATGGCCCTCTTGTAATGCATAAGAAAATCTTAAAAAATCTTCTTCTCAGAAACCCAAAGGCCCAGACCTTTGATATTTGGTATGTATCATTACCTAATGATTTTCTAGCAAGATTGTTCAAATTTTGACCCTGGGGCCAAAAATGGCCCAGCCCTGGGGCTTATCAGTTTTTCTTAGTAAAACCTTTAAAAATCTTCTTCTCAGAAACTGAATGGCCTAGATCATTAATATTTGACATGTAGCTTTGCCTTATGGTCCTCTACCAAGATTGTTCAAATTATGACCCCGGGTCAAAATTGGCCCGCCCCGGGGCTTATCAGTTTTACATAGACTTAATATAGGAAAACCTTTAAAAATCTTCTTCTCTGAAACTGTAAAGCCCAGATCTTTAATATTTGACATATAGCTTTTCCTTGTGGTCCTCTACCAAGACTGTTCAAATTTTGACCCTGGGGCAAAAAATGGCCCCGCCCTGAGGCTTCTCAGTTTTTAGCTCACCTGAGCCGAAGGCTCAAGGTGAGCTATTGTGACCGCTCATTGTCCGTAGTACGTCTGTCCGTCTGTCCGTCTGTCCGTTCACTTTTACTTCAAACGACATCTCCTCTGAACCCGGGGATTGTAGGGCGGATTCAAACTGCTCATGATGTTCCTTGGATGCTTCTCTACAGAAGTTGTCTAAATGAAAGAGAAAAAGCAAAAACTCTGCTTGAAAAAGCAAAAAAGCAAAAAATTTTTAAAAATCTTCTTGCTAAAAACTACTAGGCCCTAAGCTTTGATAATTTTACAGTAGAATCTCCTGGTCAATCCCTCTATAGTTTGTTAAAATGAAATTCCTACTAGGGTCACACTTGACGCCACCCTGCACAGTTTAAGTGCTGCTCTAGGCAGTATTTTTGATGAAACAAAAGCAGAACTGTATTTTACCTGAGTTACTCTTAATAGACTAAGGGCAAATAGCCACTATTTGCAAACATTTTGGATCCAGATCAGATGCAACATAATGCTGCATCTAATTTGGATCCAAACTATTGGTACTCATTTACCAACTGAACATGTTCTAAATTCTTTTATTTGTCATTTTTCGCATACAGTAGGTTTTAAGCAGATATCATTTCAGTCTGGTAAGGGTAAGCCCACAGAGCAGTTGCTAATTCTACCATACTGCCCAGTATTTGACCTCAGCCACTGAACTGATGGTCTTAGCTGAACATGTTGTCTGCTAAAGTTTAGAAATGGATCAGTCTGCTTCATACTTAGAGAAACAGGGTCTGGAAGTGATCCACTGACAGTTATGTAATTATGTCTTTTGCCATATTTATACATATGTTTAATATTCAAAATATGTATAGCAGACAGCAATTCAGCATAATAAGAGTTAGACCCTAGCCAAATTTCCTACTGGCAGAGTTACATAACTGAACTCAGGTCAGCTGGTCAGCTGATGAGGTTGCATATGGCGTTGTCTGCTATATTTTTATGCCCTGCAGTTGGGGGCATATTGTTTTTGTCTGTCTGCTTTTTTGTCTGTTTGTCCATTTGTTTGTCTGTCAGTCCACAACTTTAATCTTAGCCATAACTTTGTTAAAGTTAGAAACTTTATAACTTGGGTCATGTCGTACAAAGGTCAATGTCAATTTTGAGATATTTCCCAGTGTCATATTTTCTTGTCTTTGAGATAACTCCAGTTCTACTGATGTTAACCCATTACCGCATACATATGCCTTTTTACGCCTTTAATTTATTCCTCCTCTAAAGAAAATAATTCCACTTTATATAGTCATAAACATGTAAGATATAAGAAATAGTATCTATATCTTAGTAGATGATAACTTAAAGCAGGTTGAAAGTAAAGCAGAGTGCGCAATAAATAATCATATGGAAATACATGTAGCTTGATAAGAAGAAGTGTCATGGATAATGGCCATAACTCTGCCAACAATATTTTTTTAAGTTATTCCAATTTGTCATGTTTTTTTTGTCTGGAAGATAATTCCATTTACAGCTATATTAAAATGTTGTCTTGCCTATTAAGCTAAGGCACAATGACCTCAGGTGAGCGAATTAAGGGCCATGGCCCTCTTGTTCTTAGGAAAACCTTTAAAAATCTTCTTCTCAGAAACCGTATTGCCTAGATCATTAATATTTGACATGTAGCTTTGCCTGATGGTCTTCTACCAATATTGTTCAAATTATGACCCCGGGTCAAAAATTGCCCTGCCCCGGGGCTTATCAGTTTTACATAGAGTTATATAGGAAAACCTTTAAAAATCTTCTTCTCTGAAAACGTAAGGCCCAGATCTTTAATATTTGACATATAGCTTTTCCTTGTGGTCCTCTACCAAGACTGTTCAAATTTTGACCCTGGGGCAAAAAATGGCCCTGCCCTGAGGCTTATCAGTTTTTCTTAGGAAAACCTTTAAAAATCTTCTTCTCAGAAACCGTATTGCCTAGATCATTAATATTTGACATGTAGCTTTGCCTGATGATCTTCTACCAATATTGTTCAAATTATGACCCCGGGTCAAAAATTGCCCTGCCCCGGGGCTTATCAGTTTTACATAGAGTTATATAGGAAAACCTTTAAAAATCTTCTTCTCTGAAACCGTAAGGCCCAGGTCTTTAATATTTGACATATAGCTTTGCCTTGTGGTCCTCTACCAAGATTGTTCAAATTATTAAATACCCTCGTAGTTTTTAATTTAAATATTAGTAACACTTATTAGCTCGCCTATTCAGAGAATGGGGGGGCTTTATGGAATCACCCCGGCGTCAGCTTCGGCGTCGGCGTTGGTTTTTCATGGTTAAAGTTTTGGGGTAATTGTTGTAATGCACTAACACTACATGAAATATTTGCATTAGGAAGCTGATATTTGGAATGGAGGTGCCCAGTGGGTTAAACATTGATGTTGTGTAGTTAAAAATTTAAAAAAAAAATTAATTTAGTCAAAATTTTACCTTTTTTGAACTTAGGTTTTTCGGCTGATTTCTCATGGTTAAAGTTTTGGGGTAAGTGTTGTAATGCACTAATACTACATGAAATATTTGTACTAGGAAGCTGATATTTGGAATGGAGATGCCCTGTGGGTTTAAGATTGATTTTGCGTAGTTTAAATTTATAAAATTTATAAAAAGTTTAAATTTAGTCAAAATTTCACCTTTTGTGGACTTAGGTTTTTCGGCTGATTTCTCATGGTTAAAGTTTTGGGGTAAGTGTTGTAATGCACTAACACTACATGAAGTATTTGTATTAGGAAGCTGATATTTGGAATGGAGGTGCCCTGTGGGTTGAACATTGATGTTTCGTAATTAAAATTAAAAAAAAAGTTTAAATCTAGTCAAAATTTTACCTGTTGGGACTGAAATTTCAAAGTTAGTTATGGAGTAAGCGTTTGAATGCAGTTATACTACATGGCATATTTGCATTAATAAGCTGATATTTGGAATTGAGGTTCCCTGTGGCTTGAATATCAATGTACTGATACACTTTTTATGCTCCCCTTTAGGGGGGAGCATATAGTCGCCGCTTTGTCCGTTCGTCCGTGTTTCTGTCCGTCCGTCCGTCTGTCTGTCTGTCTGTCTGTCTGTCCGCGCCACTAAAGTGGGTTAGAGGGCCAGATAACGGTAAACATAACAAAAGAAGACAATAGAGTTCATTCCGTAACAATACACTAAGGGGCCGTTGCCCGTTATTCGAACAAAAGAAAAGGCCCTCTAACCCAACCCAATCGGTGGCACGTCCGTCTGTCTGTCTGTCAGCGCCACTAAAGTGGATTAGAGGGACAGATAACGGTAAACATAACAAAAGAAGACAATAGAGTTCATTCCGTAATAATACACTAAGGGGCCTTGGCCCGTTATTCGAACAAAAGAAAATAACAAAAGAAAAGGCCCTCTAACCCAATTCGGTGGCACGTCCATCCGTCCGTCACGCTTTTTTCTCCGGAGCATATCTCTTGAACGGTACACCGTAGGTTGATGAAACTTGATACAGTGATAGAGAATGACAGGAGGAGGTGCAGTACACAAGAACCGTAACTCTCTCATCTCCCAATTTTGAGTTGTCTCCCTTTTTCTCATAAAAAAATTCAATTTCGTCCGGAGCATATCTCTGGACGGTTACACTGAAAGTTGATGAAACTTGTAACAGTGATAGAGGATGACTAAAGGAAGTGCAGTACACAAGAACGGTAACTCTGTCATCTCCCAATATTGAATTATCTCACTTTTTTAGCTCACCTGAGCCGAAGGCTCAAGGTGAGCTGTTGTGATCGCCGTCCGTCCGTCGTCCGTCTGTCCGTCCGTCCGTCTGTCCGTCCGTTCAAATTTACTTCAAGCGACATCTCCTCTGAAACCGTGAGTCTGAGGGGAAAACTAAAATGCTCACCGTGTTCCTTGGATGCTTCTCTACAGAAATTGTTAAAATGAAACTTTCAAGTGGACTACTTATTGTAATTTATTTAAAAAAGTGAAAAACTTTAAACAATCTTCTTGTAAAAAACTGCTAGGCCCACAGCTTTGATATTTGTTTTTAGCTCACCTGAGCCGAAGGCTCAAGGTGAGCTGTTGTGATCGCCCGCCGTCCGTCGTCCGTCTGTCCGTCCGTTCAAATTTACTTCAAGCGACATCTCCTCTGAAACCGTGAGTCTGAGGGGAAAACTTAAATGCTCACCGTGTTCCTTGGATGCTTCTCTACAGAAATTGTTAAAATGAAACTTTCAAGTGGACTACTTATTGTAATTTATTTAAAAAAGTGAAAAACTTTAAACAATCTTCTTGTAAAAAACTGCTAGGCCCACAGCTTTGATATTTGTTTTTAGCTCACCTGAGCCGAAGGCTCAAGGTGAGCTGTTGTGATCGCCCGCCGTCCGTCGTCCGTCTGTCCGTCTGTCCGTCCGTCCGTCTGTCCGTCTCTCCGTCCGTTCAAATTTACTTCAAGCGACAACTCCTCTGAAACCGCGAGTCTGAGGAAAAAACTAATTTGCTCACGGTGTTCCTTGGATGCTTCTCTACAAAAATGGTTAAAATGAAACTTTAAAGTGGACTACTTATTGAAATTTATTAAAAAAAGTGAAAAACTTTAAACAAGTTTTTTGTAAAAAACCACTGTTCCCACACCTTAGATATTGCATGAATAGTATCTTCTACTAAATCACTTTCAAAATTGTAAAAAATCAAAACCCTAGGATCAAATTTGACTCAACCCTGGCCATATCAGTGCTTTTTGATGCAGGTCTGACAGTAAAAACTCTCTAATGATCCGTTTTATACAGACGCATTGTATCTTCCAGGCTAAGAAGCTACCCTTATACTAAATGCAACATTTTTGGATCCAGGTCAGATGCCACATAATGCTGCATCTAATCTGGATCTAAACTATTTGCCACTCATTTACATATTTTCTTATATTTAGAAAATATAAGTTATTATTTTTTACATATTTCACATACAAACATTTGGAGCAGACAACAGTTCAGCATAATAATAGTCATTTCTCTCTGAGACCGTCTCCAATTGCATAACTGACCCATAGCTAGCTCTGAACTCAGGTCACTGAGATACATAACAGAAATGAAAGTGATGTCTGCTATTTTATGCTCAAGCACAACTTAGTTCGAGGCATATTACTTTTGGTCTGTCTGTTTGTTTGTTTGTTTATCTTTCTGTCTATCAGTCCACAATTAATTCTTGGCCATAAACAGTATGGATCCAGGTCAGATGCCACATAATGCTGCTTCTAATCTGGATCCAAACTATTTGCCACTCATTTACATATAGTTTCTTATATTTAGAAAATGTAAATAATGATATTTATTAACCTATTAACCCATACATATTCTTTTTATGCCCCCAGCATCGACAGATGCGGGGCATATAGTAATCGTCCTGTCCGTCCGTCCGTCCGTCCGTCCGTCCGTCCGTGTGTGCGTCCGTAACAAGGTTAAGTAGATTTTACCGTTTTTTCTAGCATCAACACAGCTTACCCAAATGCTTGGATACTTATACAGTTGTTGCCTTGGACCATTTCCTTATCACCAATATCACCAAACTTTGATTTTGACCTTGACCTTGACCTAATTTGGACTTAGAAAACTTTAAATAGGCTATTTCTTGGTTAACTAGATTTTACCGTTTCGTCTAGCATCAACACAACTTACTACAATGCTTTGATACTTATACAGTGTTGCCTTGGACCATTACCAACTCACCAATATCACCAAACTTTGATTTTGACCTTGACCTTGACCTAATTTGGACTTAGAAAACTTTAAATAGGCTATTTCTTGGTTACCTAGATTTTACCGTTTCGTCTAGCATCAACACAACTGACTACAATGCTTTGATACTTATACAGTTGTTGCCTTGAACCATTACCAACTCACCAATAATACCCAAGCTCAGTTTGACCCGACCTTGACCTAATTTGGACTTAGAAAAGATTCAGAATATATTGTCAAGGATGCCACTGGGGGCATAAGCGTTTATTGAACGCGCAGTCTTGTTTATGTCTTTAATTTATTCTTCCACAGAAGAAAATATTTCACTTTATACAGTCATTGTTGTCTTTAACAATTGCTTCAAATGACATCTCCTCATATACCGCTGAAAAGATTTCAACCAAACTTTACACGAATGTTCCTTGGGTCAAGTTCTTTCAAAATTGTTCAAAGAATTAAAAACAATGTAGAACTCTGGTTGCCATGGCAACCAAGTGAAAAAATAAGGAAATCTTAAAAAAAATTCTTGTCTGAAACTACAAGGGCCAGATCTTAGACATTTGTCACATAGCATCATCTACAGGTCCTCTATCAAACTACAAACTATGCCCCTGGGGTCAAAATTAGCCCCACTCCGGGGGTCACAGTTTTCATATGTCTTCTTTTCTGAAGCTAATATAGCCAGAGCTTTGATATTCGGCATGGTGTTACTTCTAGATGTCCTTTATCTATTTTGTTCAAATGGTTTCAGTCTGTTGCATATGTAGGTCACAGGAGCTAAAAATAGATTTTTTCAATGGAAACTTAAAAAAAAATCTTCTTGTCTAGAACCCTAGTACCCTGATCTTAGATATTTGGAACATAGCATCATCTACAGGTCCTCTATCAAGATTGTTCAAATTATGCCCCTCGGGTAAAAAATGACCCCGTCCTGGACTTAAATCATTATCTCCATTTTGATGTACAGCTATTCTCAGGTGAGCGACATATGCCCCATGGGGCTCTTGTTTAGTATCTCCTGGTGATTCTCTCTCAAAATTGTTAATATCAAAACTAAAACTGACCATAGGGATTCACCATAGGGATTTTTTCATTGCCGCTTTATGCAGGATTCATTGCCGCTTTATTCAGGTTATACTGTTTTACTGGAGGTTTAAGCAGGGTTTCAAGCACCCTTATACTAAATCACCTATATTTGCAAACAGTTTGGATCCAGGTCAGATGCTACATTATGCTGCATCTAATCTGGCTCCAAACTATTTGCCATTTACTTACATAGTTTTTTTAATTTAGAAAATGTAAGGTATGATTTGCTTTGCAAAATTCACGTACAATATGTATAGCAGACATCAATTCAGCATTATAAGAGTTAAGTTTCCAGCTAGTGGCAGAATTGCATAACTGACCTCAGGTCAGCTGTTGTACACCAACAGAACTGTCTGCTGGACATGTTGTCTGCTAAAGTTTAGAAATGGTTCAGTCTGCTTCATACTTAGAGAAACAGGATCTGGAGGTGATCCACTGACAGTTATGTAATTATGTCTTATTCCATATTTATACATATGTTTAATATTGGTTTTATCAGAGTTATCTGTATGTCTTATCATTTTTTCTTGTCCAGGAGATAATCTAATTAAAAACCCATTCCCCCATAAATACTGATGTTTGTTAACCCAATCACCCTATAAAAATATGCATTTTTAGGTCTTTAATTTATTCCTCCACTAAAGAAAATAATTCCGCTTGATACAGTCATGAAAATGTAAGATAAGAAATAAGTTTCTATATTATAGTAGATGGTAGCTTAAAGCAGTTTGAAAGTAAAGCGAGTGTGCCTTAACCCTTCCCCACATAGAAGCGCCTTTTAGCACATTTAATTTATTCATCCAATGAAGAAAATAGTTCCCATCTTACAGTCATGAAAATGAACCCTAAGAAATATTTTCTTAATTCTAGAAGATAAAAGCTTAAAACAGGCTGAATTTAAAGCAGAATTTACCTTAAGGCACATTCTGCTTTACTTTCAACCTGCTTTAAGTTGTCATATACCTTCAATACTAGAAACAGACCATGGGGTAAAGGCGCATTCTACTTTACTTTCAACCTGCTTTAGGTGGCCACTTATTTTCAAAACTAGAAACAGGCTTTGGGGTAATGGGTAAAATGAAATTGCATACAAATGTATTTGGAAAGAGCCTAATGAGAGGAAGTGCCATTGGCAAAGGCCATAACTCTGACATCATTGTTTTTAGCTCACCTGAGCCAAAAGCTCAAGGTGAGCTATTGGGATGGCCCTGTGTCCGTCGTCGTGCGTTGTCCGTCGTGGGTTGTCGTTAACAATTGATTCAAATGACATCTCCTATACCGCTTGACAGATTTCAACCAAACTTTACAGGAATGTTCTTGGGTCAAGCTGTTTCAAATTTGTTCAAAGAATTAAAACAATGTAGAACTCTGGTTGCCAAGGCAACCAAAGTGAAAAAATAAGGTAATCTTAAAAAATCTTCTTGTCTGAAACTACAAGAGCCAGAGCTTAGATATATGGCACATAGCATCATCTACAGGTCTTCTTTCAAGTTTGTTCAAATTATGCCTCTGGGGTCAAAATTGGCCCCACCCCTGGGGTCACAGTTTTACATAGAGTTATATAGTGAAATTTTCAAACGTCTTCTTCTCTGAAACTAATTTGGCCAGTGCTTTGATATTTGGCATGGTGACACTTCTAGATGTACTTTACCTATTTTGTTCAAATGGTTCTGGTCGGTTGCATACCTAGGTCACCGGAGCTAGAAATAGATTTTTCAATGAAAACTTAAAAAATCTTCTTGTCTGAAACTACAAGGGCCATACCTTAGATATATGGCACATAGGGTCCTTTATCAAGTTTGTTCAAATTATGCCCCTGGGGTCAAAATTGGCCGCACCCAGGGGGGTAAAAGTTTTACATTGAGTTATATGGTGAAATTTTCAAACATCTTCTCCTCTGAAACCAATATGGACAGAGCTTTGATATTCGGCATGGTGACACTGATAGATGTCCTTTACCTATTTTGTTCAAATGGTTCCAGTCTGTTGCATATGTAGGTCACAGGAGCTAAAAATAGATTTTTTCAATGGAAACTTATAATAAATTTTTTTTCTAAAACCCTAGTATCTTAGATATTTGGCATAAAGCATCATCTACAGGTCCTCTATCAAGATAGTTCAATTTTAATAATGCTCCTCAGGTAAAAAAAATGACCCTGTCCTGTACATAAATCATGATCTCAATTTTTCAGCTATTCTCAGGTGAGCGAAATATGCCCCATGGGGCTCTTGTCTAAAAATACAAAACAATTTTGTCCGGAGTATATCTCTTGACTGCTACACCGTAAGTTAATGGAACTTGATACAGTGATAGGTGATGACATAAGGAGGTGCAGTACACAAGAACCATGACTCTGTCATCTCCCAATATTTAATTATCTCCCCTCTTTTCTATTTAAAAAAAATCTAAATTTTTCTGGAGCATATCTCCTGAGCATTGCATTGTAAGTTGATGAAACTTGATACAGTGATACGAGATGACAGAAAGAGTGCTGTTCTCAAGAACCATAACTCTGCCATCTCCCAATATTGAATTATCTCCCTTTTTCTACATAAATTTTTAAAAAAATCAAATTTTCTGCTGCACTGTTACTTGAACCTTTATCTGTGTTAGCGGATGACAAAAAGAAGTGTAGTACACAAGAATTATAACTCTGTCATCTCCAAATATTGAATTGCCTCCCTTTTTCATAATAAATTCATTTTTGTCCGAAGCATATCTCCTGAATGTTACATCGTAAGTTGATGAAACTTGTTACTGTGTTCACCTACTAAACATGCTATACCTTGGGCTTTTTCTTTGTGGGGAGCATCCATCGTTGGGAACGATATTCTTGTCTATTGATATTTACCTATTTAAGAAAGGTTTAGTTAGGCGAGCCAGAGACAGTGTATACACACTCTCTGGGTGAGCTTTGCTGTTCTCCGACAGCTCTTGTTAGATTTACAATCAATAATATACGGGCATGATTCCGAATATTTCAAACACACACAAAAAAGTAACTACAACTGAGTGCCATTCTCGGTAAACGTCTGGGTCAGTGTTAAGATGTCAATCAAAATAAGCTCCGCCTTCATTTCATGAAAAGCATTGTACAACAGTGTTACAGAATAATGACATTATTACGGGAGTGTTAAGACTTAGCTTCCACGTCACTAGTTTTCTTGACTGCTTGATTACACTCATTAATTATGAAATTTACGGATTTAAAATACCTTTCTGACCTTAATGAAAGAATAGCGTGCGTGTACAAAAGATTATGAAATTTAAGTGTAGATCCTGACGTTGAAAAAAACGGTGGATAGAGTTATATATAATCACGGATCGAAGCCCAATTTCAACTGATAAGCAGTCGCAGCTAGATAAACTAGCAATCAAAGGCATTCCTGTGTACTGGCAAAGTGTGTTGAGTATAATCCTTTAACAGCCCAGGGTGTCATATAAAGAGTCGACACACAAGGTTTGGGCCAGTGATCAGTGTTGCGTAATAAGTTGATTGCCAGAGGCATATTGTTCTGCCCCTAAAATCTTGTGTTTTCTCGAACTATATCGTTTATTCGCGCGCAACCATGGTCTAACCTATACATAAACCATTATTTAGTACGTGTTGTACCGGTGTCATATCATTGGACCCCCGTAAAAAATGGACCCGGGTCCAAATTTGATAGCGAAATATGGACCCGCTCCCCCTGTAAAAAATGGACCCCCCTATGCAAAAATTTAGAATGATAAAAAAACATAATAAAAAGTTAATTGCAAGAAACAAATGAATATTTTAACCCATTACCCAATAAATATGCCAGTTAACATCTTAAATGTATTCCTACATTGAAGAAAATAATTCCAATTTATTCAGTCACAAACATGAATTGGAATGTAGACTGTCCAAGTATGTTTAATTTGTTGTTGCTTACAAACTTTTATGATCAATAGGGCATTAAACACCCATACACGTTATTTAAGTTTGAAAAATTTAGCCGTCTCAAGTATATGAAAGTCGAGCGTCCAGCACCCGTTTGCGGTGCTCTCGTTCATGTTCTCTGTCGGACTTCTAGCATAAATGCTCCCAAACTTTGAAAAACTTTTAAATAAATTTCTTAGATACGTCGGCTTACGTTCTGAAAATTGTTGTAGTTTGAGGGCGTCACATGCGTCTTCTCAGCCTTGTCGGATCCTCCATCTCTCTGATGAAAATAAGTGTAGCAGTATTCATATGGCTGACCTCAGTATATAGTGACTGAGGTCAGCCATATGAATATGTAGGATGTTGATTAAATATGGTGGGCACTTTACAAATTGTTTTGAAGTTTATAGAGACAGTCTTACCTTGATTTTCGGCAATTTTAGGGGGAATTGTGGTGAGTTTTTAATCAAAAAGCAAACTAAATGTACTTTATCAAACAGAATCAATGTTTATTCTCTGTCTTTATTTTAAATACAGAATAACATATGACTATGTACTCTGGTAAAAAAAATTGGTCACGATCTTTTCAGATTCTTCGATCTTCTTTTGACCTGAAATTATAGGGAAAAAAGTTAGGAAATTTTTTTACTCTCTTATAAGACGAGCCCCCCACTTCAGATCGAAAATTTGAAGGAAAAAAACCCGTCTTATACTCGAGAAAATACGGTAATATCGATAGTTGGATTCACTATTGCAATACTATCACGATAGTTTATTACACATTATAGTATTACAATGTATGAATATGAATCATAAGGAATGCTTTCCCTATCGTAGCAGATGGGAGCTAAAAGTAAAGTAGAATGGGCCTTAAGGCACATTCTGCTTTTCTTTCAACCTGCTTTAAGCAGCCATGTTTCTTCAAAATTAAAAACAACCTAAAAGATAAAGGATTAAAAACAGACTTAAACACATACTGGAGACAAAATTAAACAGGCTATCACAAAAAGTAGAAATTTGCACCCTACCTTGCTTTCTAATGACATCTCAAAACTTGCGGAGCAAAATACTATGGTGCCAGCCCTAATAGCGGTAATTGTTTTTAGCTCACCTGGCACGTAGTGCCAAGGTGAGCTATTTTGATTGTGCTGTGTCCGTCGTTCGTCGTCAACAATTTCTTCAAACGACTTCTCCTCCTAGACTACTGGATGGATTTTCACCAAACTTGGCAGGAATGATCCTTGTATGGTCTTCTTTCAAAGTTGTTCAAACATTTCCGGTCCATTGCATATCTAGGTCAGAGGAGCTAAAAATAGATTTTTTAAATGAAAACTTAAAAAATCTTCTTGTCTGTAACCACAGTACCCTGAGCTTAGATATTTGGTACAAAGCATTGTCTTCAGGTCCTCTATCAAGATTGTTCCAATTATGTCCCTGGGGTCAAAAATGACCCCGCCCCGGGGGGTCGTAATTTTACATATAGTTATATAGTGAAATCTTCAAACATCTTTTTCTCTGAAACTAATATGGCCAGAGCTTTAATATTTGGCATGGTGACAGTTCTAGAAGCCCTTAACCAATATTGTAAATATGGTTCCGGTCCGTTGCATATCTAGGTCACAGGAGCTAAAAATCTTCTTGTCCAAAACCACAGTACCCTGAGCTTAGATATTTGGCACAAAGCATCATCTTCAGGTCCTCTATCAAGATTGTTCAAATTATGTCCCTGGGGTCAAAAATGACCCCGCCTGGGGGTCATAATTTTACAAGGAGTTATATAGTGAAATCTTCAAACATGTATTTCTCTGAAACTGATATGGCCAGAGCTTTGATATTTGGCATGGTGATATTTCTTGAAGCCCTTGACCAATATTGATTATATGGTTCCGGTCCGTTGCATATCTAGGTCACATGAGCTAATAATAGATTTTTTTCAATGAAAACTCAAAAAAATCTTCTTGTCTGAAACCACAGTTCCCTGAGCTTAGATATTTGGCACAAAGCATCATCTTTAGGTCCTCTTTCAATGTTGTTCAAATTATGTCCCTGGGGTCAAAACTGCCAAGGCCCTAGGGGTTGCAGTTTTACATAGAGTTATATAGTGAAATCTTTTCTGAAACTAATATGGCCAGAGCTTTGATATTTAGCATAGTGACACTTTTTGATGTTTTTTTACCAATATTGCTGAAATGGTTCTGGTCTGTTGCATATATGGGTCACATTAGCTAAAAATAGAGGTTTTTTTTAATGAAAAGTCTTCCTGTCTGAAACCATCCATGTACAAAATATTTAACAGAACACTTAAATTTCAAGTTCATCAGCAAGATTTTTGAAATTATGTCTCAGGGGTAAAAAATGATCTCATCCCAGGGGTCATTTGACCCTTGTGTTGGTTTTTCCAGGTGAGCAGTATTTAGGCCCGCATGGGCCTCTTGTTTGTTTGTTCACAGGATGATGCCAGTATGAACGTGTTTGCTGCTGGTGAGCAGGAGCTGTCTAGTCAGGACATGGAGATGTTGGTCTGGATCCAGGCTCGCATCGAGAATCTCATGAAGTATAAACAGCGTTGAGGCTGACACGGGAACCAGGCATGCATGTAGTGTGGGTAAATGTTATGGACCTCAAAGTCTATACGATGAAACACTATGATAGGAGAGCTATGTCAATAAATATTTGTGATGAACATTGTGAAATAACGGTCGGTGGAAAAGTTTCTCTGTCAAATAATTTACGGTGAAACTTGGTTATTTGGACCATTAAACCATTACCCCATAAATAGGCCATTTTACACCTCTATTTTATGCCTCCAATGAAGAAAATAGTTCCAATTTAAACAGTCATGATTATGCCACCTAAAAAATAAGTTCTGTATTCTAGAAGATGGTAGCTTAAAGCCCCTTAAGGCACATTCTTCTTTACTTTCAACCTGTTTTAAGTAGTTACCTGTTTTCAAAAATAAAAACAGGCTATGAGGCAATAAAAACAGGCTATGGAGTAATGGGTTAAAAGAAGAATATTCTTTTGGTGAGGCAGATGGCAGTTTAAAGCATTATGAAAGTAAAGGTTAAACCAGTTTTACTTTCATTCTGCTTTAGCCCTTTCTTTCATAGCCGAATTGCAAAGTAACTTTAGATCTACAATGGGTTAAGGCAGTTAACTGCTCAAAGCAAGATGAGAGTAAAGTAGAAAGCTCCAATAGGAGCTTTTTGCTTTACTTTCATCTTGCTTTAATCTCGTTTCGAGTGGTTATAATAGCAAGGTTTTTCAGTACATATGTGCAAATAGAAATATAACTAATTCGGTGTGTTTGTTAAATAATTGTTATAGAAATTTTGTTACTTATAGATAACTAAAGATTTTACTATTTTAAATTTTGATTTGATGTATACAATAGATAGGACCACATGTTTTAAAAACAAATTATAGAATTATTAAAAACTCTTAAGAAACATAGAGCTCATCTCAAAAAGGCTTGATTTACAATTTAGGGCAGGTGCTTTAACCCCTTCCCTCATAGAAGCACCTTTGAGAACATTTGATTTATTCCCCCACTGAAGAAATAAGTTCCAATTTACACAGTTATGAACATGTACCATAAGAAATATTTTTTACTAAATCCTAACAGATGGTAGCTAAAAGCAGGCTGAAAGTAAAGCAGAATACGCCTTAAGGTGCGTTCGGTTTTCCTTTCAATGTGCTTTAAGTGGTCATCTGTCTCCAAAACTAGAAGCAGATTATGGGATAATGGGTTAACTCATTAACCCATGATGATGTGTATATGTATCCTTTACAAACAGTGTACCTGTGAAGAGTACACATGTCTAATGCAAACAGTGTAGACCCATATAAGAGGGCTCCTTTTGAGATATCTGGTCAGGGTCTGTTTTGTTTGTAGTATTTAAATAAGTTGCAAATATCAACCATAAAGTTTAAAAAATTGCTGAGATTAAAATTTTAAATTTAATTGTCCATTTAAAGTTCTGGGAATAATAAATTGAAGCACATACACTTCTTCACCCTTTACCGATAGCCTGTTTCTAGTTTTGAAGAGACGTGACCACTTTAGGCAAGTTGAAAGTAAAGTAGGATGTGCCTGAATGTGCCCTCTACTTTAATCTCAGCATGATTTAACCTACCAGCTGCTTGTATATAAAAAAATTTTTTATTGCACATTCGTTTCTGCATAAAATGAAACTCTTTTCTTCAGTGGAGGAGTTAATTAAATGCATAAAAAGGTGTTTCTGTTGAGTAAAGGGTTAAATGAAGCCTTTATTAAGAGGGCTTGTAATACATGTAAATGTATAAGCATATATAATAGGACCACTGAGTTTAAATGTATGGAAAGATAGCAACCATTGTACATTATAACCCTTTACTCCATAGATATGCATTTCCATGCCTTTAATTCATTCCTCCACTGAAGAAAATAGATCCAATTCATACAGCCATGAATAAATTATGTATCATAAGAAATATTTTCCATTTTCTAGTAGATGGTAGCTTACAGGTAGAAAGTAAAGCAGAATGTGTCGTAATTAAGGCACATTCTGCTTTTTCAACCTGCTTCAAGTGGTCAATTAACTTCAAAAACTTGAAACAGGTTATGGAGTAAAGGGTTAAAGAATTGAAGTACAAGAATTTTTTAGCAAACAAGATTTATTACAAGTTCAAAGGGTTTGAAACTGGGAGAATCTATAACCAACATGTATTGTGAAGCGTTAGATAATCGGTATATTGTTCACTTTGCAGTTTAGTCAATTTGCATGTTGTGTAAAGATCTCTGTACTTATTTTATATTTTATTACATCCTTGCTATATAGATATAGATGCATGCAGATTGAGGAGTAAGACTGCTATGTGTTCAGTTGCCACTGTTTGTGGCGCATGTTAGCAGTTTGTACCCTGTGTGCATCAGATCAGGTAGCCAACTTGGACCGCCATCGATTTCTTTACTAAACTAATGGCAGGTTCTGTGTGTGAAGTGAGAGGATTTTTTGTCACTGAAAATGATAAACTCTTGGGGACCATATTACTGTAAACCCTTTATAAACTTGTTTTAACACATTCAACCCTAGCGACGAGTATACTTATGATTTACAAACAGTGTACCTGTTAGGATTACACTTGTCCCATGGAAACAGTGTTCACTGATCAGAGGGCTCCTTTAGGAGCCCTCTGATCAGGGTCTACATTGTTTGTAATTTTGAAATATATTGTTAAAATCAACCCTTAATAGTCAAAAATGGACTAAACTTATTTTGAAACTGGAATTGTCCATTAAAAGTCGCAGGGGTGAATGAGTTAAGTTTATAGGACAGGTGGTTTCGGAACATATTCAACCCTAGCAACTAGTGTATTATAGAAATTTACAAACAGGTTAGGTATGAAGAGTACACCTGTCCTAAGCAAACAGTGTAGATCACGATCAGAGAGTTCCTGAAGAAGCACTCTGCAGATCATGGTCTGCACTGTATGTCATTTTGCAATATCTTGTAATATTATCACCCAGTACGTCTCAACAGTGAGTGTTATTTTGTTAATAGTTTTGTAGACTCATTGATGTCATAGATTACCTGCCCATGCTGTGCTTTAATGTTTTTATGTTGCTAGGGTTACTGATGAAGTGTCGGTAAAATTCTTCTATTTTATGACCATTTCTGGAAAAATAAAAGAACAGTTTCTATCAAGTTGGGTGAACAATGTATGTTTCGTTATTACTACTTTGCATATTATGATATCGTCATAATGGGGGAGGAGTCGAAACTAATTGGAGATTTTCCATTTGAAGTTTCAGGGATAAATGAGTTAAAGCAGGCTGAAGATAAAGCAGAACACTCCTGTAGGATCATCCTGCTTTACTTTCAGCTTGCTTTAAGTATCGCCTTGTCAGGATACAGGAACCCTTTTCTATATTGAAGAAAAGTATCAAAAGGTATATCTATCATGAATAAGTTGTCTCAATTATTAATATTTTCTCCATCTTAAGACATCTCTTTGGAATCATTTTGACGATACAGGATAAGATTTCAAAGTATTTTAAAGTTCAAAGTTTTATGAAACAAGCCTCAGGATCCTAACTGTTTACAAAGTCAAACAGGTGTTTATATGGGGGAAAAGGTTAACGCATTCAACTCTAGTGATGAGTGTACATATGTACACATCATTTACAAACAGTATACCTGTAAACAGTACAATTGTCCTATGCAAACAGTGCAGATGCAGATCAGAAGGCTCTGATCAGGGTCTGCACTTTTTTCCATTTTGCAATATATTGCAGAAAACAATTCCAAATAGTCATAAATGGACTAGAGTTAATTGATAACTGGAACAAGTTTACTAGTATTTGGTTAAACAGTAACCTCAAATTGTGTCTCTAGTCAATATCTACATAGTAGGTAGATGCTGTTTACTTAAAACCAGTACATTTACGTAATACCAGTTTATGCTCAAGAACAGATCTATCTGTAAATATGTGTGTTTGTATTGAAAATTGATAAGCTTGTTCTATATGTTGAAATGGACAATACTTTTCAAACTAAACACATTCAACTTGGCTTATACATTGGAAAACAACTTGACTTGTCCAGTGGAAAACAACTTGACTTGTCCAGTGGAAAACAACTTGGCTTGTCCAGTGGAAAACAACTTGGCTTGTCCAGTGGAAAACAACTTGGCTTGTCTATTGGAAAACAACTTGGCTTATACATTGGAAAACAACTTGGCTTGTCCAGTGGAAAACAACTGGACCTGTCCATTTGAAGTTCCAAGGGTCAATGAGGCAACTGGTGTGCTTTTGAATAGCTACTTAACACATTCAACCCTAGCAACAAGAATACATGTCAAGTACAAACAGTGAACTTGTGAAGAGTACATTTGTCCTAGGCAAGGAGCCTCCGTTCAGGGTCTACACTGTTTGTTATTTTGAAATTATTGTGAAAATCAAACATAAATAGTAAAAAATAGACCAGACTTTATTGGAAGCTTGAATTCTCTATTTAAAATATTACGGGTGAGTGAGTTATTGTAATTTTAATTTTGTATAATTTTGTTTATGTTACTTCTTTACAGTAATATTCAGATGAAATGTATTAGATTATTTAATCATGTTACTTTACATTTTAATCCTGTACATGTATTATATATATGTTAATATTTCCTGTAGGCTTTTATTTGATTTTAATTCTGTCAGCTTTTCTTTCATATTACTGTTATGCATACTGATTGAACTACAATCATTGAATTGTCGTATAGTATATACGAGGGGTGATCAGGAAATACGCGGAAAAGTGCTCTAAATTCTTTACTGTATTATTGATTTTGCTGAAATTTTGTGTGAATATACATTAAACCAGTTCACATCCGTAGCTTGCACATGCACAACGTTATTGTTACTATGGTAACGTCATCTAGCCAACACCAGCACAACATTATATAATGCCAACGTCAACGTAGCTGTTCATGATACGCGTTTCGCTAAAAAGCGCTCAGTCTTTTTCAAAATACTCCCCATTAAATGAGATACACTTCCTGAAACGTTCTAGCCATGACTGGATAAAACACCGTCTAAATGAAGATGGTTGTATGTTGGATATAGCCTTCTGCACTGCCGCTGAAAGTTCATGAGTATCATAAGGAGCGGAAAAGGAATTATATCCGGCTAAAATGATAAAATATTTATTGACCTTAACACTAAATGCTTAAAAAAAGATGTCATCTAAATTGTTAAATACAGCGCTTACCTTATACTAGCTGAATACTCATTCTGAGCGCAGATAAATAAATACGTAGTAGTATATTTTACGGCATGACCCAGCACACAGGCTGCACGGAATGCTGGTGCAAAGTATAAAAAGGACCAATGAAAATAATAGTTGGTTTACGTGAATTTTAATAGTTTAGAAATAGATATATTAATTTGCTAAATTACATTGACCGCAATCATTATTGACTAGGTGTAAGATATTTATTAAAATCTACGTATAAGTCAGATACACGACGGGTTTCGCCTTAAAAGTGTAGGGTATGAATCGTAATAAGACTGTTTCGCTCGGACGAACAACAAATATGTCCTCGGCTTCGCCTCGGACAATTTGTTGCCGCCCTTGCAAAACAGTCTTATTACGATTCAATACCCTACACTTTTAAGGCGAAACCCGTCGTGTATCTATTACATACATGTATTACAATTAGCAAACAATGTAGACCATGAGCAGGTGCTGCCTTGGAAAAACAGCCCCTTATCTCATTGAATGGCACATACAGTCGGTGTTGTGTTAACACCATCAACCCTAGCCATAAGTATTTTCTTCATTAACATACAGTGTACTTGTGAGTAGTCAAAATAAAACTATTCAAGAGGTGAGTTAATGCAAGGCACAGGGACCCGGCACGATTGATGTTTTAGATAAAAAAAATTTCAAAAGGTATATATAGAGACAAGGGGTACAACTTATTGTTAGTATATTCTCAACCTATCTCGACAAAAGCGGTCATATCACGAAAAATAATTGATGAAACGACATCCTTTTTGCATTTCTGTCTAGCTAATATAATACCCATCCATAAAAACATAACATAAAACCAACTGTAAGGATGCACTTTCAACAGTATTTGCATTTACTCACAGAAATCAACGACTTTTGGAAAACGGGACAGGTGTTCGTTCACTGCTAACACAGCATTGACCACTACTGTATGCTTGTTTAGGCGGTAATCGAGTGTTACATTCATTGTCAACTACTGTACGCTTGTTTAGGCGGTAATATCGAGCATGACAGTCATACAGTTCCATAAATATACAGCTTTAACACCGATCAAAGCTGATTTCTTCTCAAATCATTGCCGTACCAAAAAAGCCTACATGTACAAGAAGAGCTTTACTGCCGATGAAAACATGCAAATTTGTTGTTGGTATTGCAATGGTTTGAGTATAAATCAGCTTTGATCGGTGTAAAAAATGGATATCCATGGAACTGTATGACTGTCATGTTCGATATTACCGCCTATACAAGCACACAGTAGTGGTCAATGCGGTTTCAGCTGTGAACGAACACCTGTCCCGTTTTCCAAAAGTCGTTGATTTCTGTGAGTAAATGCAATTACTTTTGAAAGTGCATGCTTCCAGTTGGTTTTATGTTATGTTTTTATGGAAGGGTATTATATAAGCTAGACAGAAGTGCAAAAAGGGTGTCGTTTTATCAATTATTATTTATGATATGCCCGGTTTTGTCGAGATAGGGTGAGCATGTACTAACAATCAGTTGTACCCCTTGTCTCTATATATACCTTTTGACAATTTTTTCTCTCAAAAAATCAATCGTGCCAGGTCCCTGTGATGCAAGGCTGACTGTATCAATTTAAGGTTAGCTTTAAAGGATATTAAAAGTATTAAATGTATTCCATTAAGTATACACATGTTGAACTGTTCATGTATTAGGGCATTTTTAGCTCACCTGAGCTAGCTCAGGGTGAGCTTTTGCAAATGCTTGAATGTCCGGGGTCCGGCATGCGTCGTCCGTCATCAACAATTTTCGTGTTTACACTCTAGAGGCCACACTGTTTATCCACTCTTTCTCAAACTTGCTCAGATTGTATATTATCATAAGAGTTCGGATGAGTTCGAATATGGTATAAATCGGATCAATAGGTTAAGAGTTATCTACCTTTGAATTGCTGAAAATGCCATATTTAAGGGTGATTACACTCTAGAGGCCACATTATTTATCCAATCTTTCTCAAACTTGCCCAGATTGTATATTACCATAAGAGTTTGGATGAGTTCAATTATGGTTGAAATCAGACCAATAGATCAAGAGTAATCTACCTTTGAATTGCTCTAAATGCTATATTTAACAGTGTTTAAACTCTAGAGGCCACCATTTTTCTCCAATCTTTCTCAAACTTGCTCAGATTGTCAAGACCATAAGAGTTTATATGAATTTGATTTTGGTTCAAATCAGACTAATATGTCGAGAGTTATCTACCTTTGCTCTAAATGCTATATTTAACAGTGTTTAAACTCTAGAGGCCACCATTTTTCTCCAATCTTTCTCAAACTTGCTCAGATTGTCAAGACCATAAGAGTTTATATGAATTTGATTTTGGTTCAAATCAGACTAATATGTCGAGAGTTATCTACCTTTGAATTGCTGAAAATGCCATATTTAAGGAAGATTACACTCTAGAGGCCACAATTTTTATCCAATCTATCTCAAACTTGATCAGATTGTATATTACCATTAGAGTTCAGATGAGATCAATTATGGTTGAAATCGGATTAATAGGATGAGAGTTATCTACCTTTGAATTGCTGAAAATGCCATATTTAACGGTGTTTAGGCCACACTTTTTATCCAGTCTTTTTCAAACTTGCTCAGATTGTATTTGACCATAAGAGTTTGAATAAGTGTGATTATGGTTGAAATCGGACCAATAGGTCAAGAGTTGTCTGCCCTTGAATTGCTGAAAATGCTGTATCTAACAGCGTTTACACTAGCTCTTGCAACTATAGTTTTCAATGGATTTTGATTATACTTGCACACAAAGTATATAGCTACAAGTTCTCAAAAGAGTGCACTTATTGTTGGAATCTAATAATTGTGGCAATAGTTATCTGCCCTTGATATACTTTGAAATGCTAGAAAAGACTTCATTTCAGTATTGTTTAGGCTCTAGTTATCTGCCTTTGATGTACTCTACTATACTAGAATTATGAGGTTGTATTCCAAAATTGTTTACATACTATACTACAAATATGAATGGAGTAAGATTAAAACGGGTGAAACAGAAAGGTAAAGCTATCAAGCTTCAGTACAACAGGTGAGCGATATCAGGGCCTTCAGGCCCTCTTGTATTTTACTCTTATATACCAAATACAGTAGCATTGTAGTACTGCTTTTAAAAAGTTGGTTTTGAGTTACACTGCAAAATAATATAATTTGAACTTAAGCATGTTAGGGGCAACTTTATGATTACCAAAGCTCCAGATAAGGAAAGTATTTAAAAATGTAAAATCTTAATGTCTGCATTTAACCCTATGGACCATAGGATTTGGTGCTGAAATGAGTGAGAAAATGTTGGATTTGTTCGATTTACTTCCTCTTATCTGAAGGTTTTCTGACCAAGATAAGATTCTAAGTAGCTCGACTTCTCATCAGCATCCAACTGGCTAACATGGCTCGCTAATGCCAGTTTCTTAAAGAAATGGCAGGTTAATCCTTTACTCGATAGTCAGTCTAGTAAAGGTGATCACTTAAAGAAGGTTGAAAGTAAAGCAGAATTTGCCAGATTTGTGTGAAAAGTAATTTGGGAGTTGAATTCAGAAAGTTGCATGACCTCCAACCCTGATCAGGTTCTGCACTGTTAGTCAGTTTGCAAAATATAACCTCAAAACCTTAAAGTCAAAAATGGACTAGGCTTAATTGGGAAGGGGTATTGTCCATTATTGTAAAGGGAGTAATGAGATAAATAAAGTCTGTTAATGTCAACAGTAGTGAACCAGACATATCCTATAGGCAATAAACAGTTAACCCATTACTCCATGGATGTGTGTTAACACAGTTAATTTGTTGCTATAGTTCCACTTTATACAGTCATGAATATACACAATAAGCAATAGATTCTATATCCTAGCAGATAGATTAAAGCAGACTGAAAGTAAAGCTGCTTTAATCTATCTAGGCACATTCTGCTTTACTTTCAACCTGCTTTAAGTGGTCACCTGTTTTCAAGACTAGAAACAAGCTATAGGGTAATGGGTTAAAGGTAATAAGCAGTTTAAGACAAAATGCAAATATATGGTGTGATCTATTTCTGTGCTATGTATAAACTAGTATACAGGTATTGTTGTTGCTTATGTTCTTATACCGTTTAAATGTTTTGCTTTTTAAAAGAGAAGTGACTGTTTGTATGATAGAAATGGAATGATGATGCTGTACTGTTCAATACAGTGAAACTTCTGAAATTGGAAAGTTTCTGAAAAACAAACTAATTTTTCGTCTGTAATGCAGGAAAGGTGGTATACATTGTACTTGTCATTATATTAACAAACAGTATACCTGGTAAGAATCTACTTGTCCTATGCAAACAGTGTAAATACTCTCTTTAAAAGGGTTTACACTTAATTAAAACTAAATTTTGGTTGGTAATGCAGGAAAGGTGGTCTACTTGTCATTAAATTAACAAACAGTGTACCTGTGAAGAGTATATTTGTCCTATGCAAACAGTGTAGACCCTGATCTGAGGGCTACTGCAGGAGGACTCTGATCAATCTTGCACTGTTTGTCATTGTGCAATATACATGTTTTGTTAAAATCATCCCAAAAATAGTCAAAATGGACAAGAAATAATTGGAACTGGGTAAGTCCATTAAAAGTTTCATGGGCGAATGAGCTATCCAAACTTGTTTTCAGAGGGTTTACTGTAAAACATTTTCCAATCTTATGTTAACAACATAGATACAGTAAAATCTCTATTACGACCACAAAGAGATGATTAATAGGTTGTATAAAAGACAGGTGACTGCTGAAAGCAAGGTGAAAGTAAATCAGAGAGCTCCTGAAGGAGCTTTCTGTTTTATTGTCACCTTGCTTTAAACAGTCACCTGTCGTAAACACCTGATAATTTAACACAATTTAGTGATCTTAATAGAGAGTGTTTATTGTATTGGAAAATGCTTTCAATGCTGTAAAACTTGAGTAAGATTTGTAGATGGTTTAGTGCATATTTAAGACGTTTTATTCTCAAATATATATCTTTTATTTTTCTAAAATTGTATTTATTTTTTTTCAATCTTACGGTGATGTGACCAGTAGACTGCTAAGTTAATCTAGACTGAAAGTAACAAGTAGTTTGGATTATGATCAGTTAAAACAACTTGAAAAACAAAATAATATTTTTTTTTGCATTTGCATTTGCATTTAAAACTATTTCATACCAGAAGAATTAAAACCTACTTCATGCAAAGCAAAAATAAAGCAGAAAGCTCCTGGAAATTTCTACATTACTGTTGTCCTGCATTAAGCAGTTACTTAAGTCTTAAAGACTGCCACTGCATATTCTTTTTAATGGTATTTTTATTTTATCCTGTGCACATTTTTAGCTCACCTGAGCCGAAGGCTCAAGGTGAGCTGTTGTGATCGCCCGTCGTCCGTCTGTCCGTCCGTTCAAATTTACTTCAAGCGACATCTCATCTGAAACCGCGAGTTTGAGGGAAAAACTAAATTTCTGACGGTGTTCCTTGGATGCTTCTCTACAGAAATTGTTAAAATAAAATTCTTATGTGGACTACTTATTGAAATTTATTAAAAAAAGTGAAAAACTTTAAACAAGTTTTTTTGTAAAAAACCACTGTTCCCACACCTTAGATATTGCATGAATAGTATCTTCTACTAAATCACTTTCAAAATTGTAAAAAATCAAAACCCTAGGGTCAAATTTGACTCAACCCTGGCCATATCAGTGCTTTTTGATGCAGGTCTGACAGTAAAAACTCTCTTAATGATCCGTTTTTATACAGACCCATTGTATCTTCCAGGCTAAGAAGCTACCCTTATACTAAATGCAACATTTTTGCAAACAGTTTGGATCCAGGTCAGATGCCACATAATGCTGCATCTAATCTGGATCTAAACTATTTGCCACTCATTTACATATTTTCTTATATTTAGAAAATATAAGTTATTATTTTTTACATATTTCACATACAAACATTTGGAGCAGACAACAGTTCAGCATGATAATAGTCATTTCTCCCAGTGAGACCGTCTCCTATTGCATAACTGACCCATAGCTAGCTCTGAACGTCAGGTCACTGAGATACAGAACAGAAATGATGATGTCTGCTATTTTATGCTCAAGCACAACTTAGTTGGAGGCATATTACTTTTGGTCTATCTGTCTGTTTGTTTGTTTGTGTTTTGTTTGTTTGTTTATCTTTCTGTCTATCAGTCCACAATTAATTCTTGGCCATAAACAGTATGGATCCAGGTCAGATGCCACATAATTGCTGCATCTAATCTGGATCCAAACTATTTGCCACTCATTTACATATAGTTTCTTATATTTAGAAAATGTAAATAATGATATTTATTAACCTATTAACCCATACATATTCCTTTTTATTTCTTTAATTTATTCTTCCAAAGAAGAAAATAATTTCACTTTATACAGTCATTGTTGTCTTTAACAATTGCTTCAAATGACATCTCATATACCGCTGAAAAGATTTCAACCAAACTTTACACAAATGTTCCTTGGGTCAAGTTCTTTCAAAATTGTTCAAAGAATTAAAAACAATATAGAACTCTGGTTGCCTAGGCAACCAAGTGAAAAAATAAGGAAATCTTAAAAAATCTTCTTGTCTAGAACTACAAGGGCCAGATCTTAGACATTTGTCACATAGCATCATCTACAGGTTCTCTATCAAGTTTGTACAAAATATGCCCCTGGGGTCAAAATTGGCCCCGCCCGGGGGGGGGGGGTGATTTCACAGTTAAACATAGAGTTATATAGTGAAATTTTCAAACGTCTTCTCCTCTGAAACTAATATGGCCAGAGCTTTGATATCTGGCATGGTGACACTTTTAGATGTCCTATACCAATAAGGTTCAAATGGTTCTGGTCAATTGCATATCATCTACAGGTCCTCTATCAAGTTTGTACAAATTATGCCCCTGGGGTCAAAATTAGCCCCACCCCGGGGGTCACAGTTTTCAAACGTCTTCTTTTCTGAAGCTAATATAGCCAGAGCTTTGATATTCGGCATAGTGTTACTTCTAGATGTCCTTTATCTATTTTATTCAAATGGTTCCAGTCTGTTGCATATGTAGGTCACAGGAGCTAAAAATAGATATTTTCAATGGAAACTTAAAAAAAATGTTCTTGTCTAGAACCCTAGTACCCTGATTTTAGATATTTGGAACATAGCATCATCTACAGGTATCATTATCTCCATTTTGATGTACAGCTATTCTCAGGTGAGCGTCATATGCCACATGGGGCTCTTGTTTCATATTTTGAAGAAAAAAAAGACCTTTAACTCTTTCCCTCGGCCTCATAGCTTGTTTTCAGTATTAATGACAGGTAGTTGCTTAAATCAGGCTGAAAGTAAAGCAGAATGCTCCTTAAGGAGCACTCAGCTTTACTTTCAGCCTGCTTTACATCTGCTGCTTTAAGCTTTGTGCATTTTGCATTGCCCCCCTGGGGTTGTTGAAATGGGAGTATAAAGTAAGTTTAACAGGAAACCCCTAAACTGCAATGTATTATGGGTAATTGAAACTTATCATTACAGTGTAGTATACAGTATAGTATGAAGATTTTTCTATATTAATTTTGTAATTCCTCAGTTGATCTATTGTTGACTGTTAGATAGTGGTACTTTATACAGACATTGTATTCATTCCATGAGGTAGTGTTTGATCTACAGTAGGGAAGATGTTATTCTTGCCCGTCTAAACATAACTCTACAAATACACATTTTAACGCTTTTGATTATTCATGAGCTTTCTGCTTACTTTCAACCTACTTTAGGTGATAACCTTTATTCAAGATAAGAAACAGGCAATGTGTAAAACAAAACTAGACTCAATGCCAAAAAAGTAGGAAATACTTGAGTAGGTTAACAATTTATTAACGAGAACACCGCAAATGGTACATAATACGCCTTTAAGTTATAGTATATCTGAGTACATCAAGGGCAGATAACTCTGTAACAAAAATTGAATGAACCCCAAACTTGACTCAGCTTGAAATCTTAATGCGTATAACATTTGTATGAAGTTTCATTAATGTCCTTTAGAAAGTTTTCTGGAAAAACTCCGGACAAACAAAATGTTGGTGAAGGAACAAACAGACGACAGGGACACGCCAATATACGACCACCTTTAGAGGTGGCTGTATTAAAACTGACAGGCAATCAGTTTGGAGCATGATCAGCTACAAACATCAAGTTACTCTGCAAGTGATCTGGCACCAAACTGTTTTCAATGGACAGACTTGTTTTTGGCACAAATGTGTTTATTAGGTACGACCAATACTTTTCCCACTGTAGTTGCATGTCAGTGAAACTGCAGGAACACTGTAATAAACTATGGTTTCTGTGTGAACAATTTTTCCAACCCCTCTGCTGGAACTTCTTGCATACTGTAATGATCCTAGGTATTGGAACAGACAGGCAAGGGCAAACAGTGAAGACCCTGATCAGACTACTTAGGGGCAGTCTGGTAAAAGTCTACACGGTTTTCCATCCAGTTTGCACCATTTGGACACATTACTGTGTGATATAAGCAATTGTAGTATTTTAGGATATTTACACAGAGGTTGCCCCAATTTTTAAATTTGTATAGTAATTATTTTCATTAAAACACTATTGTTCTACAATGAAAGTTAATACCTAATCTTATATGGTTTATTTTACAGAACCAAATACAGACACTTTTTTGTCTACTGTTTCCCAAAGAATCACATTAGGATGACTTAATTCACTGAATGTGTTTGAGACAGGTGGCTGCTTAAAGCATGACTGAATGCTCCTTTGACTTTCTGCCATGCTTTCATCTGCTTTAAGCTCTTCATTTAAGCTCCATAATCGGCCTATAATCCCTGCTTTGCATAAGCAACAAAAATGATGCTGTTAAATACATGTGGCAGCTTAAACAATATGAAAGTAAAGCAGAAAGCTCCTAAAGGACATTTAGCAGCCACCTGCCTTCACACATTAAACTTTAGTGGCTAGTAAACTCATCACTTACAAATAGTGTGTCTGTGAAGAGTACACTTGACCTACGGGAACAGTATAGACCCAGATCAGAGGGCTAAAGAAATCTTCTGATCAGGGTATGCATTTTAATTGTCAAACTATTAACCCTTAGCCTGCCACTCACGACTATAGCTCCATATGCAAACAGCTTGGATCCGGATCAGACGCCGAGTAACTCGGCGTCTCATCCGGATCCAAGCTGTTTGATACTCGGACAACATTTTCAGCAATTTTGAGCAACTTTGAAGCACTTTGAAACTTGAAGCAGACGAGAAATATAGCAGATGACAATTTATTTGGCGGGCTAAGGGTTAATAGTATAAAATGGACTATGCTTCAATGGAAACTGAAATTGTCCATTTGAAGCTACAGGGTGAATAAGAACCCAGTATATGCAGTGTTTTAGTTGATTATGATGTACAGAAATACCTCTCTATTAGGACCACTAAATTGTGTTAACTAATAGGTGCTTTAAATAAGTGACTGCTTAAAGCAAGGTGACAGTAAGACAGAAAGCAGCTTTTGGAATTTCTGTGTTACTTGCTTCTGTAGGATGGAGTCTGTGACTGGTTGTTGTCCTGTCCTAGCCCATAGCTCCTGGTTGAAGATCCTGTCTGGCCACTGTATCTGCAGAATCTATCTCAAGCATGTGTTGATAAAAATGAGCTGATCCAAGGCGGTTGGTCCTTCTCCAAGTCTCGGTACCATACAAAAGGACAGGCATTCCAAAATTCTATCTGTGAGACAGTTTTGGAGGAGAGTAGATTGGTTCGCAGATTTCTCCGCTTCATGTGCTCTCCCCCAGGTCAATACCGTAACTCCTGTTGCGTTTCTTTTTAGCTCACCTGAGCTAGCTCAGGATGAGCTTTTGCAATCCTTGAATGTCCGTCGTGAGTCGTCCGTCGTGAGTCGTCAACAATTTTAGTGTTTACACTCTAGAGGCCACAATTTTAATCCAATCTTTCTCTAACTTGCTCAGATTGTATATTTCCATAAGAGTTTGGATGAGTTCGATTATGGTTGAAATCGGACCAATAGATCAAGAGTAATCTACCCTTGAATTGCTGAAAATGCCATATTTAACAGTGTTTACACTCTAGAGGCCACACTTTTTATCAAATCTTTCTCAAACTTGCTCAGATTGTTTATTACCATAATTGCTGAAAGTGCTATATTTAACAGTGTTTACACTCTAGAGGCTACAATTTTAATCTAATCTTTCTCAAACTTTTTCAGATGGTATATGATTATAAGAGTTCAAATGAGTTTGATTATGGGTGCAATCGGACCAATAGGTCAAGAGTTATCTACCCTTGAATTGCTGAAAATGCCATATTTAACAGTGTTTACACTCTAGAGGCCACAATTTTAATCCAATCTTTCTTAAACTTGCTCAGATTGTCATGACCATAATAGTTCAGATGAGTTCGATTATAATTGAAACCGGACATATAAGTCAAGAGTTATCTGCCCTTGAATTGCTGAAAATGTCATATCTAGCACTTTGTTTACACTCTTGCAACTTCAGTTTTCAATGGATTTTAATTATACTTGCACACAATGTATTTAGCTAAAAGTTCTCGGGGGAGTGCAATTATTGTTGAAATCTGATCATTGTGGCAAGAGTTATCTGCCCTTGATATACTTTGAAATGCTAGAAAAGGCTTCATTATAGTATTATTTAGGCTAGTTATCTGCCCTTGATGTACTCTACTCTGCTAGAGTAGGTCGTATTCCTGATGCAAACAGTTTGAATCCAGATCAGACGCCGCATTACGCAATGTTGTTTACATGCTATACTACAAGTTTGAATGGAATAAAATGAGTGAAATTCAAAGGTAAAGCTATCTGGCTTTATTATAACAGGTGAGCGATATCAGGGCCTTCAGGCCCTCTTGTTCTGTAGTGTGTGCTGTTTTTACGTGGTAGGGGTGCTGGCCCTGCACACAAACCTCTTCCTATCACATCCGGTCTTGGGACCAGCGAAGGCGGAGTTAGTGGCCGTAAAAGAGAGGTTTTAATGTATAAAGTTGATATTATTTTGTAACTGTTAAACTTCTAAAATGTAAGAATTATCCAAACACTGCACCAATAATATTATGTAACATTTGCAAACAGTGTAGACCTTGATCAGAGGGCTCCTGAAGGAGCCCTCTGACCAGGGTCTGCACTGTTGAACACACTATTCAACATTTTGGGGGACAAATCCTTTTAGAGCTTATTAGCTCACCTGAGGCAAAGGCTCAATGTGAGCTATTGGGATGACCCTGTGTCTGCGTCCACCGTCCGTCCTCATGCGTCGTCGTTAACAATTGCTTCAAATGACATCTCCTCCTAAAATGCTGAACAGATTTCAACCAAACTTAATAGAAATGTTCCTTAGGTCAAGCTCTTTCAAATTTGTTCAAAGAATAAAAAACAATGCAGAACTCTGGTTGACATGGCAACCAAAGTGGAAAAAAATGAAATCTTAAAAAATCTTCTCGTCAAAAACTGCAAAGGCCAGAGCTTAGATATTTGGCACATTTTCAAAGGTCTTCTTCTCTGAAACTAATATGTCCAGAGCTTAGATATTTGGCACATAGCATCCGCCTACAGGTCCTCTATCAAGTTTGTTCAAATTATGCCCCTGGGGTCAAAATTTGCCCGCCCCGGGGGTCACAGTTTAAGAAAGAGTTATATAGTGAAAATTTCAAACGTCTTCTTCTCTGACACTTATATGGCCAGAGCTTTGAAATTTGGTATTGTGACACTTCTTAATATCCTTAACGTATTTTGTTCAAATGGTTCTTGTCAGTTGCATATCTAGGTCAAAGGAGCTAAGAATAAAAAATTTCTATAATAACTTAAAAAATCTTCTCGCCCAAAAACAACAAGGGCCAGAGCTTAGATAATTGGCACAAAGCATCACCTACAAGTCCTTTATCAAGTTTGTTCAAAGTATGCCCATGGGGTCAAAATTTGTCCTGCCCGGGGGTCACAGTTTTACATAGAGTTATATAGTGAAATTTTCAAACGTCTTCTTCTCTGAAACTAATATGGCCAGAGCTTTGATATTGGGCATGGTGACACTTCTAGATTTCCTTTACCTACTTTTTAGCTCACCTGAGCCAAAGGCTCATGGTGAGCTATTGGGATGGCCCTGTGTCCGGCGTCCGTCGTGCGTTGTGCGATGTGCGTCGTCGTTAACAATTGCTTCAAATGACAACTCCTCCTATACCGCTTGACAGAATTCAACCAAACTTTACAGAAATGTTCCTTGGGTCAAGCTCTTTTAAATTTGTTGAAATAATTCAAAACAATGCAGCACTCTGGTTGCCATGGCAACCAAAGTGAAAAAATAAGGAAATCTTAAAAATTCTTCTTGTCAATATCTGCAAGGGCCAGAGCTTAGATATTTGGCACATAGAATCATCTACAGGTCCTCTATCAAGTTTGTTCAAATTATGCCCCTGGGGTCAAAATTGGCCCTGCCCCGGGGGTCACAGTTTTACATAAAGTTGTATAGTGCAATTTTCAAACCTCTTCTTCTCTGAAACTAATATGTCCAGAGCTTTGATATTTAGCATGGTGACACTTCTAGATATCCTATACCAAAATTGGTCAAATGGTTCTGGTCGGTTGCATAACTAGGTCACAGGAGCTAAAAATAGTTTTTTGTTCAATGAAAACTTAAAAAATCTGCTTGTCTGAAACTACAAGGGCCAGAGCTTAGATATTTGGCACATAGCATCGCCTACAGGTCCTCTATGAAGTTTGTTCAAATTATGCCCATGGGGTCAAAATTGGCCCGGCCCCGGGGGTCACAGTTTTACATAGAGTTATATAGTGAAATTTTCAAACGTCTTCTTCTCTTAAACTAATATGGCCAGAGCTTTGTTATTTGGCATTGTGACACTTCTAGATGTCCTATACCAAAATTATTCAAATGGTTCTGGTAGGTTGCATAACTAGGTCACAGGAGCTAAAAATAGATTTTTTCCAATGAAAACTTAAAAAATCTTCTTGTCTGAAAGTACAAGGGCCAGAGCTTAGATATTTGGCACATAGCATCGCCTACAGGTCCTCTATCAAGTTTGTTCAAATTATGCCCCTGGGGTCAAAATTGGCCCGGCCCTGGGAGTCACAGTTTTACATAGAGTTATATAGAGAAAAATTCAAACGTCTTCTTCTCTGACACTTATATGACCAGAGCTTTTATATTTGGTATCGTGACACTTTCAAATATCCTTTACATATTTTGTTCAAATGGTTCCGGTCTGTTGCATATCTAGGTCAGTCCTGGACATAAATCATTATCTCCATTTTTTCAGCTATTCTCAGGTGAGCGAAATATGCCCCATGGCGCTCTTGTTTCAAATGGTTCCAGTCTGTTGCATATGTAGGTCACAGGAGCAAAAAATAGATTTTTTCAATGGAAACTTAACAAAATGTTCTTGTCTAAAACCCTAGTACCCTCTATCAAGATTGTTCAAATTATGCCCATCGGGTAAATAATTTCCCCGTCAGGTCCCCTGGGCATAAATCATTATCTCCATTTTGTCAGCTATTCTCAGGTGAGCGAAATATGCCCCATGGGGCTCTTGTATCAATGTGGTATTTATAAGGAAAATGGAGAGTCCATTTGAAATGTCAATATTGTAATAACTAAATGATAAGTATGGATGACTAGCTGGTTTATTGCTGGGTGGATGTTTTTATCTCATGACACAATTTTTATACACCTTGTAATAGTCAACCCATTACCCAGCTTCTTATTTGAAGACAGGTGACGATTTAAAGCAGTTTGAAAGTAAATCAGAGTTTGCCTTCAGGCACATTCTACTTGACTTTCCAGTCTGTTTTAAGCTACCATCTGCTAGGATATAGAAACAATTTCTTTTTGTGCACTTTCATGACTGTATACTTGGAAATATCTTCTTCAATGGAGGAATGAATTAAAGGCGCATAAAGCATAGTTATGGAGTAATGGGTTTAGATATATCCTTATATCAGGGCTCCTGATTAGGGGAGTATTTCAAAAACTAAAATATTTCTTTTTTCACTAAACCCTATGGTGTAAGAACTCGTAAGAATCATCTCGAATAGGCTTTTATGATGGAAAACGTTGGGATTTATTCAGTTCATTCCCTCTTATCTAGATCCTTGCTATAACCTCAGTGTATGATCTATTCAGTCCACTCCCTCTTATTTGGAGCCTTGCTATAGCCTCAGTGTATGATTTATTCAGTCCACTCCCTCTTATTTGGAGCCTTGCTATAACCTCAGTGTATGATTTATTCAGTCCACTCCCTCTTATTTGGAGCCTTGCTATAGCCTCAGTGTATGATTTATTCAGTCCACTCCCTCTTATTTGGAGCCTTGCTATAGCCTCAGTGTATGATTTATTCAGTCCACTCCCTCTTATTTGGAGCCTTGCTATAACCTCAGTGTATGATTTATTCAGTCCACTCCCTCTTATTTGGAGCCTTGCTATAGCCTCAGTGTATGATTTATTCAGTCCACTCCCTCTTATTTGGAGCCTTGCTATAACCTCAGTGTATGATTTATTCAGTCCACTCCCTCTTATCTGGAGCCTTGCTATAGCCTCAGTGTATGATCTATTCAGTTCACTACTCCATCTTATCTGGAGCCTTGCTATAGCCTCAGTGTATGATTTATTCAGTCCACTCCCTCTTATCTGGAGCCTTGCTATAGCCTCAGTGTATGATTTATTCAGTCCACTCCCTCTTGTCTGGAGCCTTGCTATAGCCTCAGTGTATGATCTATTCAGTCCACTACTCCCTCTTATCTGGAGCCTTGCTATAACCTCAGTGTATGATCTATTCAGTCCACTACTCCCTCTTATCTGGAGCCTTGCTATAGCCTCAGTGTATGATCTATTCAGTTCACTACTCCCTCTTATCTGGAGCCTAGCTATAGCCTCAGTGTATGATCTATTCAGTTCACTACTCCCTCTTATCTGGAGCCTTGCTATAGCCTCAGTGTATGATCTATTCAGTTCACTACTCCCTCTTATCTGGAGCCTTGCTATAGCCTCAGTGTATGATTTATTCAGTTCAATCCCTCTTATCTGGAGCCTTGCTATAGCCTCAGTGTATGATCTATTCAGTTCACTACTCCCTCTTATCTGGAGCCTTGCTATAGCCTCAGTGTATGATTTATTCAGTTCACTCCCTCTTATCTGGAGCCTTGCTATAGCCTCAGTGTATGATCTATTCAGTTCACCACTCCCTCTTATCTGGAGCCTTGCTATAGCCTCAGTGTATGATTTATTCAGTCCACTCCCTCTTATCTGGAGCCTTGCTATAGCCTCAGTGTATGATCTATACAGTTCACTCCCTCTTATCTGGAGCCTTGCTATAGCCTCAGTGTATGATTTATTCAGTTCACTCCCTCTTATCTGGAGCCTTGCTATAGCCTCAGTGTATGATTTATTCAGTTCACTACTCCATCTTATCTGGAGCCTTGCTATAGCCTCAGTGTATGATCTATTCAGTTCACTACTCCCTCTTATCTGGAGCCTTGCTATAGCCTCAGTGTATGATTTATTCAGTTCACTACTCCATCTTATCTGGAGCCTTGCTATAGCCTCAGTGTATGATCTATTCAGTTCACTACTCCCTCTTATCTGGAACCTTGCTATAGCCTCGGTGTATGATATATTCAGTTCACTACTCCCTCTTATCTGGAGCCTTGCTATAGCCTCAATGTATGATTTATTCAGTCCACTCCCTCTTATCTGCAGCCTTGCTATAACCTCAGTGTATGATTTATTCAGTTCACTACTCCCTCTTATCTGGAGCCTTGCTATAGCCTCAGTGTATGATCTATTCAGTTCACCACTCCCTCTTATCTGGAGCCTTGCTATAGCCTCAGTGTATGATCTATTCAGTCCACTCCCTCTTATTTGGAACCTTGCTATAGCCTCAGTGTATGATTTATTCAGTCCACTCCCTCTTGTCTGGAGCCTTGCTATAGCCTCAGTGTATGATTTATTCAGTTCACTACTCCCTCTTATCTGGAGCCTTGCTATAGCCTCAATGTATGATCTATTCAGTCCACTCCCTCTTATTTGGAGCCTTGCTATAGCCTCAGTGTATGATTTATTCAGTCCACTCCCTCTTATTTGGAGCCTTGCTATAGCCTCAGTGTATGATTTATTCAGTCCACTCCCTCTTATTTGGAGCCTTGCTATAACCTCAGTGTATGATTTATTCAGTCCACTCCCTCTTATTTGGAGCCTTGCTATAGCCTCAGTGTATGATTTATTCAGTCCACTCCCTCTTATTTGGAGCCTTGCTATAACCTCAGTGTATGATTTATTCAGTCCACTCCCTCTTATCTTGAGCCTTGCTATAGCCTCAGTGTATGATCTATTCAGTTCACTACTCCATCTTATCTGGAGCCTTGCTATAGCCTCAGTGTATGATTTATTCAGTCCACTCCCTCTTATCTGGAGCCTTGCTATAGCCTCAGTGTATGATTTATTCAGTCCACTCCCTCTTGTCTGGAGCCTTGCTATAGCCTCAGTGTATGATCTATTCAGTTCACTACTCCCTCTTATCTGGAGCCTTGCTATAACCTCAGTGTATGATCTATTCAGTCCACTACTCCCTCTTATCTGGAGCCTTGCTATAGCCTCAGTGTATGATCTATTCAGTTCACTACTCCCTCTTATCTGGAGCCTTGCTATAGCCTCAGTGTATGATCTATTCAGTTCACTACTCCCTCTTATCTGGAGCCTTGCTATAGCCTCAGTGTATGATCTATTCAGTTCACTACTCCCTCTTATCTGGAGCCTTGCTATAGCCTCAGTGTATGATTTATTCAGTTCAATCCCTCTTATCTGGAGCCTTGCTATAGCCTCAGTGTATGATCTATTCAGTTCACTACTCCCTCTTATCTGGAGCCTTGCTATAGCCTCAGTGTATGATTTATTCAGTTCACTCCCTCTTATCTGGAGCCTTGCTATAGCCTCAGTGTATGATCTATTCAGTTCACCACTCCCTCTTATCTGGAGCCTTGCTATAGCCTCAGTGTATGATTTATTCAGTCCACTCCCTCTTATCTGGAGCCTTGCTATAGCCTCAGTGTATGATCTATACAGTTCACTCCCTCTTATCTGGAGCCTTGCTATAGCCTCAGTGTATGATTTATTCAGTTCACTCCCTCTTATCTGGAGCCTTGCTATAGCCTCAGTGTATGATTTATTCAGTTCACTACTCCATCTTATCTGGAGCCTTGCTATAGCCTCAGTGTATGATCTATTCAGTTCACTACTCCCTCTTATCTGGAGCCTTGCTATAGCCTCAGTGTATGATTTATTCAGTTCACTACTCCATCTTATCTGGAGCCTTGCTATAGCCTCAGTGTATGATCTATTCAGTTCACTACTCCCTCTTATCTGGAACCTTGCTATAGCCTCGGTGTATGATATATTCAGTTCACTACTCCCTCTTATCTGGAGCCTTGCTATAGCCTCAATGTATGATTTATTCAGTCCACTCCCTCTTATCTGCAGCCTTGCTATAACCTCAGTGTATGATTTATTCAGTTCACTACTCCCTCTTATCTGGAGCCTTGCTATAGCCTCAGTGTATGATCTATTCAGTTCACCACTCCCTCTTATCTGGAGCCTTGCTATAGCCTCAGTGTATGATCTATTCAGTCCACTCCCTCTTATTTGGAACCTTGCTATAGCCTCAGTGTATGATTTATTCAGTCCACTCCCTCTTGTCTGGAGCCTTGCTATAGCCTCAGTGTATGATTTATTCAGTTCACTACTCCCTCTTATCTGGAGCCTTGCTATAGCCTCAATGTATGATCTATTCAGTTCACTACTCCATCTTATCTGGAGCCTTGCTATAGCCTCAGTGTATGATTTATTCAGTTCACTACTCCATCTTATCTGGAGCCTTGCTATAGCCGCAGGGTATGATTTATTCAGTCCACTCCCTCTTATCTGGAGCCTTGCTATAACCTCAGTGTATGATTTATTCAGTCCACTACTCCATCTTATCTGGAGCCTAGCTATAGCCTCAGTGTATGATCTATTCAGTTCACTACTCCATCTTATCTTGAGCCTAGCTATAGCCTCAGTGTATGATCTATTCAGTTCACTACTCCATCTTATCTGGAGCCTTGCTATAGCCGCAGTGTATGATTTATTCAGTCCACTCCCTCTTATCTGGAGCCTTGCTATAGCCTCAGTGTATGATTTATTCAGTCCACTACTCCATCTTATCTGGAGCCTTGCTATAGCCTCAGTGTATGATTTATTCAGTTCACTACTCCCTCTTATCTGGAGCCTTGCTATAGCCTCAGTGTATGATTTATTCAGTCCACTACTCCATCTTATCTGGAGCCTTGCTATAGCCTCAGTGTATGATCTATTCAGTTCACTCCCTCTTATCTGGAGCCTTGCTATAGCCTCAGTGTATGATCTATACAGTTCACTCCCTCTTATCTGGAACCTTGCTATGGCCTCAGTGTATGATTTATTTAGTTCACTACTCCCTCTTATCTGGAGCCTTGCTATAGCCTCAGTGTATGATTTGTGACCACATTTGTTATAATCTAATTACCAGAGCTCCAGATATCGGGAGTATTTAAAAAAATAAAATCATTATTTGTGCATTAAACCCTATGGTATTACTACTCATTAGAATCATCCTAAAGATATGATTCTAATGAATAGTAACACTTTAGGATTTGGGTGCTTAAATAAGTAAGAAAATGTGTGATTTGTTCAGTTATCTCCCTCTAACCTAGAGCCTTGTACTTACTATATACAGCTACTTCTCTCTATTGTACTTTTTGTGTATAATTCCTTTATTTTACTGTGATAAGATGGTATATTGTTGTTTTTATTGTTTATTTATCAACTATCTTTATGTTGAGGGTACAAAATAAATTACATATTGACTTCAGTGTGTTTTTTAATACTATACAAACCACATTTACGGACTTACATAATCCTGATTGTATTTGTCATCTGTTGCGGTTCAATAATTATGAAACAGCAGAATATATATATTTTTTCATTTCTGAGCAGACAATTTACCCGATCTAACATCGGTGCGAAAATAAATCAACATTAAATTTTAAACTTTTCAATCTGTCGAAAGGTTAAAGACGATTGACAAACAGTTTAAATCCAGATCAGACGCCACGTAACGCTGATCTTGATCCAATCTGTTTGTAAATGTTAGGCAAGTCGCGCTTAGGACGATAAGGGTCAATAGAATTGTTCCTGAGTGGATGATGCAATGTGTTTGCAATATTATAGGACATGTTTGTATACAAAAAATACGGGACATAATGCCAAAAAGTATTGGCAAACTTCCATGGTCCAGTTGGAGAAAATCCAATCCCTAACTCCTCACGTGAAAATGCAAAAATGTGACCATACTGAATTACATGCACTTATTCTATTGAAATGTGTACGCTTTAATATTCAACCCACAAACAGGCACATTGTCCTGAACCTAATATCGATGGTATTTGCAAACAGTTTAGATCCAGATCAGAAGTCGAGTAATTAGCCGTCAAACTCTATGACGCCAAAGTCGGTATCTCCCTGCTAATAAAATTTGAGGATTTAGCAGACTGCTATGTAATAGTTAGAGTTTTCTTTCAATGATTCTTAATGATTAAGAAGCCAACAAATGAGGGAGCCTGCGACCGAATTTGGCTTCTTAATTATTAAGAAGCGTTGAAATAAACTCTAACCATTTTAGTGTTTGACCCGCCCACATAGGACGTCACTTCACTTCATTTACATATTTTTCTCCGCCGACAGATGTTTACACAGCCTGTTACATATATTGTGTGTTTTATTACGCAGCAACATGGCGCATGGCAATTTTGATTTAAGCGGATACGATTTGGACGATGGAAAAAGAATAGCTATTGACGTCTAAATGCTTAATGCAGCACAAAATACAGGGCTCCAGATAAGGGGGTATTTCAAAAACTAAAATCTTTATTTCTGCTTAAAACCCTACGGTGTCACTACTCATTACTCGGAGAGACGATTCTAATCTATCTATCTATCTCGTGGTTTCTGCTTCACACCCTCACGGGTAATTTCGAGCAGCATACTCCTATGAGTAGTAACACCATAGGATTTGATGCTAAAATAAGTGAGAAAATGTTGGATTTGTGAAGTTTACTCCCTCTTATCTGGAGCCCTGAAATAATGCAGAAAACTCATAAATGAGCTTTCTGCATTATTTTGATCTTGCATTATGCAGACGCCTGTCTTTAGTGTTTTTGCCGCGATTGACAATAGTTTGTAGATGTTGGTTTTGTTTATAACAGTAAGAATTCTGTTTTAATTATATTGTGTTTCCTAAAGATTAAATACAATTTGAATGCTTTTCACAATTTTCTTCCGACTAGCGAGCTACAAAAGGACATTATATTCCTCGAAATTGAATTGTACATGTAGATATATCTACTTTGTTGTGTAATGGATTACCCGTAAAGCTTAAAAGTCACGCCATGGGCAGAGCTGACCGAAATATTAACACATGCGCAATGCTTGCTAACGTCTAAATCCAAGTCTCGAACACTTCATAATTAAATTGCCAAATCTCGTTAAATCCCGTAGACTTAATAATTAAACCGAGCGAAAATTTGAATTTTGTGGCTTGCTGATTGGCTGAAAGAGTAGGCCAAACACTAAGATTTAGCAGACTGCTATGATTTCTTAGTGTTTGGCCTACTTTTCAGCCAATCAGCTAGCAAGCCACAAAGTTCAAATTTTCGCTCGGTTTAATTATTAAGTCAACGGGATTTAACGAGATTTGGCAATTTAATTATGAAGTGTTCGAGACTTGGATTTAGACGTTAGCAAGCATTGCGCATGTGTTAATATTTCGGTCAGCTCCGCCCATGGTGTGACTTTTAAGCTTTACGGGAAATCCATTACACAGCAAAGTGCATATAGATATATCTACATGTACAATTCCATTTCGAGGAAAATAATGACATTTTGTAGCTCGCTAGTCGGAAGAAAATTGTGAAAATCATTCAAATTTTATTTAATCTTTAGGAGGGGAGAATAAGAAAAAGAAAACACAATATAATTAAAACAGAATTCTTACCGTAATTAACAAAACCAACATCTACAAACCATTGTCAATCGCGGGGAAAACACTAAAGACAGGAGTCTGCATAATGCAATATCAAAATAATGCAGAAAGCTCATTTATGAGTTTTCTGCATTAGTTCAGGGCTCAAGATAAGAGGGAGTAAAACTTCACAAATGCAACATTTTCTCACTTATATTAGCATCAAATCCTATGGTGTTACTACTCATTAGAATCGTCTCTCCGTCGACACTGTAGGGTTTTAAGCAGAAATAAAGATTTTAGTTTTTGAAATACCCTCTTATCTGGAGCCCTGTATTTTGTGCTGCATTAAGCATTTAGACGTCAATAACTATTCTTTTTCCATCGTTTTTAGCTCACCTGAGCCTTCGGCTCAGGATGAGCTATTGTGATACCATTCCGTCCGTCGTCCGTCCACACTTTCAAACAACATCTCCTCAGAAACCACTGACCCGATTTCAACCAAACTTTGTCAGAAGCACCAGTGACAAGGGGGAGCGAAATGTTGTTCAAAGATTTTGGCTAGAGTTATTCCCCTTGCTTTGGGACCAGATTTTCTAACATGACCGTATAGACAACTTTTAATGCATAATAAAATCTTTAAAAATCTTCTTCTCAGAAACCAAAAGGCACAGACCTTTGATATTTGGTTTGTATCATGACCTAATGATATTCTACCAAGATTGTTCAAATTTTGACCTTGGGGCCAAAAATGGCCCCGCCCCAGGGCTTATCAGTTTTTAGCTCACCTGAGCCAAAGGCTCAAGGTGAGCTATTGTGACCGCTCACCGTCCGTAGTACGTCTGTCCGTCTGTCCATCTGTCCGTCTGTCCGTTCACATTTACTTCAAACGACAGCTCCTATGAACCCGCTTGATTGTAGGGAGAGTTCAAACTGCTCATGATGTTCCTTGGATGCTTCTCTACAGAAGTTGTTCAAATGAAAGGAAAAAAAGCACAAACTCTGCTTGAAAAAGCAAAAAAGCAAAAAACTTTAAAAAATCTTCTTGCCCAAAATTACTAGGCCCTAAGCTTTGATATTTGTACAGTAGAATCTCCTTGTGGATCCCTCTATAGTTTGTTAAAATGAAATCCCTAGGGTCACATTTGACACCACCCTGCACAGTTTAAGTGCTGCTCTAGGCAGGTTTCACAGTAATTTTGATTTAAGCAGAACTGTATTTACCTGAGTTACCCTTAATATACTATGGGCAAATAGCCAATATTTGCCAACAGTTTGGGTCCAGATCAGATGCAACATAATGCTGCATCTAATCTGGATCCAAACTATTTGCCACTCATTTACCAACTTAACATTTTCTAAAAAAAAAATTGTACATTTTTCACATACAGTAGGTATTTAGCAGACATCATTTCAGTCTGGTAAGGGTAAGCCCCCAGCAGCTGCAAATGCTACGGTACTCTTGCATAATATTTGACCTCAGTGATCAGGCCAACATAACTGAACATGTTGTCTGCTAAAGTTTAGAAATGGTTCAGTCTGCTTCATACTTAGAGAAACAGGATCTGGAAGTGATCCACTGACAGTTATGTAATTATGTCTTATGCCATATTTATACATATGTTTAATATTGGTTTTGTCACAGTTATCTGTATGTCTTGTCAGTTTTTGTTGTCCAGGATTCAACCCTTTCCCCCAATAAATACTGACCTTTGTTAACCCATTACCCCATAAATGTGCATTTTTAGGCCTTTGATTTATTCCTCCACTTAAGAAAATAATTCCCCTTTAAACAGTCAAGAAAATGTAAGATGCGAAATAAGTTTCTATATCCTAGTAGATGGTAGCTTAAAGCAGTTTGAAAGTAAAGCAAATTGTGATTTAAGACCCATTCTGCTTTACTTTCAACCTGCCATAGGTGGCCACCTATTTTCAAAACTAGAAACAGGCTATGGGGTAATGGGTAAATGAAATTGCCTATTTGGAAAGAGCCTAATGAGAGGAAGTGCCATTTGCAAAGGCCATAACTCTGACATCATTGTTTTTTGAGTTATTTCCCTTTGTGATATTTTCTTGTCAAGAAGACAACTCCAGTTCTACTGATGCTATTGTAATGAAATTTTATGTATGGAAAGAAACTGATGAGAGAAAATGCCATGCACAAGGGCAGCAATATTTTGTTTTTCCCCTTTGTCATATTTTATTGTCAGGAAAATAACTCCAGTTCTGCTGACGCTAGTGAAATAATTATCATTTACCGGAAATGTAAATAGCTTGATAAGAGGATGTGTCATGGATAAGGGTCATAAGCTTGGCAACAAAATTCACTTTTGTCATGTTTTCTTGTCCGGAAGATAACTCCATTTATAGCTACATGTATATTAAAATGTTGTCTTGCCCAGTCAACTTAGGTACAAACTTCAATGTCCTCAGGTGAGCGAATTTAGGGCCATGGCCCTCTTGTTCTTCGGAAAACCTTTGAAAATCTTCTTCTCTGAAACTGTATGGCCTAGATCATTAATATTTGACATGTAGCTTTGCCTTATGATCCTCTACCTAGATTGTTCAAATTATGACCCCCGGGTCAAAATTGGCCCCGCCCCCGGGCTTATCAGTTTTACATAGAGTTATATAGGAAAACCTTTAAAAATCTTCTTCTCTGAAACTGTGAGGCCTAGATCTTTAAAATTTGACATATAGCTTTGCCTAATGGCCCTCTACCAAGATTGTTCAAATTATGACCCCTTGGCCAAAAATGGCCCCGCCCTTGGGCTTATCAGTTTTTCTTCAGAAAACCTTTAAACTTCTTCTTCTCTGAAACTGTATGGCCCAGATCATTTATATTTGAAATATAGCTTTGCCTTATAGTCCTCTTCCATGATTGTTCAAATTATGACCCCCGGGTCAAAATTGGCCCCGCCCAGGGGCTTATCAGTTTTACATAGAGTTATATAGGAAAATCTTTAAAAATCTTCTTATCTGAAACTGTAAGGCCCAGATCTTTCAAATTTGACATGTAGCTTTGCCTTATGGTCTTCTACCAAGACTGTTCAGCTTATGACCCCTGGGCCAAAAATGGCCCCTCCCTTGGGCTTATAAGTTTTTCATAGGAAAATCTTTAAAAAATCTTCTTCTCTGAAACTGTAAGGCCCAGATCATTTATATTTGAAATGTAGCTTTGCCTTATAGTCCTCTACCAAGTTTGTTCAAATTATGACCCCCGGGTCAAAATTGGCCTCGCCCCGGTGCTTATCAGTTTTACATAGACTTATATAGGAAAACCTTTAAATTTCTTCTTCTCTGAAACTGTAAGGCCCAGTTCTTTAATATTTGTCACATAGCTTTGCCTTGTGATCCTCTACCAAGATTGTTCAAATAATGACCCCCGTGCCAAAAATGGCCCCACCCTCGACTTATTAGTTTTTCATAGGAAAACCTTTAAAAAAAACTTCTTCTCTGAAACTGTAAGGCCCAGATCATTTATATTTGACCTGTAACTTTGCATTATGGTCCTCTACCAAGATTGTTAAAATTATGACCCTTTGATCAAATTTGGTCCTGCCCCAAGGCTTATAAGTTTTATATAGACTTATATAGGAAAAACCTTTAAAACTCTTTTTATAGCTATATATATCACGATATTGTTTTGCCCAGTCAGCTTAGGTGCAATGTTCTCAGGTGAGCGACTTGTGGGCCATGGCCCTCTTGTTTAAGATTACCATTTTCTTAACGCAGCTTGGAACACGAATTGTCAATGTGTCATCATCAATGCGCCATGTTGTTGCGTAATAAAACACACGATATATGTAATAGGCTGTGTAAACATCTGTCGGCGGAGAAAAATATGTAAATGAAGTGAAGTGACGTCATATGTGGGCGGGTCAAACACTAAAATGGTCAACGCTTCTTAATAATTAAGAAGCCAAATTCGGTCGCAGGCTCCCTCATTTGTTGGCTTCTTAATCATTAAGAATCATTGAAATAAACTCTAACTATTACATAATACAGCGCTCCCCCTCTAGCGACACCCAATGGGAGACACAGATTGTGTATGATGTTCGGAGGGAGTCGTTATGGGGCCATTTATGAAGGTATTATTATAGGGCCATTTATGAAGCTATTATTTCTACTGACTGTCTTATTTCACATTCAAATAACTCAACTGTATTCACTGTGATGCGTTGCCGGAAACACTTATATAAATAATATATGCATGCTATTAAACACCAGCCTATGTAAAAACGTTTTTTTAAAAAAACTTTTTTTTTTTCAAATCATGTTGAATCAAATTTACAGATGCCGGATTTCGACATGATTTGTACAAAAAATTCAAATTATGTTTTTTTTTCAAATCATGTCGACTGTGAAAACATGATTTGAAAAAATTGACATGATTTGTTAAAATTTTCAAATTAGAAATTTTTTCAAATCATGCCGCTACAAAGCATCTAATAATAAGAGGTTATTTAACAGTGTTGAGTACAATACTGAAATCTATTGGACGAGTACACAGCAGCCATAATTCATATTGGACGAGGCGATAGCCGAGTCCAATATGGATTATGACTGCTGTGTACGAGTCCAATAGAATTGAGTATTGTACTCAACACTGTTAAATTACCTCTTTATTTCACACCATAAAATTATAAAATGACAAAAGAAACCACATGCATTTTTTCCTATTCATTCTAGCCTAGCCTAGCCTTTGACTTCGCAATTTCCAAAAACAAAATACAGTGTTCCCTCCCTACACCGGCTCTTGTCGCAGTTCCCTAAACAGGACAATATTTTTTTATGTCTAACTCTTTTCATGGCTACAATACCATCTGCTTAAATTTGTCGACTGCCGCTATTCGGAAAGTTACCTTTGATTTGAAGCATTTAAGTTTAATCCTTAGGCCTACTTTATATAACCTATATGAATTACCCCCACTTTCCGCTCCAAAAGCATTCGCCATTTTTCTATTTTGCAATGAAAAATAAACAATAGTGTAGATCACTTAACACTTAACAGTACATTATAACTACAATCTTACCGAGGCGACTACTTTTAAATTCATACATTTACACGCATGACTCTGAGTGGACGTAACTCTCTTATAAACAGCTCCAAAATGCTATTACTCACACCAGTAGATCTATTTCAAATCTATAATCGTCTACACGTATCATTTTGCATAATTTTCTGTTCTAGATCTAATTTTTAATCATTTACCTCCATCAATATACTCTTTTTAAACATGTTAAAGGTGTAAGAAATCTAACAAAGGGTCGTTTTTTCAAATTATGATATAACGAACTTTATGAATTACCTCCCTTTAAAAGTGAAGAAATACCTACAGTAATTTTATTCCTCAAAAGCATTTTCATATTTTTTCTTTTGTTGTTATGATTATAAAACTTACTAATGTTTAGAATTTCAGTCCGATAAGGCATAAATTATCTTATGCATTTTTAGCTCACCTGAGCCAAAGGCTCAAGGTGAGCTATTGGGATGGCCCTGTGTCCGTCGTCCGTCGTCGTGCGTCGTCCGTCGTGCGTCGTGCGTTGTCCGTCGTCCGTAACAATTGCTTCAAATGACATCTTCTCCTAAACGGCTGAACAGATTTCAACCAAACTTTACAGGAATGTTCCTTGGGTCAAGCTCTTTCAAATTTGTTCAAAGAATTGAAAACAATATAGAACTCTGGTTGCTATGGCAACCAAAGTGAAAAAATAAGGAAATCTTTAAAAATCTTCTTGTCTGAAACTACAAGGGCCAGAGCTTAGATATTTGGCACATAACATTATCTACAGGTCCTCTATCAAGTTTGTTCAAATTATGCCCCTGGGGTCAAAATTGGCCCCGCCCCGGGGGTCACAGTTTTACATAGAGTTATATAGTGAAAATTGCAAACGTCTTCTCCACTGAAACTGATATGGCCAGAGCTTTGATATTTGGCATGGTGACACTTCTAAATGTCCTTTACCTAGTTTCTTCAAATGGTTCTGGTCGGTTAAATATCTAGGTCATAATTCACATTCAAAATATGTATAGCAGACAGCAATTCAGCATTATAAGAGTTAGACCCTAGCCAAATTTCCTACTGGCAGAGTTACATAACTGAACTCGGGTCAGCTGGTCAGCTGATGAGGTTGCATATGGTGTTGTCTGCTATATTTTTATGCCCTGCAGTTGGGGGCATATTGTTTTTGTCTGTCTGCTTTTTTGTCTGTTTGTCCATTTGTTTGTCTGTCAGTCCACAACTTTAATCTTAGCCATAACTTTGTTAAAGTTAGAAACTTTATAACTTGGGTCATGTCCTACAAAGGTCAATGTCATTTTTGAGATATTTCCCAGTGTCATATTTTCTTGTCTTTGAGATAACTCCAGTTCTACTGATGTTAACCCATTACCCCATACATATGCCTTTTTACGCCTTTAATTTATTCCTCCTCTAAAGAAAATAATTCCACTTTATATAGTCATAAACAAGTAAGATATAAGAAATAGTATCTATATCTTAGTAGATGATAACTTAAAGCAGGTTGAAAGTAAAGCAGAGTGCGCAATAAATAATCATATGGAAATACATGTAGCTTGATAAGAAGAAGTGTCATGGATAAGGGCCATAACTCTGCCAACAATATTTTTTTAAGTTATTCCAATTTGTCATGGTTTTTTTTGTCTGGAAGATAATTCCATTTACAGCTATATTAAAATGTTGTCTTGCCTATTAAGCTAAGGCACAATGACCTCAGGTGAGCGAATTAAGGGCCATGGCCCTCTTGTTAAAATGTATATTCGGATAAACAAAAATTATATTCATAATATAGAAAAACAACTTATTATAACGTCACCACGTTATTTACTGTATTTTACGTTTGAACGTTAACGCGCCAAAACGTCTACAGCATATTGTTTATCGTTACGTCATTAAATTAAATAAATATTGCAAATGTAAGGCAAGTCTTATTTTTCCCTCCCTATAAAGACTCGCTCCGAGCAACACACACAATATGTGTCTCCAAGTGGGTGTCATTGCAGAGATGGAACAAGGTGAAATGCCAAGGGAAGTTACTCTTAATAGAGTGTCGGAAGAGTTGTCCAGTCCAATATGAAAAATATAGGTTTTTTGGATCCGAGTCCAATATGAGAATAATATGGCCTTCTGGGATAGATTTTTAGCTCACCTGGCACGAAGTGCCAAGGTGAGCTTTTAGGATCGCTGGATGTCCGTCGTCCGTCGTCCGTCGTCTGTCTGTCCGTCCACAATTGGTTGTGAACACTCTAGAGGCTACAAATTTCATCCGATCTTCATGAAACTTGATGGCAATGTTTGTCTTGATAAAATCTAGGCCAAGTTCGAATGTGGGTCATGTCGGGTCAAAAACTAGGTCACTAGGTCAAATCATAGAAAAACCTTGTGAACACTCTAGAGGCTACAAACTTCATTGGATCTTAATGAAACTTGGTCAGAATGTTTGCCTCATTGATATCTAGGTTGAGTTTGAATGTGGGTCATGTCCGGTCAAAAACTAGGTCACTAGGTCAAATCATAGAAAAACCTTGTGAACACTCTAGAGGCTACACATCTCATTGGATCTTTATGAAACTTGGTCAGAATGTTTGTTTAACTGATATCTAGGTCAAGTTTGAATATGGGTCATGTCTGGTCAAAAACTAGGTCACTAGGTCAAATCATAGAAAAACCTTGTGAACACTCTTGAGGCTACAAATCCCACTGGATCTTGATGAAACTTGGTCAGAATGTTTGTTTAATTGATATCTAGGTCAAGTTTGAATATGGGTCATGTCTGGTCAAAAACTAGGTCACTAGGTCAAATTATAGAAAAACCTTGTGAACACTCTTGAGGCTACAAATCTCATTGGATCTTGATGAAATTTGGTCAGAATGTTTGTCACATTGATATCTAGGTCAAGTTTGAATATGGGTCATGTCCGGTCAAAAACTAGGTCACTAGGTCAAATCATTGGAAAATCTTGTTTACACTCTATAGGTTGATTGTGGGTAAACATGTCCAGTCATAATCTAGGTCACTATAGGTCAAGTTTGCCATGGTGTACCAGGTGAGCGATTTAGGGCCATAGTGGCCCTTGTTTAAATTCCGGTACAATACAGGGTTCTCTTGTACCGTCACGTGGTAGAAAGAGGGGCTTTCGATTGGTTTAATCGATGTAGGTGTGAAATAAAGCATCTGTATTAAAACTATAACAAACAGATCACATAAAATGCATTTCTACAGACATCCAAATTCGTGGGTAAACAGAAAATACGTATTTTTCTCTTTTTCCCGACCTCACTAAACTATCAATTTAAAGATTATCGCCTCAAATTTTGTATAAGACATCAAATCATGGTCTAATAAAACATCTGTATTAAAATTTATAACGAAAAAAATCACATTTAAAACATTTCTATTAACATCAAACTTCGTAGGTAAACGAAAATTACGTTTTCTCTCATTTTCACAACCTCACTAAACTAACAATTTATAAACTATCGCCTCAAGGTTTGTATTAGTACTAACATCATGGTATAATAAAACATCTGTATTAAAATTTATAACGAAAAGATAACATTAAAAGCATTTCTAATAACATCAAACTTCGTAGGTAAACGGAAAATACGTTGTTTTCTAGCCGCCATATTGGCCGATTTTCAACGACTCGATAAATCGCGAGCAGACCATCTTACATGGGGAATAGCTGCCAGCTGGTGTTGCAACCCAGGTTCCAAGGTTATAAAGAGTTTGAGTTGAATTTGTTATCATTTTCAAGCATTTGATTGGTCAGATTTGAGACTACATGTAGGCTCAAATCTGACCAATCAAATGTTTGGGAACAAACATAGACTCAACTCAAACACTTTATAACCCTGGACACAGGACACACCGTGAGCTTATATTTTGATACTGTTCCATATATACTGGACCTAGGCGAGACGAGCTCCGCGACTCATCTAGATCCAAACTGTCTTATGCTATTATAATATGAGCCGTTCTCCAGGAAAACCTGCTATAATGACATCGGTTATGACGTTGGGAATTCCCGATTAAACATGACGTCAGAATTTTACATCATGATCTATAAACTTACACATGGCATATGTGTTTAAAAACAAAGTAAATTTTAACCTTGCGTGATCAAGGAGTTCCAGATTCTCTGATAGCGGTGGATAACGATATCGAGGTACGTATCTTCAATTATTTATAGCAATATAACTATGTTTTCTCTCATCTTTTCGCTGGATTAAATCTTGTTTAGATCTCTATCAATATGAGGTCATTCGTGACCATGCCATTTTTAGCTAACGACATGCACAATGTTTTGACTCGTAAATAATAACGTAGTAGGCCTACATGTAGAATCTACATAGTTACACATGTACCCTAGCATACATTGCTTATTGTTTGTGTTTTCTCAGCTCAATAAGGATTTCCATCAAGCTGTCAAAATTCATGACATTTCTAACAAAAATGCTGTAAATAATTTAATGCATGTTTACGTAGATTCAACCTACCCGTTTGTTTCGACCTGTCGGGAAGTCTTTTCAATCAGATCTACGTACAGTAAGTGCTTATTGGGGTAGATCTGTTCTGTTTTTTAACAAAAAAAGCCCCTAAAACAATAGGTGTGTTGAAATTTATTAAGGTTATATTATAAACCAGGTGTTCTTAAAACGAAACACCCGCACCGACCGGGATTGAATCCGGGTCGCAAGGTTTGCAGTCATGCACTCTACCACGTCGCCATAAAAACGCACTTGTACAGCAAGGCCGTACAAGTGACGATTAACCTACACATTGTGACATACTCCACCGACAGTTTGAAATTCGTCGAACATTTCTATGAGAACGACGGGGAGTTAAAACTCGGAACCCATACAGTCACAGAAACCACAATGGGCGCCACCTGAAACCTGTTTAGAAAATATGAAGCCATTTCTGGATTCGAACCAGACACCCCTTCCTTAAAGGGCAAGTGCTCTCCCGACTGAGACACCACAAATCTCTCAAAACTCAACATGTATAATCAGTAATGGGAGATTCTACATGTAATGTGTGATAGCCAAGTACGTCGACTAGGCAGAGAAAAACCCTCGCAAAGTTTTAAATCTATAAGCTTTTTTTTTTTTTTAAATTATTCTTTGCGTTTAGACCTAGATCTAGTCCACATTACATAGTCTAGATCTATAATGATTAAGCTTTCAGATTATTGTATCCTTCTATCAATAAATTTTATCTGACAGTGGGGAAGACGTTCTAGATCTATTCTTTCTCGTTTTTAAACGCAAAGCACAAAACGGAGAAAATTCGATCTACTTTTTGTTTTTCCTGCTGTAGGTAGAGGCGACACTGAGGGATCACTTTTCCGGTGTCTGTCACTCTGTCTGTCTGCCCGTCAACCTGTCCGTCCGTCTGTCTGTCCGTCACGCTTTTTGTGTCACGCCTCATGACTCCTGTTCTGAGTGTTCTACTGAAGCTTTGAAGATGAAACTTCATTTATGGAAAGTGCTTGACAAGTGGAAGAGTAGTGCACAAGGCCTTAAAGGGTCATAACTCTTGTATCAATATTGTGAGAGTTATTCCTCTTTTCAACATTTTCTTTTCATGCTTTCTGCTGTTTTACTGAAGATTTTGAAATGAAATTTCTTTTATGGAAAGAGAATGTTATACTGATGCTTTCTGGCAGGTGACACACGTATTCCGAGGAACCAATCTATTTTCTTTTTACATTTCTAGCTACATGTCGATCTAGATCTATCTATTTTAATCTGAGAGGCAAAAATTGTGAAGCCTGGTCAGACGCCGGATTACCGGGCGTCTGATCTGGGACCCAACGGTTTGCAAGGAGAATAATAGCGTTCATCGCAAAAATAGCGTCTTCCCCACTGTATGGATAAAGTGTATTTACTATTATTTTTCATATTCATTAATTTTCTTTTTAGGATTTAGAGAGTCTGTTGTTTGATAGAACGTCCACGGCCACACCATTTGGATCTCAAGAAGAAACTGACCTTGGCGCTTTTAGGCGTTTGTCTAGAACCAGACTGATGATCGAGAACTGGACGTCAAACATCAGGTCAGAACCTATTTAGAGTCTCTTCCAGATTAAAATGTATTGATTGAGAGAGATCTATATTAACCATACAATTTTGTTTAAAGATCCCTTATATAAGACATAAAAAGGTTTTGTGACTAACTTAAAGTTAGCTCAGCTTAAAGTATTTGAGGTTTCAACGCACGAGAGGTGCATGTAGCACCATAGATATTACGCTGTCGACTTTGCATTAGATCTACTGAGTTTTTAAGTTTCTAATAGAAATCGACAAATGTTGGTTGGAATCCGGGGGACATACCCCGAGAGAAAACCTCCCACGGGAAAAATAGAAATTAGCTAAAATGTTGAGCTCTGAAGCGTGTTTAGAATGATTAAGACTTTAGACATTAAGGTCTACCCCCCCCCCCCCCTCCCCCCCCCCCCCCCCCCCCCCAAATTGATGTTACACAAGTGCGTATCATCGGCCACGCCCCTGTCTGTTTTATAAATACTTTACTTATACTGTTTGTTTATTTCTATAAATAAAGCAAGAGCAACACCAGCATAAAGCTATATACATTAGACACTTCTTTATTAAGCTACTTTTGACCGAGCCTTATGAATTTAATTATTCAAATTATGGATAACGTTAGTTTAGCGTTTTTCCATATATCCATCTTTTGACGCTTTTGCAAAAAGAAAATTCTCAGATGAGAAAATATGTTCTTATAGGAGATGTTTAATAGAGATCAGTAAATGTTGGCTTATTATTATACTAGATCTATACTACAGAGCTACATATTGACTGGTCACTTTCATGCATGTAAGTAAAATTTAGTTAATTGGGAGGAACCTTGAAAAAATCTTTATTGAAGAAAGGGTGAACAAACATTCTGAGGCAAAATTATATAATAAATCATTTGTCTATTTTACTTTCAGGAAATATCAGTATTTCCGCTTCAACAGGACCAGCCTGACGTCGTTCTTGTGAAAGAGAGTGATGACGTTGATGAGAGAAGATATGATATTCTGAGGTCACGTGACGTTGGTTTCCTCCACGAGCGTCTGCCACCCGTGCTACAGCCTGCAGGAATATCTACCGCTCGCCAGAAGTACCTGTTTAATATTGTGTGGCCATGTGTTGACCATGTCTATCAGGACGTTAAGTGTCCTAAAAATCCATCCAGAAACTGACATTTGTGTCCTTTTTAGGGTTGCGTTACTATGGCAACTGAACTGTTACAGGTTTTTCCTTTCTCCATAATTTATTCCAAAGAAGTTTTATATGTGTATTCAACAGAAGCTAATGTCTTTATTGGAAGGAAAAGTGCATACTGTAGGCATTGTTGGTTCTTAAAATACTGTTTCTGGACTGCTGGACTGTTCAAAGTCAATTAAGCACTCGCGTGTCAATGTTTCAATGCTAGGACAGTTATTAAATTAGCTGTAATTTCATTAAAAATTGAGATATCACCAAAATTCTTTTTGTTCTGTATTTCTAACACCCTACTCTTGAGCAAACAACAAAAATCTGACAATCGAAAATTTTGTCATTATAGCAGGTTTTGCTGGAGACTCAATCATATATATGTATAAAAGAAATGGCAAAATTGCTTTAGACAGCAAAATTTGCAGGCTAAAGCTGCTAAGCATGATTGCAGCATGTTATAGTGTTTTACATTCATTTGTATAAATGGTCAATGGCAATTGAGATAATCAGCGTCCTGGATCCTAATACCGTGTCTGTTTGGCAAAATAATGAGATGTCGGCATCCCAGTCCTAAAACTTAAAACTTACATTCAGCCATGCGTAGACAATGCAAATTTATAGAATAGTACACATTGCAAAATTAATAGTTTCTTTAATAAGCATCAAGTGCATGAATTTCATTCAGTGTGTCAGGCTTCGTTTGTAGAGACATTACAGTCACGTTTCGCCAATACCCCCACTGAAAAGACGGAATTGAGTTGCTTTTTACAAGATGAAAGTAAAACAGAAAGTTCCTATCTGAGCTTTCTGTTTTTACTTTTATCCTGCATGAAGTTGTCATTTCTCTCTAGCACCATTAGTTAATGTAGTACGCTGTATGTATAAGTGGTACGTTTCCCCCTTATTACTTACTATGTCCTTGAGTGTCGACTATGTATATATACTAAGACGAAAAAGAAACGCAGGGTACATAAAATATTCAATATAAAAACTCCTTTTAACATCTTCGAAGTATGGTACGCTTAATCAAAATTCAGAGGGGGCAAGCTGTTGTACCACTATTGGTGCGTCGAGGCTAACCACAGGCTGTTGCTCAGTTCAATGTGCATTCCTAGACTATAGAACGTCTTGTCATACGCATGCGAGAGACGGAAAACCTTGCAGACCGACCGCAAGCGGGACGTCCGTACGTCACGACGTCACCTTAGGACAGGACTATCTACCCATCCCACCTGGGCAATCGCCACCGTACTGCCAGTTAAACCACTGATAACACGTTAGGCAATCAAAGTCAACATATCCATGCCGACACCTAAGGGAACTGGTTACGCGTGAACGGTCTGCGAGCCTGACGTCTTTACGTTAGTTTGCCACTTGCCGCTCAGCGTCGCGCACGCCGTAGCGTAAGCTAACGGCAATTCGCCCAAAAACTTTCCACTGATATGTTGGAGACAGGTTTTTTGACAATATGATCAATAATGATAAGTTGTCAACATAAAATGATCGTTGTGAATATTCGATTAAATGATACCATTTAAAACTGCCTTGAAAGGTTACCCTGCGTTTCTTTTTCGTCTTAGTATATTAGTCGTGCAATTTGCGACTTGATAATATTTCCATGGCATATACAGAGCAGGGAGCCGTCGTAAGTCAGATTCTAAATTTCTCCATTGTTATGTATTCCTGCATCTAATCCTGTCTTGTTACATCTCTTTGGAACATAGAGTAACAGTTGAAGAGAAAGAAGGAGAAAAAAGAAGAAGAAAAAAGAAGAAGACGGAGAAGAAGAAAAAAAGAAGAAGAAGTGTGTGTGATCAGGGTCCACAGTATGTGACAGTCATAGCGATATTGTTCGTTTCTTCAGTAAAAAAGCCTTGCAAAAACTTATTTTAAAACAACACATTTGAAAACCTTGCAATGAAAGGATAAGCCTGACACAGTAGGGAATACCTTTTCCCAATAAACGCGTTTGTACTAAAATAAATACTACCATTACCGTTATAATACAGGGTTCCCTCTCTATACAACAGCACCCAAATGGAAGATAAAGATTGTGAGTGCTGTTCAGAGGGAGTTGTTATAGGGAGGGGAAATTGATATCCTGAGCATTATTTTGCTTATTTTTGGAAACAGCTTGAAACCAGATCAGACGCGGCGACTGATCTGGATTCAAACTGTTGGCCACGCGTCATTATGTTTCTTTTGTCAAAATGTCCAGACAACACTTTTGAGCCGACGATATTGCAGCAGTGAAAGCGTTAGAGATAAGCTTGTGGCTTGTTTTGGGAAAAGCAGCAAGCATAAATGGCTGTAAGGATGGAATCGTTGTCAAGATGGTTGTTGTAGGGAAGGAGTTCTGTAGTACATTTGTTTACAATTTAGGGAAATATGAGACTCCACAAGTTCGAACGAATCTTATTTACAAGGGCGTTATCAATTAAAGCAGACGAACATGAGAAAAGCACAACCCTTATTAGTATCAAACAGGTTTCTAGGTTAATAAAATATAAAAATGTTGTTGTAATATATGGACGAATGATGAAAATATCATTTTAATCTATTGCATATTATCAATCAATAACGTAAGAATTAAAAAAGACACACATGCAAGTTAATGTCAACCAGGTCTTTTTTCGTTCTGACACATGTTGCTTAACATTTGCAAATAGTTTGAATCCAGATCAGACGCGGAGTTAAACTGCATCAGATGAGAATGCATGTACTATTTGACAACATGTTTTAGTCGTGACTTCTTTTAAGGCAACATACTAAAAAAAAATTTAAGAAAGTGCTGGTTGCAAATAATGAAGAAAATGTGTCGTAACGAAATGCATTGTTAATAGTTAGTTCGCAATTGTTTATTTCATAACCTGTAAACATTTATTCTGCACACAGGACATCCCGAATCTTTGGTCTGTTTCATAAATCAATATGATTATGGCAATTTAGTTTTAGGACACAGTATTAAACCCACGATTATCACAGGCTACCTCTTAACCCCTTACCTGGTAGCATATTTCTAGTACTTAAGATAGGTGACTACTTCAAGCAGGTTGAAAGTAAAGCAGAATGCACCTTAGGGCGCATTCTGCTTTACTTTCAGCCTGCTTTAAGCTATGATATGCTATAATATAGAAACTATTCCCTATAATACATATTCATTACTGATTAAATTGGAACTATTTTCTTCAGTGGATGAATAAATCACATCCGCTAAAAGGCGCTTCTATTGGGGAAAGGGTTAAAAGAACACTTACTGGTCGTGTTAAACACGCGTGACAGCTTAAAAGCAAGATGAAAATAAAGTAGAAAGTTCTTATATGAGCTTTTTCGGTTTTACTTCCATCCATCCTGTTACAAGCTGGCAATTGCTTTAAAGATCCAAAATAAGCATTCAAGTAACTCCTTCACCGCCTTAATCCGTGTATTTGTAACCGTGTTGCAGTTTTGATCTTGATCAAGCGCCGCGTAAACGATGTATCTGATCAGGATCAAGGATGTTGACACTCACTAAGATATACTCAAACGCGCTTTCATTGCGTTTGAGTATACATGTATTACTTTAGTAAATTTACTTTCACTCAAACTTGAGAAATAGAAGCAGACGAAATGTTTTTATTTTTCTGATGGCCTTATAACAGTGATGGCGAGATATTCTGTACTCCATTATAATGTAAAATATGAGTAGTATACCCGTCGGTTTGGCCCCAAACAAAGATGACGTAATCGGCGGCCACCTTGACCTACTTTCGGCCAGTGCGTTACTATTTTTAGTAACAAAGGAGCTCCGAAAGTAGGTCAAGATGGCCGCCGATTACGTCATCTTTGTTTGGGGTTAAACCGACGGGTTTACTACTAATATGCCTTTGAAACGGGACCAATTCATCTCCATGAATCAAACAAAAGTACTTGCTAATTAGCTCTTTCACTGCCAACGTCGCCAGAATGCGACTTTGCAAACATTTTTTATCGCGGCGTCTGATCAGGATCAAAACTGTTTTGACACCCCCATCGATATGTTTTAAGTCATATCTTACTTTGAAACGATGTTGCAGACAACAAAACTGAAGCATATGCCAATGAAACGGTGAAGGAGTAGAAATATCAGCGAAATAGTTAATCTTGTATAACATACTTCGTAAATTCTTATACGATAAAGAACAAAGCTGATTTCGGAATCTGTGATGGATGATTATGATGAAATGAAAACCTAAATCTTCACTCTTAGCGTTAAGTTACATTCTACTTTACTTGCAGCCTGTTTTAAGGTATCATCTTCTAGTTTATAAGAAATATTGTAACACCCCAGTGTTCTCATTATCAGAAATATTAAATACAGTGTTTGGACGTAACATGAAAGGATCATGACAATTGCTAAAACTAATATTCAACACACTTACCTTGTAATTGAGAAACCTTATAGCCGATGGGTGAATTCCATATGCAATGTGTCATGAGTCTTTCATGTTATTCACAGGTTAAAACCAAATGATCTAATCATTTAGTGTAAAGTCAACACGTTTGTGTATTGTCACTGCAGACACGCTTATAGTTTGTGTTTATATTTGTAGGTTTAAACTCCATGGCGGGTAATAGTCATACAACGTCGCCATATTTCTTGCGTATTCCATTTATACGCAGGTTTTGATGACGTAGTATGGTGATCAGAGTCTGATCACTAGCGATCCAGTTTCGGGGCACTGATCACAGCGACCCGTTCTGTGGTGATCATACCCACTTCTATGGTGATCATACCCATAAAGTGGGAGCGATCCACTTCTGTTAGTATAAAAGCGAGCGTGTTTGGAACGCTTGGACAGAGTACATTTAGACGTCATTTTGGCTAGTCACTTCGACGAAACTCACATCCGTGATCAAATCTTATCAAATTATCTTCTTGTTTCGGCATCAAGTTATACTTTCTGGTCCTGTGGAATCAATGATATCAGCGCATTTACAGTTGAAAGTTGAATTCCGCTTAAGCCGGTGCTAGGGGGCGTGAGCACTGTTGCATATTTCAGTATTGCTCATGAACAGACTCAATTAAACCGAGTCTGCGATTTTCAGTATTTGCTTTGTTTTCTGTGCTTTCAAAGGATCTCCCCGTATTTAGATTTTTATAATTCACAACAGCAGATGTTAAGTGCTTGTGTGGCGGCTGTAAAAAGTAGCCCCGTACTTCATTCTCAGTGTTGTTATACTTTCTGGCCCTTTGGAATCATTGATTTCAGCGCATTTACAGTTGAAAGTTGAATTCCGCTTAAGCCGGTGCTAGGGGGCGTGAGCACTGTTGCATATTTCAGTATTGCTCATGAACAGACTCAATTAAACCGAGTCTGCGATTTTCAGTATTTGCTTTGTTTTCTGTGCTTTCAAAGGATCTCCCCTTATTTAGATTTTTTTCCAAAGAGTAGGAACACTAAATCCATAGAGCAGAGAATAGTTTCACAAGTTAATCCAGTAGTCATAGCAGAAATAACGCTTAAAGAACATTTGAAAGTTTCGACTTTGATAAACATACTGTCAACTTCTGTGTTGGATGCTGATGTAATCAGAGTAACTTCCCTTTGGGCACAGATACGTAATGCACAAATGTAACTGGTTGGATTAATTTAAACCATTAGAAAAGTCTGCAGTGACATCCAATGTTGTTCTAATCAGAATGCATCATAAATGTCAGTTAAAATTCTAATAATTTATATGTGAATAAATTATTAATTGTTTGTTGGGCATTGTGTCTACTTATAATCCAAGTACCGAGTTGGCTTAGGAGGAGAAATAAGGATATAGAGCCAGATCAACAAATCAACACTTAGAGCAAACTACTCGGGCACTAGCCCGTTACAGTTATGGTGGCAGCGAGTGGGGTTTGCTTGATAAAATAAGCAGATCCAGTGATACGAATCTTTTAGTGAGCAGTTAGTGAAATAGATTTATAAAAATTTTAGTGAGCTCTAAGTTAAGTGAATAGTGTGCTGAAATTTAAAATGGCTTCAAATAAAATATGTGAATCAATACAAATAGATGATGAAATAAGCTTTCATCCCCGGGGCACAGAAAACAGAACCTATGAAGATACAGAGCTACAGACATCCAATACAGAGACCAGTGTAGACCAGACCAATACGAGAATGACAGCAAGTAGCAGTATTCCAGGATCTATGCCAGCAATGATGACAGAAGTGTCCGGTGTTTTGAGATCCTTGGTTGACGAAATCCGTGACCTGAAAAGGGTGAAGCAGAGCAGTCCTAGTGCATCCCAGAGCAGAGACCAGATGAGTCCAAGAGGACGATCCAACGGAGCTGAATACCTGTTCACACCAGTGCAGAGGCAGATTTACCCATACAGAGATAACCAGGGTCCAGAAGTGAGTTATTTCTCAGCAAGAAGCCAGAGACAGCCTGACTCACACAGCTATGGGGCACAGACGGTGACGTACAGGAGCCAGAGACGGAAGCCCCATGTCAACAACGATGCAGAGTTACATGTAGACAGACCTTGCTTTCCAGACCAGTATCAACAGAACTATGCTGTGCATAGAGGTGTCCCATTCAGGCGCAACAGTGAGGCCCAGCAGTACAGCAGTGGTGATTTTTACAGAGGCCAAGATGCTGGTAGTCACAACTACATTCACTGTGAACTCCCATGGTTATGACAGAGACAGAGCTGATGACAGATGCCGTGAGAACTATTTTCAGTGTGCCAATCGTCCTGTGAATGCGTCTAGCAGCCAAAGCTTTGCTTACCAAAGGGTTCCCAGTGTCAAGATACCTCCATTTACAGGGAAAGAAGAATGGGTGACCTGGATTGCCAGATTTGAAGCCATAGCCTCTAGATTCAAGTGGTCTGAAGATGACAAATTGGATCAACTTCTTCCAAGGCTAGATGGTTCAGCTGCGCAGTTTGTCTTCTCACAGTTATCTCCATTTACCCTGAACTCATATCGGGAAATAGTGGCCGAAATGAACAGCAGATTTCGAGTCGTGGAAACAGCCAGATCCCTTGCAGCAAAATTTAGTCGGCGCGACCAGAAACCAGGAGAGACAGCAGAGGAATATGCCGCTGAATTGAAACGCCTTTATGACAAAGCACATGGGTGGCGTGATAGGAGAACTAGAGACGAAGATCTGGTGAGTAGATTCTTAGACGGGCTCCATGATGGCGACATAGGTATGGAGGTTGAATTCAGCAAAGAACCATGCCATATTGATGAAGCAGTGTACCATGTTGTAAACCTGACGGAGATAAGAAATGCCAGTTGTAGCAGAAGGGAAGACCATTTGCGCCAGGCAGAAGACTATGACAGTGTACCAGGAGACTTGATATATGCAGTGAACAATGAGAGGTCCAGCACACCTGACAACAGGGCAGATGACTTAGAGTCTACGCAGAGAAAACCAGACAGCCAAGCAGACAGCATAATCAAAGAGCTGAAAGATAGAATTGAAATGCTGGAGAATCAAAGTGGTAGGTATCCCCAGAAAGGTCAAGTAAAGAAAGATGTTCAGTGTTTTAGATGCCGACTCAAAGGACATTACGTCAGACAATGTCCTCAAGCAGATGGCATTCATGAGCAATTCAGACAGGAAGACTTGACGAAAACAGGACAGCAGTCTTTAAACATGGACGGACCAGCTCTTGTGGCCAAAGGGAGGTCCAATTAAGCGAAGAGTTTGAAGACGGCCCAAAATGTGATTTAAAGACGGAGGACAGGGTACCGATAGCTAAGAAATCTCTACCGGGTTCTGGCGATGGACTGTATATAGATGGTATGGTAGGAAGCGTACCAGTGGTCTTCACTGCTGATACAGGTACTTGTAAGACCGTGATCTCAACAAGGGTGTATCACAAGATGAGAGAAGAAGAGAGGCCTATTCTTATGGGAGTGACAAATCTGAAAGGGGCAGGAGGTGCTACAATAACGGGATTGGGCAGAGCAACCTTTAGATTTGTGCTGGGTTCCCTAGAAGTAAAAGAAGAAGCCGTGGTTGCAGAAATAGAAGATGAGGTTCTGTTGGGCTATGACATCCTGGGGAAAAGTGATAGCGGACCAGCAGACATTCTATTGAGCAGAAATGTGATTGTGTTGGGAGGTCAAGAGATACAGTGTTTCAGAGGAAAACAGAGCCAAAGAGCCAGAAAGGTGATGGTTGCCGATGATACGATGGTACCGGGACTGTCTGAAGCCGTGGTTAATGTGTACATAGAGAGGGAAGAAGAAGATGACCTAGATCCTATCTCTACCTACGTACTGGAGTCTAAGGACGACTTTCGCATGCGGTATAAGCTGATGATGGCATCAACTATGGTAGATATCAATAGAGAGCCCACATGCGAAGTTCGAGTAAAGAACCCATTTACAGAACCTGTTGCTCTGCAGGAGGCTGAAGAAATCGCAGTAGCAGAGAAGGCATGCAGAGTGGTAACCGTGGTTACAGAGGTTGAAGAAAATGACAGCATTGATGACATTAACCATGTGAGACGGTTGTATGCGAAGAGTATGCAGGAACTGCCAAGCAGCAAAACTGGGTGTGACCAAGGAGGTGAGTGTAAATCACCTGAAGATTTAATGGAACTTCATCCAAAATCAGCAGATGGAAAACCAGACTACAATGAGACGGTTGCAGATGATCCATTCCAGCATCAAGGGACCTTTCCTTGGAAACACATCGGGAATGTTTCGGAACCATTGAGAACACATTTGGAAGGACATTAAACTCTTGTAAACACGTCGGGAAAGTTCCTGAACTATTTAGAAGGTCCCGAAACTCTTGTAAACACACCGAGAATATTTTTAAAAGATTAAGAACACATTTGGAAGGTCATAATTTACTTGCAAACACATCGGGAATGATACAGAACCATTAAGAACACATTTGGAAGATCCCAAAAACCTCGTGAATTTTGCGAAATAAGTTTGAAGGTCCCGTTACCTTTTTAATTGAAAACACATTTGAAAGGTCACAATACTCTTGAAAACACATCGGGAGTGTTCCGGAACCATTGTGTACACATTTGGAAGCTTCCGAAACCCTTGTTAATATATGGTGAATGTTCTGGAACCATTGAAAAACACATTTGGAAGGTCCCGCAACCCTTGTAAACACATCGGGAATGTTTGAGAACCATTGAGAACACATTTGGAAGGTCCAACAACCCTTGTTACCACATAGGGAATGTTTCAAAACAATTTAAAACACATTTTGAAGGTCCCGGAACCCTTGTAAACACATCGGGAATGTTCCAAAACCCTTCTTAACACATTTGGAATGTCTCGAACCCCATGTAACACACCGGGAATGTTCTGGGACCATTGAAGATCCCTAAACCCTTGTAAACACATTGGGAATGTTCAAACGGTTCCGGAACCATTGGAACACATTTGAAAGGTCCCGATAGCCTTGTAACACATCATGAATGTTCCGGAACCATTAAGAACATATTTGAAAGGTCCCGAATTACTTTCAAACACATCGGGAATGATCTGGGACCATTAGGAACACATTTGAAAGGTCAAAACCCTTGTGAACGGATCGCTAGTGTTCCGGAACCATTGAGTATACATTTGGAAGCTCTAGAAACCATTGCAATCACATCGGGATTTTTCCAGAACCATAGAGAACACATTTGGAAGTTCCCGAAACCCTATAAAACACATCGGGAATGTTCAGGAACTATTTTTAACACATTTGGAAGGTCCCGAATTACCTGCAAACAAATCGGGAATGATTCGGAACCATTAAGAACACATTTGGAAGACCCCAAAACCATTGTGAACACATTGGGAATGTTCAGGAACCATTATGAACATATTTTGAAGGTCCCGAAAACCTTGAAAACATACCCGGAATGTTCAGGAAGCATTTAGAACACATTTGTAAGGTCTCGAATTACCTGCAAACAAATCGGGAATGACCCGGAACCATTGAGAACACATTTGGAAGATCCCTAAACCATTGTGAACAAATCGGGAATGTTCAGGAACCATTGGAAACACATTTGGAAGGTCCCGAAATACTTGTAAACACATCGATAATGTTTCCGAACACTTGAGAACACATTTGAAAGATCCCGCAACCCTTGTTTATGCATTGGAAATGATCCGGAACATTGAGAACACATTGGCATTGTACCGAAACCTTTCTGAACACATCGGGAATGTTCCGGAACCATTGAGAACACATTTAGCAGGTCCTGAAACCCATGTAAACACATTAGGAATGTTCAAAAACCTTTCTAAACACATTTGGAATTCGCGAAACTCTTGTTACAGATCGGGAATGTTCTGGAACCACGGAAGATCCCGAAACCCTTGTTAACACATCGGGAATGTTCCGAAACCCGTCTAAACACATTAAGGAGGTCGCGAACCCTTTGTTGTAACACATCGGGAATGCCCGGAAACATTGAGAACACATTTGGAATGCCCCGAAACCCTTGTAAGCACATCCGGAATATTCCGCAACCATTGAGAACACATTTGGTAAGACCCAAAGCCCTTGTTAACGCATCGGGAATGTTCCGGAACTATTCAAAACACATTGGCAAGGTCCCGAAACCCTTCGGAACAATTGAGAACACATTTGAAAGAACCCACAACCCTTGTTTATGCATTGGGAATGATCCGGAACATTGAGAACACATTGGCATTGTACCGAAACCCTGTTTAACACATCGGGAATGTTCCGGAACCATTGAGAACACGTTTAGAAGGTCCTGAAACCCATGTAAACACATTAGGAATGTTCAGAAACCCTTCTAAACATATTTGGAATTCGCGAGACTCTTGTTACAGATCGGGAATATTCCTGAACCATTGAGAACACATTTCGAAGGTCCAGAAACCCTTGAAAACACAACAGGACTGTTCCGGAACCATTGAAAACAAATTGAAAAGGTCCCAAAACACTTGTAAAAACATCGGAAATGTTCCGGATACACTGAAAACACATTTGGAAGGTCCCGAAAACTTGAAAACACATCGGGAATATTCCGGAACCATTTAGAACACATTTAGATCGTCTCGAATTACTTGCAAACACATCGTGAATGATCCGGAACCATTTAGAACACATTTGGAAGATCCCAATACCCTTGTGAACACTCCGGGAATATGCCGGAACCAATGGGAACACATGTGGAATGTCCCTAAACCCTTCTTAACACATCGGGAATGTTGCAAAACCTTTTAGAACACATTTGGAAGGTCCCAAAAACCCATTTAAACTCATCGAGAATGTTCCGGATCACATTAAGAACACATTTTGAAGGTCCCAAAAACCTTTTAAACATATGGGGAATGTTCAAGAACTATTGCTAACACATTTGGAAGGTCCCGAAACCCTTGAAAACACATCGGGAATGTTCCGGAACCATTGAAAACACATTTGGAAGGTCCGGAATTACCTGCAAATAAATCGGGAATGACTCGGAACCATTTAGAACACATTTGTAAATCCCAAAACCTTTGTGAACACATCGGTAATATTCTGAAACCAAAGAAAAAATATTTTAAGGTCCCGAAAATCCTTGGAAACACATCGGAAATGTTCAAGAACCATTGAGTACACATTTGGAAGGTTCCGTATTACTTGCAAACAAATCGGGAATGATCCGGAAATGTTTCGGAACCACTGAGAAAACATTTGGAAGGACCTGCAACCCTTGAAAGCGCATTGAGAATGTTCCCGAAAAATGAGAACACATTGGCCAGGTCCCAAAACCCTTGTAAACCATCGGGAATATTCATTAACCCTCCTAAACACATTCGGAAGGTCGCGGAACCTTTTAATTAAACATCTGGACTGTTTCGGAACCATTGGAAACAAATTCGAAAGGTCCTGAAACCCTTTTAAACACATCCGGAATGTTCCGGAACCATTGAGAAAACATTTGGATGGTCCCTAAACCCTTGTAAACACATCAGGGCTGTTCCGGAACCATTGAGAACACATTTGGAAGGTCCGGAATTACCTGCAAATAAATCGGGAATGACTCGGAACCATTTAGAACACATTTGTAAATCCCAAAACCTTTGTGAACACATCGGTAATATTCTGAAACCAAAGAAAAAACATTTTTAAGGTTCCGAAACTCATGTAAACATATCGGAAATGTTCTACATCAAGAATGATCCGGAACCATTTAGAACACATTTGGAAGGTCCCGAAATCCTTGTATGCACACCGGGAATGTTCTAAGCACATTTGGAATGTTCCGAAACCCATGTTACACATCAGGAATGTTCCGGAACAACTAATAACGAATTTTGAAGATCCCGAAACACTTGTAAACACATCGGGAATGCTATGGAACCTTTGAGAACACATTTGGAAGGTCCCGAATTACTTTCAAACACATCGGGAATGTTCCGAAACCATTGAGGACACATTTGAAAGGTCACAAAACCCTATGAACACATCGGGAGTGTTTCGGAACCTTCCGAAACCATTGCAAACACATCGGAACTATTGAAAATAAATTTAGAAGGTCCCGAAACCCTTATTAAAACATCGGGATTGTTCCGGATTCACTGAGAACACATTTGGAAGGTGGAAGGTCCCGAACCCTTGAAAACACATCGGGAATATTCCGGAACCATTGAGAACACATTTGGATCGTCCTGGAACCCTTGTAAACAAATCACATTTGGATTGTCACGAAACCCTTGAAAACATATCGGGAATAATCCAGATTCATTGAGATAATATGTAGAAGGTTCCGAAACCCATGTAACACATCAGGAATGTTCTTTAACCATTGGGAACAAATTTGGAGGCTCCGGTTTCACATCGAGAATGTTCCGGAACCATTTAAAACACATTTGGAATGTACCGAAACCCTTGTAAACACACCGGGAATGATCTGGAACCATTTTAGAACACCTTTGAAATGTCATAAAATCCTTGTGAACATATCGGGATTGTTCCGGAACCATTCAGTACACATTTCGAAGCTTCCGAAACCCTTGCAAACACATCGGGAATGTTCCGTATCCATTGAGAATACATTGGGAAGGTCCCGAAACCCTTGAAAACACATCGGTTATATTCCGGAATAACTGAGAACACTTTTCGAAGGTCCCGAAACCCTTGTAAACACATCGGGAATATTCTGGAATATTCTGTCGACAAACGCGAGTTTGCATTGTAAATGCTACTTCAGGTTACAGTGAAAACATTTATGCAATACTAGACATTAATAGTTGGCATTGGTAAAACAAAAAAGTTTGAGTGTAATGCTAAAATGAAAGTGTGGATTATATTCTGTTTAGGTTCAAAATTGAGCCATGACGCTCGTTTTCACATGTCGAACGCTTTTTGCTCGTCGGGTCAGAAATTTTAGGTTTAGCGACAAATAACGTCATTGAAATGGTTGCTAGAAAACAAATCATATATTTACGATGAACTTTTGATAATTCGATATATTTTATAGACATTTATGAGCTCGAGATATCAGTATTTGATGATTAGAAGGACCCCATGTTATATCACAGAATGCCACTTCATGTCACGGTCAATGTTCGATGTCAATAGTTGATGCCTCCTTGTCATTATTCGACGTCGTAGAATAAACCCGCTATAGTCGGTGTCAGCTCCTTGAGGGTTAATTTATGTCACATTGTCGAAAATATGTGTTATCTGAATAAAAAATCATTAGCTACTCGTATTATCATTATTAGATTATTTTTTTTGGTACAATGTACTATAAACAACCTAATACATTTCTATAAAGGCAAATGTCACTATGTTTCTCCTGCGACACAATATAAGAGAACTAATGTCATTAAAATGGATGTAAGTATTACATACCTTCTAAATCGGGGTATTGTTTCCATAAACCCTTGTAACACATCGGGAATGTTCCTGAACGATTGAAAACACAATTGGAATGTCCCAAAACCCTTGTTAACACACCGGGAATGTTCCGAAAACATTTAGAACACCTTTTGAAGGTCCATGAACCCTTGTAACACATCGGGAATGTTCCTGAACGATTGAAAACACAATTGGAAGGTCCCGAACCCCTTGTTAACACATCGGGATTGTTCCGGAACCATTTAGAACACATTTGGAAGGTCCCTAAACCCTTGTTAACACACAGGGAATGTTACGAAACCATTTAGAACACATTTTGAATGTCCCGAAACCCTTGTTAACACATCGGGAATGTTCCGAAACCCTTCATAACACATTTGGATTGTAACGAAACCATTGTAAACATATCGGGAATAATCCAGAATCATTGAGATAATATTTAGAAGGTTCCGAAACACACGTAACACATCAGGAATGTGGAGGGTCCGGTAAAACATCGAGAATGTTCCGGAACCATTTAAAACACATTTGGAATGTACCGAAACCCTTTTAAACACACCGGGAATGATCTGGAACCATTTTTGAACACGTTTGGAAGGTCATAAAACCCTTGTGAACATATCGGGATTGTTCCGGAATCATTCAGTACACATTTCGAAGCTTCCGAAACACATCGGGAATGTTCCGTATCCATTGAGAATACATTGGGAAGGTCCCGAAACCCTTGCAAACACATCGGTTATATTCCGGAATCATTGAGAACACTTTTGGAAGGTCCCGAAACCCTTGTAAACACATCGGGAATGTTCCGGAACCATTGAGAACACATTTGGAAGGTCCCGAAACCCTTGTTACACATCGGGAATGTTTGGGAACAATTGAGAACACATTTGGAATGTCCCAAAACCCTTGTTAACTCATCGGGAATGTTCCGGAACCATTGAGAGCACATTTGGAAGGTCCAGAAACCCTTATAAACACATCGGGAATGTTCCGGAACCACTGAGAACACACTGGAGAACGTTCCGGAAACTTTGCGAACAAATTTGAAATGAGCCGAAACCCTTGTAAACACATCGGGAATGTTTCGAAACTATTGAGAAACCACTGGAACGTCCCGAAACCATTGTGAACACATAAAGAATGTTCCAGAACCATTGAGAACATATTTGGAACGTCCCAAAACTCTTGCACACATCGGGAACATTCCAAGAGCATTGAGAACAAATTTGGAAGGTCCCGAAACCATTGTGAATACATCGGGAATGTTCCGGAAATATTAAGAAGACATGTTGGACGTCACGAAACCCTTGCAAACACATCGGGAATGTTCTGGAACCATTGAGAACACATTTGGAAAGTCCCGACACCCTTGTAAACACATCGGAAATGTTACTTGCGAATACATTTGGAAGGTCTCGAAACCCATGTGAAATCATCCGGAATGTCCCTGAAAAAATTAGAACACATGTGGGACATCCCGAACCCCATTTCAAACACATCAGGAATGTTCCGGAATCTTTGCAAACATATTTGGAAAGTCTTGAATGACTTGCCAACACATTTGGAAATTCCCGAAACCGTTCTAAACACGTCGCGAATGTTCCAGAACCATTGAGAACACATTTGGAAGGTACCGAAACCCATTTAAACACATCGTGAATGTCCCGGAACTGTCATCGGGAATGTTCTGGAATCATTCAGAACACATTTGAAATGTCCCAAAACCCTTGAAAACACATGGGGAATGTTCCGAAACCATTAAGAACACATTGGAACGATCCGAACCCTTGTGAACACATCTGGAATATTCCAAAACCATTGAGAACACATTTGGAACGTCCCGAAACCTTTGCAAACACATCGAGTATGTTCCGCAACCATTGAGAACACATTTTAAGGTCCCGAAACCCTTATAAACACATCGGAAATGTTACGGAAACATTGAGTACACATTTAGAAGATCCTAAACATTTGTAAACTCATCGGGAATGTTCCGGAACCATTGAAAACACATTTCTTAGGTCCCATAACCGTTGGAACCACATAGGAAATGTTCCGGAACCATTGAGAACACATTTGGAAGGTCCCGAAACCGTTGAAACACATCGAGAATGTTCCGGAACCATTGTGAACAAATTTGGAAGTTCCTGAAACCCTTTTTAACACATCGGTAATGTTCCGGAACCAATAAGAACACATTTGAAATGACCCGAAACCTTTTAAACACATCGGGAATGTTCCGAAACTATTTGGAACACACTGGGAAGGTCCCGAAATCCTTGTGAACACATCGGGAATGTTCTGAACCCATTGAGAACACATTTGGAAGTTCCTGAAACCCTTTTTAACACATCGGTAATGTTCCGGAACCAATAAGAACACATTTGAAATGACCCGAAACCTTTTAAACACATCGGGAATGTTCCGAAACTATTTGGAACACACTGGGAAGGTCCCGAAATCCTTGTGAACACATCGGGAATGTTCTGAACCCATTAAGAACACATTTGGAACGTCTCGAAACATTTGCAAACACATCGGGAATGTTCAGGAACCATTGAAAACACATTTGTTAGTTCCCGAAACCCTTGGAAACACGTCGGGAATGTTCCAGAACCTTTGAGAACACATTTGGAAATTCCAAAATTACTCTCAAATATATTGGGAGTGTCCTGAAATCTTTAAAACAAACCTGGAATGTTCCGGAACCATTGATAAAACGTTTGGAAGGTCCCGACACCCTTGTAAATACATCGGGAATGTTCCGGAACCATTGAGAACTGTTTCGGAAGGTCCCGAAACACTTATAAAAACAACGGGAATGTTCCGGAACCATCGAGAACAAATTTGGAAGGTCCCGAAACCCTTGAGAACACATTGGGAAATTCCCAAATTACTCTCAAATATATTGGGAGTGTCCTGAAACTCTTTTAAACAAACCTGGAATGTTCAGGAACCATTGATAAAACATTTGGAAGGTCCCGACACCCTTGTAAATACATCGGGAATGTTACGGAACCTTTGAGAACACTCCTTAAAATTCCAGAAACCCTTGATTACACATCAGTAATGTTAGGAACACACTGGAACGTCCCGGAACCCTTTTGAACACATAGGAAATGTTCCGGAACCATTGAGAACACATTTTGGAACGCGCCGAAACTCTTGCAAACACATCGGGAAAATTCCAAAGGCATATTGAGACAAAATTTGGAAGGTCCCGAAATCCTTGTGAACCAATCCGGAATATTCCGATAACATTGAGAACACATTCGGGACGTCCCGAAACCCGTGCAAACACATCGGGAATGTTCCGGAACCTTTTCAAACATATTGAGAAAGTCCCGAATGACTCGAATGACGAACACATTGGGAAGGTCCAGAAACAATTTTAAACATATCGGGAATGTTCCGGAACCATTGAGAACACATTTGGAAGGTCCCGAAACCGTTTTAAACACATCGGGAATTTGCCGGAACTATTGAGAACATATTTGGAAGGTCCCAAAACCCAATTAACATATCGGGAATGTTTGATAATATATTTGGAAGGTCCCGAAACCATTGCAAACACATCGGGGATGATCCGTAACCACTGAGAACACATTTTAAATGTCCCGAAACATTTGTGAATACATCGGGAATGTTCCGGAAGCATTGAGAACACATTTGAAACGTCTCGAAACATTTGCAAAAATATCGGTCAAGTTCCGGAACCATAAAAAATACATTTTAAGATCCCGAAACCATTGAAAACACATCCGGAATGTAACAGACACATTGAGAATACATCTTGAAGGTCCCGAAACCCTTGTTACACATCGGTAATGTTACTTAACGATTGAGAACACATTTTGAAGGTTCCGAAACCATTGTAATCACATCAAGAATGTTCCGGAAACATTGATATCACATGTTGAAGGTCCTGAAACCATTATAAACACATCGGAAAGTATCGAAACCGTTCTAAACACATGTGGGACATCCCGAATTGAGAACACATTTGGAAGGTCCCGAAACTCTTGTAAAAAAACATCGTGAAGGTCTCGAAACCAACCATTGAGAACACATCGGGAATGTTCCAGAAACCAGAAACACGTTTCGAACGTCTGGAAACCTTTCTAAACACATCGGTAATGTTCTGGAACCATTGAGAAGACATTTGGAAGGTCCCGAATTACTTGCAAACACATCGGCAATAATCCAATACCATTGAGAACACATTTGGAATGTCCAAAAACCATTGTGAATACATCGCTAAGTTCCTGAACCATAGAGTACACATGTGGAAGATCCCGAATCGCTTATTAACACATCGGGAATGTTTCGAAACCATTATAAACACTATCGGGAATGTTCTGTTACCATTGAGAACACATTTGGAAGGTCCCGAAACACATAAGAATGTATCAAGAATATTCCGGAACCATTAAAAACACATTTGGAAGGTCCCACAACACATAAGAATATATCAAGAATATTCCGGAAACATTGAATACACATTTGGAAGGTCCGATTGTTCTGTAACCATTTTGAGAACACATCTGGAAGGTCCCGAACCCCTTGTAAACACATCGGGAATCATTCGAAACCATTTAGAACACATTTGAAGGGTCCCGAAACCCTTGTTAAAAACATCTGGAATGTTCTGTTACCATTAAGAACACATTTGGAAGGTCCCGAAACACATTAAAACATAATAAATAATTATCAAGAATATTCCGGAACCATTGAGAATACATTTGGAAGGTCCTTAAACCTTATAAACACACCGGGATTGTCCTGAAACCATTTAGAACACATTTGGGTGGTTCCGAAACCCTTGTTCATACACCGTGATTGTTCCGTACCCATTGAGAACACATTTGGAAGGTCCCGAACACCTTATAAACAAAACGGGAATGTTCCGGAAACATTTAGATCACATTTTGAAGGTACTGAATCCCTTATAAACACATCGAAAATGTTTCAAAACCCTTCAAAACACATTTGGACGGTCCCGAAACCCTTGTAAACATTTCGGGAATGGTCCGGAACCATTGAGAACACATTATGTAAGGTCCCAAAGCCTTTGTAACACATCGATCATGTTCTTGAACCATTGAGAACACATTTTGAAGGTCTCGAAATCCTTTTGAACACATCCGGAATGCTCCAGAATCATTGAGTACACATTTGGAACGTCCCGAAACCTTTGTAAACACATCGGGAATGTCCTGAAACCATTGAAAACACAATGTTTTATGTCCCGAAACCCTTGGAAACACATCGGCAATGTTCCGGAACCATTGAGAACACATTTGAAAGGTCCGAAACCCTTCTAAACACAATCGAGAATGTTTCGGAACCATTTAGGACTTCCACATTCGTAATAAAACTATTACTGAAAAGCTTCTTAAACAGAGGTACAGATTTCATAAACTTCGTAAAACATTTTCTACATTCTTTTATAGAAATCTTCCTCTCATTAACAAGTATAAATGTAACTTAAAGTCTTTTCTGAGGCAAGGTATTTCGCATCCGGCGTTTTATGGTGATGTTATTTACAGACTTCGTAAAGATTCTTGGACATATGCATTTTCAAAACCTGTTTGTGATCCAACTATATTGTTGCGCACTTCACGTTTGATTATCGGATAACCATGCTTTCCTCTTTGGTTGTGCGACGACAGACAGGGCTTAGCACTACATGATGATGTATCGTCCTTAACCGGGAGAGTTATGTCGGATTTTCGTGTTTTGTTTTTTCTCTCCCTCTCTGTCGTACCCTGAACCCATCCATGTCTTACAGTTACTCGTGACTACAGACTAGTCGCTTGAGTACAATTTGACCGTTGCCACCGTTGCCATTTTTAACACGGGCTTGAATGTTAGATTCTTTTCCGTGTTACTAATAATCTTGTCATAGAATTTTTGTTAGATGTTTTACATGTATTTACTTACAGTCTTTTTGATTGTAAGGTTTTGGAACAGGGTTTATATTCTATGTACACTGTTCGTCTTTATAGGTGAATATAGGAGATAAGAGTGAGGTTGGGCGCCCCTAAACCCAGGTTTAACCCCCAGTGGTTGTTAATAATTAATTTATAATTAATTATTGATTGCTTCTGACCGTACCAAGGCGGGCTCCTATATTCACTTTGCTTTATGTTTGTCTTGCGTGTTGTTTTCTATTTAGTGTGTAGATGAAGGAATGGTATTGCGTGTGTGTGTGTGTGTGTGTGTGTGTGTTTGTTATGGTATGACTTTGTGTGTGTTCTGCTTGAGAGGTGGGTTTGTGTTGCGTTTCCTGCTTGAGTCTTTCGTATTTATTTATAAACTGACACTTGGCATGTAAATGAACCAGAGAACTCTTTCGATAATAAGAGTAGGGCATTCTTTGTATCCGATCTCCTCTCTCTGGTGCGTCCAATTAGCCCATTAACAAGCAAAACAAACAAAATTCGAAAATGTTCCGGAACCATTGAGAACACATTTGGAAGGTCCCGAAACCCTTGTTAACACATCGGAAATTTTCCGGAACCATTGAGAAAATACATTTGGAAATTCCCGAAACCTTTGTAAACACATCGGGAACACGGGTGTCAAACAGCAATACGTCCGATCAGACACCCAGTTATTAAGCATCTGATCTGGATTCAAACAAATATTGTGCCAAGTAAACTAATGTCCATTTGTTTGAATATCCTATCAATAGCATATATACAAAACATGATAGTTAGGTCAGCTAAGCAAGTTAAGTACTGTCATCTTTGTAAGCCACTTGTAAAACTACCGGCAGAACCATTTTACAGGTAAAATCCAGTTTAGGTACCTCAAAATCATATAATTCCAATATTTCGTTATATCCCGTTCATCTAATCAAGCATATGGCCATTGAAGTAAAGAAGGAAGCAGTCAGGTAATTATTTTTATTCTGTATTTAGCAGTTTTTCATCTGAACCAAGTTTGTTATAAGTGAGCTTCACTGTAAACACATCGGGGGTGTTCCGGAATCATTGAGAACACATTTGGAAAGTCCCGAAACCCTTGCAAACACATCGGGCCATGATCCGGAACCATTCAGATTTTGAGATTCTATTTGGAAGGTCCCGAAACACTTGTAACCTATCGGCAATGTTCCGTAAACATTGAAAACACATTCGAAATGTCCTAAAACCCTCGTGAACACATCGGTAATGTTCCGGAACAATTGAGATCACATTTGGAACGTCCCGAAACCTTTGCAAACACATTGGTTATGTTCTGAAACCATTTGAAAACTCATTTTTAAGGACCCGAAACCCTTGAAAATACATCAAAATTTAAAACGAACCATTGTGAACACATCGGGAATGATCCGGAACCTTTGAGAACACATTACGGCACTTCCAAATGAGTTCTCAATGGTTCCGGGTCATTCCCGATGTGTTTGCAAGTAAGTCGGGACCTTCCAAATATGTTCTCAATGGACCTCTCTAGACTGGATGAGATGGCTTTGCCCTGGATCCCTGATTTTACAATTACATGTACTTTTACACGAGTTCTGAGAATGATTAGGACAGTCATACAAAGGACCTATACTTATGTTTTTAAGCAATATTTGAATTTGTCATTTTGGGAGTAAAGCATTATGTATTATGCATTATTATGCATTATGCATTATTTCATAGTTCTATCAAACAGACCATTTATGCCCATGTTTGTTACTGTTGAAGTGTTTTTGTTTGAGTTCGTATGGAATTCCATATACGACAGCCAACTTCTAACTGCTTACTGCCAACTGCTTCCTGTCAATTATTCAAAATTCATATATAGGGATTATAAATGGAAGATCCTCTGGTAAAATACTGCCTGCTGCGGCAACAAAACTTCACATTGGACCAAATAGCTGCCGTATTGGAAGTAAAACATGGAGTATCGTACAGGTATGAAACGTACAGTAAGCAGTTGGCAGTAAGCAGTTGGCAGTAAGCAGTAAATAGTAGATAGTAAGCATTTGGCTGTTGTACATGTAACTCCATAGCGAGGAAAACGAAATATCACATGCAAACGTTTGGATAGTAATGACGGAACAATGACGTTCCTGAATGTTTTAGGCACCCCATTTCGAAGATCTGTATATCAATTAGAAAATAGAAGAAATAAATAACCTAGGAAACGACAAGCTTATTGCAGTAACAGTTCATAGGGGCCACGGTTCCTGGTTCGGGGCTTCGGTTATACCCGTCATCAAGTATGCATACAGTAAGCATTTGGCGGTGGGCAGTTGGTAGTAAGCGTTTGGCAATAAGTAGTTGGCAGTAAGCAGTTGGCAATGAGCAGTAAAGAGTAGACAGTTGGCAGTTGACAGTAAGAAGTTGGCTGTCGTATATGGAATTCCATAAGTTCGAGTTATGCTGCCACCTGCCTCAAAGGCCAACAATGACTTATGTTTAGCGATGTTTCACCGTAGATCTAGATATTGCTCAACACAGAAGTTATCTTCGAAATCATGAGATTGCGTCTAGGGCTAGGGGATTACGTCTAGGACTAACTATTATTAGATAGATCTACATAACAATGAAAGTGTATGATGTTTAAAATGAAATCGGAAATAATATTAATATTAATATTTTTTAGCAAAACAAAAAGAAAAGGCTTTAGGCTGACGCGAGATTGATTATAACACACGCCAAATAAAATGTGTCCGATCATATGCTTATCGTCCAACGACTAATCTATTACGCTATGTTTCCGATAATTAATCCGCTCATTGTTTGTACCTAACTAAACTAGAGTCGTGTTGACCGCACCTGAAAATTATGCTATACAACCTGGAGCGACTGTAGGTTATGTTGTATAATTTACAAACAAATTAACTTTATTATTATCACAGGGGAGGAACGCGGTCACACGGTAAGCCAATTGTAGACTACATCGCGTCACAAATATTGAACGATTTTTGTCACGCTTTTGAAGACGAACTAGCTCCAGTGATGGCCCGCTCAGCAGAAACGCTTCTAAATGGTAACATTTTCTTTCATTTGCTTCTAAATTCATGTTTACGTCTGTGTGAATAGTGAAAGAATATCAAGGGAGATCAGCTCCTGGTGTGGTTGTGATAGTTATATTCGAATCGGTGAAAAAATGTAGAAAACATCAGAAAACTGTGGTAACGTTCTCTTGGTATTGAATATACCTATTATACCTGACTCCAATGACATCTGAACTCAGCATTGACTATGCCTATAAGTGCACAAATCGAATGTAGTGTATATTTGCCATTTTAATGACGTTATTCCAACTTTTCTGATCAAACCATGTCGAAGGAAATGTAACGCTTTGGAGACTACAACGTAACGCACTTGTAGACGATTCACTTTTTACCGTCACGCATTTTAGACTACACCTTTGTATTTTTCAGGATACAAACAACCAATGTGTATACTGCTACAAACGCTTTTGTGAGCGGCGGATGTGATAAGACATCAGGTTATAGCACACCCACAACGTAGAGTTGCAGTCACTGTGGATACAGCTGGGACAGAGAAAAAGAAGACCAGACTGTACAACATTAAAGGCAAAGATGTAGCCTGTGATATCAACAGCATCAATATAGACAGACATACTGGAAAAATTCAAATGCCAACTAGGAAGTTAACAGAAAGCCCTGTACATAAGAAAAAAACAACATAAACACTCCAACCAAGCATGTCCATAAACAGCCCTTTGAAGAACTTGACGAAAATGCCTTAACTGTGTTATCGATTGAAGAAAGCATAGATCCAAAAGACTGTTCATATACTAATTTTGATACTGATTTTGCAGAAGAACCTGAACATTTCGATGATGAGGCAGCCAGATTTTGTAATGTCATTGACATTTCAGATCACTCGGAGCATATACCTGTTACTGTACAAGGTGAACGACTGAAAAGTCGTTGATAAATAAAAACCTGTTCTCCACTGTTAGTCGTGATTTCATTGCTGAACCGATATCCATTATTATGAACACACGCGAAAACTGGTGACGCTAATAATTCTAGTTTGTGAAACATGTGACCTTACACTCAGAATTCATTTGAGAATCTGTTGGGGAAAAAGCCAAAATGTAAGATTCTGGAAAGTTATCAAATTGGTCAGTGAGTAAAAGTTCTAAATCTTATGGGGTTTTATTTTTTGATTATCAAAGCCCTTGATATTGGTGTAACCGGGACTTGAGTTCCGACTCTTTGATCTAAAAGCGGCAACGTTCCTACAAAGCGCCCAGTATTTAGTTTAAACATATTTATTGCATATAATATACATGTAGTCTATAATCATTTTGGCAAATGCTTCACTCATAAATGCACTGATGTAGTAATCAGTTCAATCAAGATAAGGCCTAAAAAAAAGATGTGTGTTTCCGGTTTTCCGACCGACCCTATTTTTTACCCCCGACCCTAAAATTTTCAAAGGAAAATTAAAAAAAAAATTTTTTTTTTTTTTTTTTTTAGGGAAAAGTTTTCTTGGTGAGGAAAAAAAGATACTGGAGGGGCACCCGTTACAGAAGGAAAAGGCTTGTGTAAAAGCAAACACACCACATTTTTTATTGAAATATATAATACAGGTATTTATTTGATGCAATGGTTTTCAGATTCAAACAAGAACTATTTCATATAATTATATTATGAAATACCTTACAATTTAAACTTGCAAATTAAGATAAATCTTTTCAGACACTTTTAATGTTGAATACAACAAGAGCAAGGTCATTATTTGTCATATAAACCCATCCTTTGATTGTAAAAAAAATTCGCATATATGCCCTATATAAAAACTTTTTAAAAAATAAAAACTTTTTCCTACCGACCTACCCTAAAATTTTGAGAGGGTGAAACCAGAAACACACATATTTTTTTTTAGGCCTAACTCGTGAATGCTATGCAAAATGTAGCAGATATATGTAGTTTGGATTTCATGGTGTCTGTGCTTTTCAAACTTTTGAGTTTGAGCCGGATGATGTTCTTAAGCAGATTTGAAGGACTTAACCTCTGAATTTTCATATTCATGGCTTGGTTTGTTTGTTAACGTCCGTTTCTGCCATATATGGGCTTACTGGACGTCCCATAGAGAAGGGAGTGGATACAGAAAACCGGGCGCCGTGACCTACTTTCAATATCGACAGAGTTCTCTGGCTCTCTTGAATGCCCAGTATACAGCACTGAAACATCGGACATCGGTTAATAAAGTATCATACGAAAGACTATGATCCGCCGTGGGGGGGGGGGGGGGGTTGAACAATGCCTGGTCCACAGACGAGTGTGCTACCAGTGAGCCACATCCCACTGTTGAAAAACATGACCTTTTTTTTTTTTTTAAAATATCAGACGCTAAAATTTAGATAGAACCGCATACGCATACAGACAAATAGATATCGCCCCTCATTTGAAGTGATGCTTTTCATTACGAATTTTTTTTGTATCATTTTAACAAAAGTCGTGTTTCATTTACATGTAAGAGGTGCTCTACTTGTAAAGATCATGCGTCTCCCCGAAAAAGCATTCCCGTTTTTAGACTGTCGGCACGACAGGGTTTTGAAGTGTATAAGCTATTTTCCAGGGTAATGCTTCTTGAGACTTGCAAGGTTAACAATTTCAGATAAATGCGCCAGATGCGTATCCACACACAAACAATATTGAGTGGAGCAATATAGTGGTTAGGATCTACATGTAGAAACACCATTTACATTTGGACTTTTACTCACATATTATTTTTTAGACGAATTTGGAAGTTATTTACTGAAAAAAATAACTAAAACACGCATAGCGTTTGCAGAATGCGTATTTGATTCGCTAAAGGAATTGCTGATCCGCCCTTGAGCTTATTACAAGCTGGCGCGCATAATTCTGGTAAGTTAGCGGGTGTAGGCTTACACAGTGAAAAATAGTGCGCGTGATAAAAGTTGTAAAGCAATATTTCAAGAAAATTCTTGCAGTTTTTGCTAATTTCTTTGTAGTAAAACCTAATTACTTCAATAAAGCAGTGAGTGTTGCCTTACACAGTATATCCCGTGTTAAAATACCAAAAGCAAATCAAGATTATGTGAGATCAACACCTGTTTATTTCACGCTGGTACCCTAATCGACCTAGGGTCTGTTAATAAAGCCTGGTACCAGATACCCCCTGCACATGTCAATCCTTAGGCTGCGGTGATGTCGTCTGCTTCGAAATTGTCGTCTGCAAAGTTTGTTTTAATTTAAATTTATAAATGTTTAAGTAAAGAAACCTAATGAAGAGTGTCATGTTTAACAGTTTGGATCCAGACCAGACACCTCGGAACGCGGTGTCGGATCTGGATCTAAACTGTTTGCGAAAATCAATATAGTCGCGACCAGCAGGCAGAGGCAGAATAATTCCGTGCTTCAGTACATTGACTCTCGTGCGATTTTACAGTTTGGATTCAGATAAAATATTAACCTTCTGCACGTTACGGGCGATTTCGTGATTATTACTGCAAATAGTTTGGATCCAGTTCAGGTCGTGATATGAACTGTTTGACACTCGGTGCGATTTTATAGTTCGGATCCAGATGAATATTTTCCTTCTGCACGTTACGGGCGAATTCATGATAATGGCTGCAAATAGTTTGGACCCAGACTAGATCGTGATACGATGAGTTTGGTACTCGGTGCGATTTTAGTTTGGATCCAGATGAATATTAAGTTTTATTAACCTTCTGCACGTTACGGGCGATTTCGTGACTATTGATGCAAATAGTTTGGATCCAGTTCAGATCGTGATACGAACTGTTTGACACTAGGTGCGATTTTAGTTTGGATCCAGAAGAATATTAACCTTCTGCACGTTACGGGCAATTTCGTGATTATTGCCACAAACAGTTTGGATCCAGATCAGATCGTGATACGAACTGTTTGACACTCTGTGCGATTTTACAGTTTGGATCCAAATGACTACACGCTACGAGCGAATTCATGATTATTGCTGCAAATAGTTTGGATCCAGATCAGATCGTGATACGTACCGTTTGACGAATCGGGTGCGATTTATAAAGATATAAAAAAAAAACTCATGGAATTGTTGAAGACGCAAAGTTTGCAGACGACAATTACATATCAAGCAGCTAGAGGGCTAACCCAGAGGGGGAGGGTCGAATCTAACGCTGTGAGAATTTGTGATCCGACCCCATTTCAATATGTATATATGGAAATAAAATATGTTTAAAATAACCCATGCAATTGGCAAAAGTGATTATTTGTAAAAACATTTTTTTTGTGCAAATATTTTAGATCGAGATTAGATCTGGAACAACTGCTTTACACTCGGATGCTATTCTATGTTGATATGAAATGCATTACAATCCACTAAGACGAAATTTGCAGACGAAACTTTCATACTTGATCAAGGAGAAGGCTAACTCAAATTGGAAGTATGATTATTGATGGAAATAATTTGAATCAAGACGATTATTAATCTTTAATATATACACGATACCGCGAATTCATTATTACTGTTGCAAACAGTTTGCATCCAGGTGAGATCTGGATCAACTGTTTGACACTCTGCATGCTATTTCATGATGAAGTACAATGCATAAAAATCACTCGTGTAGAAACATTAACTTTTAATTGCATCATGTATATAAGCCAGTTCTTAAATTAACACTTCTGCATTTATTTGTTTTTTAATTATCTAATACTTATCGAGTATTAGTTACAGACTGTAAATATTGCAATGGGTGTCATTATGATATATACTAAACTCGCGGCAATACATTTTTTATACATCAAAGTGTTAGCAGTGTGAACCAAGACCTCGCGTAACGCTGGGTCTAATCAATATCCAAACTGTTCGACATATTTTAGATCAGACAATGTCATTATGGCATTCCATACATTACATTAAATCGTTGTTTTGACAGTTTGCAACAAGTACATGTTTTACTCAGCGGGTACAAGATACAAGATTTATTTAACGTCGGATACAATATAACAGTAAACATTAGCTGTAACAGCCTTATTCCGACAAACACAAGTATAATATAAACAAGAGTAAAAGGCTGTAAAAAGTAGAACTGTAAAAGAAAGGGTTTACATATACAGTGGATGCAAGCTAGGACTACAAACTATCAAAGGGACTCGCAACCGGATGGTGTACTTGTCAAAATAAAATAAAATACTCAAATAAAAGCACATCTGTGGCATAATTTGGCCTCTGACATTAGAAAAATATGATCAGTCCAAAAAAAAGTCTCAAGAATCGTCACCGAATCTTAGTTTTTTTTAGATATTTTCCATCGTTTTTCTATAGCGTTAGCTAACGGTATAGTTGTTGTTGTTGCTTATCTACACGGGCTCAGACATACACCCGAGCCGAATAAAGTTCTATCGATCGCTACCAGTGAAGTACGTTAATTCGCTACCATATAGATAGAGAGGCCCAGTTGCCGCGTGGATAAAGGCGTTTCCCTTTTTGTCATGTTTGTCTCCGCATGGAGGGTCACGGGTTCGAATCCCACCAGAGCTTCTTTTTTTTTTTGAAATGCGTTTTTTTAACAGAATTTATTATCCTAAACTAAATCTTACCCATTTATATAAGCATTTGACATATATTTACAAATTACTATTTTGAATGCTAAATCCGGTTGCGAGCCTCTTTAAGGTTGTTTCGTTTTGTTTTCCAGGGCTGCCATTTCTCCGGTTTCCCCTAAATCTCCGGATATTGCCCCAGTACATGGTAGCTTAAAGCAGGCTGAAAGCAAAGCAGACTGTGCCCTAAGGCGCATTCTGCTTTACTTACAGTCTGCTTTAAGTAGTCACATGTCAACAAATTAAGGAAAAGACTAAAAATCGTACTTGAAAAATTCAAATGTGGAAATCTTAGGATTTTTTATGTCAACTTATGGCAGCCCTGGAACTAGGAGCTTTGATTCATTAGTCTCTGCACGGTAAGTATAGTAATAATTGATCAGACACTAAATCATCGAGAATCAGAATAAACTTTGGAACTAATTTAAATAATACGTCCACTCAATGATAGGTCACATTTGAAGAGAAGTTGTTGCTTAATGAAGGCAACAGTAATCATCAATACTTGAAACAGACAATGGAGTAAATGGTTAAATGACCGCTTAACACAAATTTTAAAGAACAGAACATCTTTAATACGCTCAGGCATGCATGCAGCATTTGATGAGGTATGAATAGTATAGCATGTACATATAATATCACGTGACAACAGTGAAACTAATATTCGTATTGTATCAGCCTGAAAATGGAGTGAACATTCTAAGGGTTTAAGAGGGGGCTGGGTCTATTTACGTGCACTGTCGAAACCTTCGAAATATTATAGGCATGCATTATATTTAGCTTAAATCAGACTGACGGTGAAGCATACTAAAGTGTACATTGTATTATGAGGTCACCTCTCTCCAAAAAAACCACTTAGTACGAGGTGATGATCAGTTAAACAATAGACGTTTTAGAATATAAAAACGTTCAGTGTTTGCTGTTACGAATAAAAAGCTCCATTTCCCACATTTTACAACAACATTCAAAACTTTTCATAATGTTGAACAATTTAAAAACATTTACGACGTCGCTTCAGTTAAAAAACGTGTTCGTAAAGGTCGAAAAGTATCTCTACTCAATGAAAATTGCTTCAGTCAATCACAGGTCTCTTTAAATAACGCTAAAAAGTAAACTATTTGTCTGTTTGACACATTTTACGCCATGAATTATTACAATTTCAGGATAATGAAGGCTTCAATGATCCAGAAAAATCATTGAAATACATACCTTTTTTCTTCCTTTTTCAATACTCAATGAATGTTTGCAATTTTTCTTTGTTGGATGGTCTAAAATACCGAATACAAAATGTTTCATGCGATTTTCAGGTTAAGTCAGCATCTTGAACGGGTGTAAATAGTCCAATATTTGTGACGCGATGTAGTCTACAATTGGCTTACCGTGTGACCGCGTTCCTCCCCTGTGATTATAATGCAAAGTAAATTCCTTACTTGTCATTGGTCAACGAGCCCTAGACGTTATCCCATGTACCCTGTGAGCTGACAGGGTACATGGAAATGCAACTGTTTTAATTGGCTGACAGGTCCCTGAGTCTTGCTTTGCAGAAAATAAGATTGCCGACTGCTCGACAGGATTGAGTGCATTCAATCGTGCATCCTCCGTTTTAATTCCACTTCGCTGTTTGGATCTTTCAACAGTCGCATTATCATTATTGGCTCGGGCAACATGATTTACCTCAGCCGGGAAGAAATGATCTTCATGTAGACACTGTATAACTAATAATAGCAGGCGCGTAGCCAGCGATATGCATTACGCACGTGCGTTACATAAATTTGGAAAATGAAAAATGTCAGTACAAATAATATAATAGAAAACTAAGTAGAATACAAGAGGGGGCTCACAGCACCAAATAGCAAGACCGTTCTTTGTAGACACATCGATACAATTGGAACAATCTGCCAGACAGTGCATGCTGATTCCGTAGAGGCTTTCAAAACAGAGGCTGTTGCACACCGAGTTTTTCGGTTTTTCAAGGACATGTTATTAGATACTTTAAATTTCTATGTGCTGCATTTTGGCATGTTTTGTCTGCACAAAATTAATACCTTTGGAGTGCACATTTCAATGTATTTGGATGTGGCCCTGATTATGATTTAACGTTAGAAATCGGAAGGCAAATCGGAAGGAAAGATATCTCCTCAACTAGTTAACTGTTTCGGTGAATACACATCGTCAGGGAAAACTTGTGCACAAGCTTATAATTGTTATAATGTATAGTGAAGCGTCTTATGTAGGTCGGGTCTCTACTATTTTACACTTTAGTTTGAAAAAAAAAACCGCCTTGGGACGCCTCTAGACTGGATGGGATGGCTTTGCCAGATGGTATCCCCATCTACACTAAACGACTGTAGCGGCCCTATATGTAACTAGGCCCCAAATGTAACTACGCGGCCCTACTTGTAACTAAACGGCCCTAAATGTAACTAAACGTCGAAATGACGTCGAAAACAAAGTGGCCCTACTTGTAACAAAAAACGGCCCTATATGTAACTCCGGCCCTATATGTAACTACGCGGCCCTAAATGTAACTAGGACCAATGACAGCAAGTACCAAATATTAAAGGGGAATTTATTTTTGTTTATCAGTATGATCACCACCATTATCATACTCAACACCATCGTTCCGTCCATCTATCCGTCTGTCTGTGTGTCCGTCAAAACGTTTGATATGTCACGATAACTCAAGTTCTTTAGATATTGAGTTTGCATATTTTGTATCTTGAGTGAAACAATCTTATAGCTTTGGGATTGAATCTGATCATTATGTCAACAGTTACTTGCCCTTGATTAATAAAAAAGTGCAACACTGAACCATGGTAACATGAGTGTTACCTGATTTGTTCATAAATCACCATACTATTTTGAAATAAAGTATACAATTATAAAAAATTGATCAAGTTTGATAATGGGTCAACTCGGAATAGACCGTGAAGAGTTATTGGCCCGGATTTATTATAAAATATTGTTCATGTCTTTGGTGACCAATACTGATAATATTTTATGTTGATAAATATTAACAAGACGCGTTTCATTTCGAATACTAAAGAAATTAATGAATTAATAGTCAATTAATTAGCTCTGAACTTTGATTTGGTGACGGACAATTACACTCTAGAGACTGTATTTGCTGACCGGGTTTGATTTGATTTGCTTTCAAATCGATTTATTAGGCACCGTCACAATAATCATCTTAGGTTTAGCTGCAAATAAAAGACAAAACCTTAGTGTCAATTTCATATTTATTGAAATTACTAAGATTTATTAAGATTTGTAAAAAACTATGCACTATTAAATCACCAGGCTCTATTTGGCCACTTGGTAGACATACGAGTAAACAAAATTCCATGCAGAAAAAACCTTTACGAAGAAGTAAACATTTCTGAAACAATAACAAGAAATACAAACAGGCTATAAGATGGTATTGTTAAAAAGTCAAAGATTTGATTTCGTAATGCTATTACATTGTGTAGATATGTAAACAAAGATTAGAAAAGTTTATGACACTTTCACAACGGTGCAAAATATGAACAAGAGCATCGAAGTGCATTATACACATTATACGAACTGTAAAATTCTAAGATGTAAAGGGAGATAACTGCAATAAAAATCATCAGACCATAACCAAATTCAGTAGATGTCTAACGGTACACCTGTATGATGAGAAAGTTTACAGTAAAATTTGGCAATACTACTAGTACCTCATATAGAAGTAAAGTTAATGTCAGGAAACAATTACTTTAAACAAAAATCTTTAGGGGCATAACTCAAATAAAAATCTTAAGACCAAAATTATAAGTAATAGGTGTATTTCCTGAATGATAAGAAAGTTAATTATAAAACAAACAGAAGTAAAGCTTTCATCCGAAAACTTGTTTGAGCCTTAAAATACTACATTGTAAGTACATGTATGTGAAGGGGCATAACTCAAGAATTGTTTTTTTTACCCGAAACCAAAATTACTAGGCACATTCCCTGCATAATAGGTAAATTACATATGAAATTTGGCTACAATAGGTAAACATTAACTGAAGTTGTACTTTTGAAACGAGATTTCGTTTCAAAAAAGTATTAAAGGTGCATAACTCCAGATTCATCCCACCGAAAGCAAAGTTGGAAATTAGCATCGGGAATACTGAAAATGCTGTATATATTAATACATAAAACAAAGACTACAATAGGTTAAATGAATGTAAAATTATTTACAGAAAACTATTTTTTTTTTCAAATCTGTGTAAATGCCAAAGTGACCCTGAAAATACCAAGAAACCCTTCCCAGCCCCTTCCAAACAAAAACAAACACATTATGTAGGTAAAGTCGCTTCTCTCCCTGTATCACCATATCAAATTTGAAAGGAATTGAACATAGAACAAAACGGTTTTGTTTATTTGACAACAAAATGGGTAAAACTCTGTCAAAATAGTTGCAAACGTCTGAAACGCGAACTGGCCCGAACTATTGTGGTAAGGAATAATTGTAGTGAGTTTAATTCCAATGAACAATGTTGAATTTATTTATTTCGGCTACAAAACAGGGACACCGTTAACGTTATGTTCTTATGATATATTAACCCATTTGCTCTTTTTCAGGGAAGATCTCAATAAATGTTTATAAAAAACTTCAGTTTGAACTTATTGAAAGTGTGATAAAAATGCACATCAACTTTAACGCAAACTTCATGTAAATCCAAACGCTGGGGGAAAGGTTTACAAACTTACATTAGCAATGGATAATCGGTCTTGATTTAAAACAACCCAAATCGGCAATTATAAGATAAGATGGTCCGTACTGAAAGTTGCACAATAAAGATAAACTAATACAGAAAGCTCATAAATGAGCTTTCTGCGTCATTGTTTCCTCAACTATGCAATAAACAAACAGTCCCTAGATTCATGAACAGTCAATCATTTGACAGGATTCCAAGTGAAGGGTGTCAGTTCTGGACACTGCACAGTATAGAAAAAAATAATACAGAAAGCTCCCGAATGCGCTTTCTCTGTTATTTTTATCTTCAACTATGCAATAAACAGTCCTTGTTAAATTATTGTGGTGTAGACAAAACTAAATTTTGGAAATCATTTGGTAAAATTTGTATTTCTCATAGTAACAAGAAGTTTATCCCAAATGAAGTGTTGCTGGAAGATGGCATTTCTTCCAGTAATATTTTTAATATGTTTAATAGGCACAACCTTCAAAACGTACATGGTTCTGGCTTTACCAATGTTGAGGATAATACAGTCCCTTTCAATAGAGATATTTCCATTTTTGAGGTAAAGAAAGCCATTGACCAAGCAAAAAATGGTAAGGCCTGTGGAGTTGATGAAATACCTTCTGAGGCTCTTAAGAATGACACATCAGTCTTGTTTTTACATAGTTTGTTCGATGTTTGTTTTAACTCTGGCACTATTCCATCCATGTTTTAATGTACGCCGATGATATTGTTTTGATTACAGAAAATGAAAATGATTTACAAAGGCTACTGGATGCTCTATCAGAATGGAGTAGAATCAATGATATGTCTATTAATAGTACAAAAAGTCAGATTGTTCACTTTCGTCCGGAGAGTATACCGCGGTCTTCCTTTTCCTTTAGTTGTGGTCCTGAAAATATTTCCATTGTTGATAGATATACATACTTAGGTCTTGATTTACAGGAACATTTGGACTTTAGTATTACAGCAAAAATTGTAGCCCAGAGTGCAAGTCGTTCATTAGGTCTCCTTATTTGTAAGTGTAAAGCTGCTGGGGGTGTTCCATTTAAAGTGTTTACCCATCTTTTTGAGTCTATAGTTTGGCCAGTCATTAGTTATGGCGCTTCAGTGTGGGGCCATAAATCTTACTCATGTATAAATGTTGTTCAAAATCGAGCCATGAGATTCCTTTTAGGAGTTCGAAAATATACTCCAAACGCAGCAGTTGCAGGCGAAATGGGTTGGGGCTGTCCCAGCACAAAGCAATGGAAGTCCATTGCTTTGTGCTGGGCACGGCTATCCAATTTGTCGATAAATATATTAAACAAACGTATTGCACTGTGGGCTAGCAATATATCTGGACGGAACTGTAAAAACTGGGTTTATATTGTTAAAAACAAGTTGAGAGACAGTACTGTGATTTAAATGTATGTATTTCAAAGTCGACTTTTGTTGATTTGGTCGAATCAAACGTACACGCTAAGTTTTGTGAGGAATGGCTAACGTCTATTAGAAATCTTAAAGGGCCGTCTGGACGAGGTTGTAATAAACTGAGGACATATCGGACCTTTAAATTTGATTTTAAAACGGAATACTACTGTAATTTGATTATGCCGTTACGACACAGAGCTGCTTTTAGCAAGTTCCGATGTGACGTTGCACCTTTACGCATAGAGACGGGCATATTTGAGGGTTTAGAACAGAAAGACAGAAAGTGCCCTTTCTGTGATGAGGTTGAAGATGAGGCCCATGTTTTGTTAGATTGTTATTTGTACGATGATCTTCGACAAACCCTTTTCCTTAAAGCCTTCAGTGCAAATGTTAACTTTAATAATATGTCCAAAGCTGAAAAGTTGTCTTTTCTTTTTACAGAGTCTGATATTTGTAGGTTATGTGCCAAAACCTGTTTTAGTATTCTTCAGCGCCGAAACTTTTACCATTGTAGATAGTTACCGGCCTTTATCGTGGATATATATTTTATTGTAAATACTGTCAGTATAACTTCTTTTAGTGTCTCTGATCATAGTTTAACCCCTTGTATACATTCTTTATTAATCAGTTTATCTCAAATCTGATTTGAGGTGATAGCGGGTTCTTTAATACCATTTTCTATTTGGCTTGTTTGGCCTGTTTTTTGAAGTCAGGTTTTTATCAATTATTCTCCTCTTAAGCACTTTTTAAGGAGCAAACAGACAAAAGGGCAATCCCTTTAAAGAGTCTTGTTTGCAAGATTAATGGAGAATGTATACATTTTATTATGTATAATTTTGCTATGTTTATAGTAATTATTTGCAAAATTGTAATAGTCTCTTATAGTTCAATTATTAATATATAAATACACCCATAATTTGACATAAATAATCATAGTCAACTGTAGCGAGTGCGCCGCCATGTTTGTTTTGGTTACTCGTCCTATTATCGGTGATGAGGTAAAATGACACCCGGAATAATTTTCAGGTATCGGCTTGAACTTCTATCAAACATTATTAAGAAAGGCTATCTGTTAACATAATTTTTAACTGAAAAGTTGTAATATTTTCCGTCACATTTTTTCACAGTGGGGGCAATGGAATATGTCACATTATACAAATAGGTTAAATGGTTTTATATGGGGAGAAAATGATTTATCTTGCGTAATTAATAAAAAAATGCACACTTTCCCTTTAGGAAAGTTTTTTTTTGCTTTATACACATTAGTCTTGACCAGCAGCCGAAAGATAAACGGAAGTTACGATTTTACACATAATACTCGGAAGTCACCGGTAATAGGATGTCCACGGTAAACGGGTCAATGGCGGTACTTATTAGGAAAGTGCATTAAAATTAAGCAGCACATGTTGTCTCTGTCAGACCGTCTGTCTATCTATCCGTAATCACTTTTGATGTGACATTATAACAACATTTATCTATTAAATAGCTTCATATGGATATAATATATGTTTAGTGCCCCTCTCTACAACTACACCATATAAGAGACAAAGATATGTGTGTTGTTCTGAGGGAGTTGTTATTGTCTTACATTTGCAAACAGCTTGAATCCCGATCAGACGCGTTATGCACTCTTCATATGTTTCTTTCAGTCTAAAAGTAAAATATGTGACTAACAAAAAATAGCCAACGACAATTTTAAACTGATAATATTGCGGCAATGAATGCATTAGACAGAATTGTCTTGTTTAGGGAACAGTGACAAGCGTTGCTGTAAGGAGGGGTCGTTTGTTTGTGTGGTTTTTTTTGGGGGGGGGGTCGGTGTAGGGAGGGGGCACTGTACATTTCTGTTGTATTCATCGTAAATGAACATACCACTTTAATTCAAACAACTCAACAAAAAACTTTTTCTTCCATGGTTTTCTTTACCATACACGAATGGTTTCAGGAATTCATATGCAAAAAGCCATGCCGTGGCATATATGCTTTGTTCTGTAGTACATTGTATCTCTTTGATTTGTAAGACCATCCCACTCCCCTTTCCTGAAATACCGTGAACCGGGTTAACGTAGATCGGCATCAATTCTCTTTTATCTCTTGGGGTAAATGAAATTAAAGGGAATGCAAAGGCCATACAATAAAAGTAGAACATTGTAATGCTGTAGACTGTTGAAACTTAAGTTTAATTTGAATGGCAAACAGTGTTTCCGGCGTCGGATCTTGTTCCATACTGTTTGTAGAAGTTATATAGCATTTCGAATGAAGCAATTTATTTAGAAAGAATAACCTTTTTTTAATATTTTAGAAAAACAACAGAGAACGTTACTATATCCTATTTAAATGCAGACTTTACGCAAACGCTAAAATTAAAATGTAAAATATTGCATTTTTAAAAATGTTTATCAATGTCTATGTTCGCCAACACCCGGGTTGATCGCGGTAGAGACCCGGACCTGCCCCGGTTGTGCCGGTAAAGTTTCGGTATTACTCTGGCATTGCGCCGACATTCCCCAGATAAAACCGTTTCATGTTAACTGTCACGGTGACTCCCGATGACCCCCTGTTGAATTTAACATTTTAAACCATCCGGGGCTGCTTTCCGATGCAATCCGGATGTGGCCGGTTCATACCAGATACTCCAGGTCGTCCTCGGTCACTCTAAGATTGTACTCCTGATGGCTGCCGGTCTGCTCAAGCTAGACTCACCGGGGGCCAAATCCAAAGCCTGTTTTTCATTATTAGTTTTAACATATTTTATTTCAATTATATACATGAAATGGGGTTGGACCACAAGGTCTACCATCTTAGAGACGGCCCTTCCCCCACAGTTTAACAAATACAAATTCTTTTAGAGAGCGGGCATTAGTGAGCCAGAGAGAGAAAGTGTGTGAGAGAGAGAGATAGAGTGAGAGAGAGAGCAGGCGAAAGAGAGAGAGAATATGAGTACATGTGCCTCCATAACCATAATGTGGATAATTATATGCAAGTACAAAATTACACAGTTTAATCCGCCACCAAATAATTGACTGTGAAAAACAGTTAAACCCGTATTAAGAAACTACCAGATTTAGAGATTTGTTGATATTTGGTGACCAGTGGTCCCCCAATGCACGACAGATCCAATGCAGAAACCCCCTGCAGGGTTCTCCACATTATTATCATTCTTGCACCAAGGAAATACTGGTCTATAAACATATTGGCAGCCGCCAAATACAGGTCCAACTGCAAAACAGATCAAATTATACATACAACAAATAGCAAGAATTGCATCCCCGGTGTCTTCCCTTGCATACAATGCAACCTCTCTATTACGACCACTACAAGAGAACGATTATTGATTGTATAAGAAATTGTATAAGAGACAGACAACAGCCCATAAAAGGCGAAAGCAAAACAGAACGCTCCTGTTTTTCATTATTATAATGTCAACAAGTTCTAATAAAGAATGTATAATAAATCGGGGGCAGTAACTCTTAACGGTCTTTTTCGGGTTGGGAACTCAATAAATATTTTATTCTAGCTGGTATGCTTTCTTTCAAATTATTATGATTTTTTATGAACAAAAGAGTGTAACCATGATTAAGTATTGCTTTTTTGATAAATCAAGGGCACAGAAACTGTTGATGTAATGATCAGATTCAATCCCAAAGCTATAAGTTTATTTCACCCAAGATACAAAATATGCAAACTCAATATGTAAAGAACTTGAGTTATCGTGACATATAAAAAATTTTGACGGATATACAGACAGACGGATAGATGGAACGATGGTGTTGAGTATGATAATGGTGGTGATGATGATAAACAAAAATAAATTCCCCTTTAATATTTGGTACTTGCTGCCATTGGTCCTAGTTACATTTAGGACCGCGTAGTTACATATAGGGCCGGAGTTACATATAGGGCCGTTTTTTGTTACAAGTAGGGCCACTTTTTTTTCGACGTCATTTCGACGTTTAGTTACATTTAGGGCCGTTTAGTTACAAGTAGGGCCGCGTAGTTACATTTGGGGCCTAGTAACATATAGGGCCGCTACAAACGACACTTACAGGTGTGCCAGTATCATTTTGTAAGTATCACACATCAACCGAATTTAGTCAAATTTCAGAAATTTTGCTTAAGAGACACTGGTGTTATATTTTGTTTGATATCAATGAATATCTAACTAATTGACGGAGGTTAAAAAAGTACTGATGAACCATACGAAATTCAAAAAAAAAATTTAAACCGATAGAAGAAGCTGCTTTATACCCTGGGTCGATTCTTAAAGTTAAAAATAAACCCAACACAAATAAGGTTCGATTCTTAACATAGAAAACTGACCCTGGGTCGATTCTTAATATTAAAAACTTACAGCGTGTCGATTTTTTAGCAGCACTAAATTATATCTTACAGTGTTTGTGCCTTTACCGGTAGGCAGTATTTTGATTTTCGATATTTCCGCTGCTGGCGTATGCTTATGTATAAATAAGTATAGTATAAATCGGAGAATACTATCCCCTGCGAACAGGAAGGACGTGTTTTCATAAAGCGGGAACATTCGGGGTCAGTTTTTATTTTTCATTGGAAGTTAAAGACACAATATAACAAAAGTGACATTTAGTACGATTATTTAACAATTGCTGAAACTGAAATGTAAATAAAGCAGCAAGTTGAACGTTTATAAAGGCTAAAACGATTTAAAACGATCAGGCGATATACCCCACCCACACATTTACAAAAGTTTTAAGTGACGTCACACCTACGTCATATTGCAATTCATAGTCGCAAAGGACAGTGCCTTGTAAAAATTTAGAAAATTTAGCTTAAACAACAAATAGAGATGAACACAGAAAGTGATAAAATGGATGGCGATTTATTTATGAACGGTGGTACCAACGTGGTCAAGGGCGCCAAGGGCGCCAAGGGCGACCAAAATGTGTTAACAAAAGAAAATGATTGGGAAACTGTTAACCGCTCAAGATCAAATAAAAGGCACAAGCCAGACTCTAGTTTGACCAGTGGATCTAGCCTAGACACCTTCAAAGATCTTGACATACATGATAAATTGAACTTTCTACACGCCGATATACATAAACAAAATGAGCAGTCGGCGAATATTGAAAGGAAACTTGACTCGTGTTTATCATTACGTAACCGTGTCAACACGGTAGAGGTGGACCTATGTGATGTCGACAGAAGGCTTTTGCTACTTGAATACAAATCGATCGATATTGAGGCTAGAAGCCGCCGCAAAAACCTAATTTTTCATGGCTTCGAGGAGGAAAGGTAAGAATCCTGCCCCGACAAAATCTACACCTTCCTCAAAACTAAACTGAAAGTAGAATCCTGCAGAATTGACCGCGCCCATCGACTGGGACGTTTCAAACGAGGCTCCGACAGACCAATTATTGTCGCGTTCAACGACTACACAGCGGTAGAAAGCATTTTGTCTAACGCATACAAACTTAAAGGCAGTCGCATCAGCATTAACCGGGACTATCCCAAAGAAATAGTAAACGCGCGAAAGTCTCTATGGCCGCTTTACAAAGACATGAAAGCCGAGGCTGCCCGACAGGATTCAGATGCTGCAACCAGGAGCGATACCCAACAGCGCAGCAAGGTTTCAATTGTTTATCCCGCAAAATTGATAAAAGATGGTCGTGTTATTGAAGACGTGTTCCCGATGTGGGATAAAATCCTCTCGGGAACTCGTATTCAATACACAAAGCCTCAAATGTCAAATAGTGATACTGCTAACGGTCAAGAATCAGACCAACCTCGTACACGGAATGAAAACATACCTACAGGTGACACTACTCGTGCGAACTACCCACGTACTACAGAGCCTGCAAGCAGTAAAACCCCGTCATTACAGCAGCGCCAGTCACGCTCGCCTACACGTCGCGCCTACAGTAAAGCATTTCGCAACCGTACACTATCCAGGCATGACAACACGGATGGATCAATACATAGGTCATTGTATAGAGAATACGGAAATGAACTGTCCTCATCACCGCAATTATCCAAACAACATTAGTACAGGCGGGGGGACGCCAGTGTAAATAGCGCCTTAAATCAAAGCACTGAAAGTACAAGTAGTACTGTTACATTTGAAAACCTATCTTTTTGTGTTTTGAACGTTTGTGGCCTAAAGAAGAGATTGGACTATCCAGAATTTTATGACTTTCTACAAAACTACGACTTCATGTGTGTCACTGAAACAAAAACAGATACTTTTGACAATGTTGACATAGATAATTTTGTCTTTTACCCAAAGCATAGATCTCAAAAATATGAAAGAAAATCTGGAGGCATCGGTATTTATGTTAAGGATAAATTTGCCAAATATGTTAAAGTTCTAAACGGTAATTCCGAATACGTCATGTGGTTGTCCATAGACAAAGCATTAACAAAACTTTCTGAAAATGCAATACTCGGAGTAGTGTACCAACCTCCAGAAAATTCACGATTTATAAATGAAGATGATATAACTGCCTTAGAAAACGAAATATTTAATCTAACAAATGCACATAGATTTGTTTGGCTGGCAGGTGACTTCAATGCACGCACATCACAACTTAATGATTTTATCCCAAGTGATCCTTTTTTAGGTGAAACTTTCGAAATTACACAAGAGCTAGAAACCAACTTAATAAACACAATATACTAACAGCATTCTTATATCCCCTCTCAAGAGTCTCAAAAGATAAGAAAACAAACGCACAAGGTATCAATTTAATTGAAACCTGCAGGAACAATATGTTCATCCTAAAAAAAAGAGCCGGCAAAGACCATGGCATTGGAAATTTTACTTTCAGAGACACATCAGTTATAGACTATGTAATTTTTACTGCTGAAAGTTTCGAATATCTAGCCGATTTCAACATTATTGAAACTGACCCTTTATATAGTGATGGCCACAATGCCCTGGAATGGAAAATCAAAATCCCCACTAAAACAGACCTAACAGATGATACTCAAATACCTAAAATGAAACAAAATAAACCGCCATGGAATGGTGACAACTCCCTAACGTTCTGCCAAAACATCGATGAAAATATCACAATTGCAATAGAAAACATACTTACTACTACCCCTCCCACTCCCACCACAATTGAGCAAGCAACGAAAATGATACAAGAAACTTTCCAATCATCTGCAACAATGTCTTTCAGAAATAAAACACACTCACACACAAGTAATTTTAGTAAACACTCTTCAAAAAACAAACCATGGTTCGGCCCTAAATGTAATCTTGCGCGGAAAAATTACCACAGATCAAAGCAAACATATAAAGACAATAAGACAATTGATAATAAATTAAACCTACAAAATGCTAGTAAAGAGTACAAACGCACTATAAATTATTATATAAATGACTACAAACACAAGCAATCTAATAGGCTTCGAGTTTTGAGTACTAGAAGCCCAAAGCAATATTGGAAATTTTTGAACTCGATAAATAAGAAAAAAGATGAAAACAAAGTACCACAGCTAGAAGACCTGTACGAGCATTTCCGTAATGTAAATAATGACGAAAACATACAGGCATTTGACATAAACAGCATCACTAATGATGAAAATGCTGAGCTTAACTCACATTTCACCGAACAAGAAATAAATAAATGTATAAATAAACTAAACAATGGAAAAGCATCCAGCCCATCGGACAACATACTTAACGAATATATCAAAAGCACAAAATCAAAACTAATAGAAATATATATTAAACTCTTTAATGCAGTCCTAGATACAGGCTATATTCCGAAAACATGGTTAGAAGGCTATATAATACCGATCTATAAAAACAAAGGAGATCCAACTAACCCAATTAATTTTCGTCCAATCACTTTAATAAGCTGCCTAGGAAAATTGTTTACTTCAATTATAAATAATAGACTTTCGGAATTCTTAGATAAACAAAATATACCAAATGAAAATCAAGCTGGGTTCAGGAAAAACTATAGTTGCTCTGACCATCTGTTCTCGCTCCATTCGCTCATTGAAATCATGAAGAAAAGAAAAAAGAAATTATTTTGTGCGTTCATTGATTTTAGCCAAGCGTTTGATAAAGTGTGGCGGTTCGGCCTATGGCAAAAGCTCTCTAATCTTATCGATGGTAAGCTATTCAAAATTATATTCAACATGTATCAAAATATAAAATCCTGTGTATATCATTCTGGGCACTATTCAAACTTCTTTAACTCTGAAATAGGAGTAAGACAAGGTGACAATTTATCCCCCCTTTTATTCGCAATTTTTCTAGACGATTTACAAGGGTACATGGAATCAAATAAAATAAATGGCGTAAGTTTGAAATATCCAACCGATGATACTGTATGGCTTAAACTTTTGTTACTGCTTTATGCGGATGATACAATAATATTATCGGATAGTAAAGATGACTTCCAAAGAGCGTTGAATTCATTTAAATCATATTGCGATACATGGAAACTAAAAGTTAACACAGCTAAAACAAAAATAATTATATTTGGATCTAGAAATAACACAAATTTTAATTTCAAACTGGGAGACATTGACTTAGAGATCACAAACACATATCATTATCTTGGCCTCTCATTTTCAAGCAACGGGTCTTTCATTCATGCACGGAAACATGTCGCTGCACAGGCAAAGAAGGCTTTATATATTCTCTTAGCTAAAGCAAATGAAGCAGGTCTTGCTCCTGACTTAGTCATCAAATTGTTTGACCACACCGTTCTTCCAATACTCACGTATGGCTCCGAAATATTCGGTTTTGAAAACATAGATATGCTAGAAAAAGTACATAATGTGTTCATGCGAAAATTAACCAACGCACGAAAAAGCACCCCACTATACATGTTATATGGCGAACTTGGTCGGCACCCAATAAATATTACAATTCAGACTCGAATGATCTCATTTTGGAACCGTTTGGTAAACAGCAAAGAAGAAAAAATATCACACACTATATATAAATACATGCTCAACCAGAATATAGAAAGTAAATGGATAAAGAAAATAAAAGAGATACTTAATTTAACAGGTCGATCAGATATATGGACTCACCAACCCTTTCTTAATAACCTTACTCTCCATAAACAAATAAAACAAACACTAATCGATCAGAATCTTCAACATTGGAACGCACAAATGGAAAACTCAAACAAGGGACATATATACAAAACTTTTAAAAACAAACTGGAAATAGAAAGCTACTTTAAAAACTTAAAGAAACCAGAATATTTACAACTATTCAAATTTAGAACTGCTAATAATCGATTACCAATTGAAACTGGAAGATACGATGGAACTTTTATCGAAAATAGAATATGCCCACTCTGTAACACAATGTCTATAGGGTCTGAAAAACATTTGTTATTAGAATGTCCGTACTTTCAGCAAAAAAGAGAAGAATTCTTTCAATTAAACGCTAATCAAAACACAGAACACAACTTCAAACGCACTATGAACACAACCACAACAGAGAGCCAAAGAAACCTTAGTTCATTTGTAAGAATAATTATGGCAAAATTTTAACCAACGTGTAAATCTAAACTTGTCAAACCTAGCATTGCTTTGCTAATATTGAATTAGATATTCAATGCAGATGACTGCTTGTTGCGGGGCGAAGGAAATGCAGACAGATCCTGAAGGAGCTGTCTGTACTGTCTTCTCCTTACACCAAACTGTCACACGAGCTAGCAGATGGCTTAGAGAAATAGTGCTACATAAAGAAGTACTACTGTATCGTCTATACTTACAGTTTATAATTTTCAACTACCAATTTTATCTAATAGTAAAATATTTACTATACGTATCTGCTATGTACAGCAACAGGTCTGATTGAATCTACTATATAATTGTCATGGCTGACATAGCATCTATGTAGAGTTTGCAGACTACTACTGAGTATTTTACAAAAATAGAATGCTTGTAAAGTACTATTCATTGTATAAATGATCAACCTAACTTACATATCTACTAATAAGCTATCTATCCGCAGTGTAACCCTAACACCTGTCTCTAAAAGTTGAATAAACTTTTAGGGTTGACCTATACAATATTTTTCAAAATAACAAACAGTGCAGGCTCTGATCAGAGGACTCCTTAAGGAGCCCTCTGATCAGGGTATACACTGTTTGCATATGACTTACAAGTATGCCGTTTGCAAATGACGCATATCGCAATAAAGGCTAGTCCATTTTCGACTCTTAATGACTGTTATAATATATTACAAATGTCAACCAGTGAAGACCCCGATCAAATGGCTCCTGCAGGAGCCCGTTGATCGGGGGCTTCACTGTTTGCATAGGACAAGTGTACTCTTCACAGATACACTTTTGGTAAAGGACGCATATATGCGTCACTAGGGAGCAATGGGATAATCTATACTAGTTGCTTATTTACAAATGCCGTACATGATTTACATCAACACAATAATATGTACTTGTATAATTATGCATTGTAATAACAATCTCTGCAACGCAGCGATGTGTTTGGTATCCGATGAGATGTTGAGCTTCTTAACATCTTGTCTGGTTCCAAACGTTTCAGAAAACATTAATCCCCCCCTTTTTTCCCAAAATCACACCATCTCAAGGCTTAATATCCGTTCAGTTCTTCGTTGCTTTTTGTTATTGCTGTTGTTGTTTTTCGTACCATACCGGAACCACGTTAATTTGTATACATGCAGAATCAATTTCATCTGAATCTAGTGTTACCAGAACACGATCAATGCACCAGGTCACAACTTGTAGTCTCTACAAACTATTAAAAGAAGTATATGAATATGACTGCACAGAGGCTGACGAACTGGAGCAGACGATCCATAGCTTTGAGGAAAGGTGTTATGATCGCATGAAGTAAATTTCATAGTTTAATAACTGTCACTGTGTTATCCATGGGATTGATAATTTTATCTTTGGATCGAGCATTTCGTGAGGCCAATTGCATTTGTATTACCAGTCTCTGTCAGCCCTAATGTCTTTCTTTTTTGCAAACAACAGCACAAAGTATGCACGATGGCTCCCTATCCATCTAAGAGACATGCTTAACTTAGAACACATTCATCCACATCTGTATCAAGAATTCCGAACAGGGAAATTTGTTGTGTTCAAATCAAAGCGACCATAGCTGGATCAGAAGTTTGACAGCTGAATATGAAAGTGTGTATGTGGCAAATGAGACTAAAGCACCATGAACAAACCAAACATGTACAAAAAATAATTCCTTGAGAACAAATTGCACACTGTCGTCTGTAGCGGCCCTATATGTAACTAGGCCCCAAATGTAACTACGCGGCCCTACTTGTAACTAAACGGCCCTAAATGTAACTAAACGTCGAAATGACGTCGAAAAAAAAGTGGCCCTACTTGTTACAAAAAACGGCCCTATATGTAACTCCGGCCCTATATGTAACTACGCGGCCCTAAATGTAACTAGGACCAGTGTCAGCAAGTACCAACTATATATTAAAGGGGAATTAATTTTGTTGTACATGTATATCATCATCACTGCCATCATCATAATCAACACAGACTTTATTTAAAGTCCTTCCGTCCATCTGTCTGTCCGTCAAAACTTTTGATATATCACGATAACTCGAGTCATTTACATATTAAGTATGTGTACTTGGTATTATGAGTAAAACAAGCTTTGGGATTAAATATGAGCATTATATCACCAGTTGCTTGCCCTTGATTTATCAAAACTGCAATACTTAACCATGCTTACACTATAGCTGCCTGATTTGTTCATTAATCATCATAATATTTTGAAAGAAAGTATACCAGTATGAAATATTGATTATCTTAATAATGTCCCAAACTGGAGTAGACCGTGAAGAGTTACTGCCCCCTATTTATTACAAATGCTTTATTAGAAGTTTATATTATATTATGATCCCCCCCCCCCCCCCCCCCCATAATCATCTTGTTCCAAATTATGAAAACAGGTTTTGGATTTGGCCCGCGGCGAGTCCAGGTTGAGTAGACCGGTAGTCACCGAAAGTACAACCTTGGCGACACCGGGGACGACCGGAAATATCTGGACTGTACCGGATGCTTTGAAATGTTAAATACAACAGCGGGTCATCAGGAGTTTCTGGGACTGATAACCAGGGAATGTCGGGCAATGCCGGAGCAATACCGGAGCTTTACCGGCACATCCGGGGCAGGTCCGGGACTCTACCGTGATCAACTGGGTGTGTTTGCGGGCATAAAAATTGATAAACATTTTAAAAATAATGCAATTTTTTCATTTTATTTTTTGTGTTTCGTCTGCGTTTAAATAGGAAATAATAACGTTTCTATTGTTTAGAGTAACTCTTTAAAAGAGGTTATTCTTTCTAAATAATTGGCTTCATGCGAATGTCTTTTTGTCCACTACAAACTGTATTGAACCAGACCATGAGCCGGGTACACTGTTTGTTTTTTATGTTAAAATAATGTTTCAACAGTCAACACCTTTATAATGCTCTACTTTTATTGTATGGTGTTTGCATTTCATTTCATCTACCCTGAAAGACAAAAGAGAATGAATTGATGCCGATCTACGTTCGCTCCGGCTCATGTTCTTTTCGGTAAAACGGGACCATACCGGTGAACAACCGGGGTAGAATGGGACGATACCCTGGTAATCGGGATACCAACGGCGATGACCGGGGTTACACATGGATTAAACGGGTTAGACCGGTCATGCGCCGCGATTACACAGGGGTAAACCGGGAACTAACCGCGGTAGTACGTCGAGATTCGGCTTCTATATCGGTGTTCCACCGGAGAAGACGTCGGGAATATGAAAATGCAATTTATTTTTTCAGCACGGCCATCCTTCACTTTGTTTTCTGTTAAATGATTGCTTGATGCAATATCTACTGTACAGAAATCTAAGAACTGTTTGTTTATTGCATAGTTAAGGAAACAATGACACAGAAACCGCATTCAGAATGAGCTTTCTGTTATATTCTTGTCTTTATTGAGCAACTTTCAGTACGGACTACCTTATCTTATAATTGCCGATTTTGAAATGTTTAAATCTAGACCGATTATTCATTGCAAATGCAAGTTTGCAAACCTTTCTACAGAGTTTGGATTTGTTGAATTACATGAATTTTGCGTTAAGTTAATTGCTGTGCATTTTTATCCCCTTTTCACTGCGAAGTTATTTATGCCCCCTTAAATATTGATATGGTGATACAGTGAGTGAAGCGACTTGTCATATATTTGTTTTTGCTTTGAGGTGGGGTGGGGTTCTCGTTATTTTCAGAGTCATGCCCCCTTGGCCTTAACATATTTTTTAAGATTTTTTTTTTCTGTAAATAATTTTAGTTTCATTTGACCTATGGGATTCGTTTTCGTATTAAGCCTTTTCAGTATACAGTATACACGAAAATAATGTTCAGTCTTGGTTTCGGTGGGATAGTATTAGGAGATATGCCCCTTTAATACTTTATTTAAAGGAATTCTCCTTTCAAATTTTATATGTAACTTACCTATTATGCATGGAAGATGCCTATAGACATTTCGGTTTCGAGTCAATGGATTTTCCTTGAATTATTCCTCTTTACATACTAAATGTATTTTACGGGCTCAAACATTTACCGTTGATAGATTTTCTTCTCTTTGCCTTATTGAAACCAAGTTTTTATACTTAACTTTCTTATCATACAGAATATGCAGCGATTGCTTTTGGCTTTGGTCTTATGATTATGACCCCCCCCCCCCCCACACACACACACACATACATACACACACACACACACACATACACACACGGCGACGATCAGTCGGAAGGGGGTACTATTTTACCCCTGGCTGCCCGTTCGTCCGTCCGTTCGTTCTTCCGTCACATACTTTGTCCGGCTTACCACACTTACAGTTGTCAAGCTATAACCTAATAACTTAGCAAAGTGTTTGCACATATACATGTACCATAGATGTGAACAGGATTTTGATCACAAATTACAGTCAGTTGAACTTAGTCAATTTTTTGCCGACGGGGTCATCATATTTATCTTACAGATAAATCCATCCCTCTGGTTTTTACAAAGAGAGAGAATCAGAGATGGGGAGCGATTGGAGGAAACAGGGGAACAGAGAAAGAGAGAGACAAAAAGAAAAAAAACAGAGGAGGAGAAATATATACATAGACACAGACTGAGAGACAGACAGAGATAAACAAAAATAGAATGATGGAGAGAGGCATACAGTCAGAGAGAGAAAGACAGAGAGAGATAGAGGTACATATACACACAGAGAGGCAGATACAGAGAAAGACAAACGGAGATACATAGAGGGAGAGAGACAATATGGAGAGAGGCAGTAAAACAGACAGACAGACAGAGCCAGACAAAAACATAGGGAGATACAGAGACAGACAAACAGAGACAGACAGAAACACAAAGAGAAACAAACAGTGAAACAAAGACAGACATGGCCACATACATAGAGACAGACAGATATAGAGATAGACAGACATAGATAAGGAGAAAGACAGACAAAGATACAGAGCCAGCGAAACAGATATGGAGACAGACAGAGAGCCTGACAGGTAGAGATAGAGAGATATATATAGGGAGACAGAGACAGAAAGAGAGAAACATAGTTTCAGACAAACATACGGACAGACAGAGAGAGATAGGGACAGACAGAGACAGCAAGAGAGAGGCACGCATATTAACAAGGGCAGACCGACAGACAGACAGAGACCGCGAGACAGAGACAAACAAAGAGACATACAGAGAGACAGACTGGGAGAGACAGACAGACGGGGAGACAGGGACATATGTATAGAGAGAGACAGATAGACAGACAGACATGTAGATAAAGCGAGAGTGAGAGAGCGAGCGAGCGAGAGAGAGAGAGAGAGAGAGAGAGCGTGCGTGCGTGCGTGCAGTTGACACTTTTTTAAGGTAACTCGTAGACCTCCCTAACCCCGAATGTATTTACAGAAGGTAACAGGTTTGAGCCGGATGAGAAGCTTTATAACTAGGTACCGGTATCTCATCAGGATCCTAGCTATTTGACACGTGAATGGTCAATTTCATCCATATTTGCCCTTAACCCTGTTTTGATTGTTTCTAGGGTCACTTAAATCAGATTGGAAATAAAGCAAAATAGGTCTTAAGGTGACTTCTGCTTTATTTCAGCCTGCTTTAAGCTTCGATCTACTACGCTGTAGAAAATGTTTCTTATACTTATAGTTCATAATTATTCAAAACTGTATAAATAGAAACGATTTCCTTAAGTGGAGGAATAAAGTGAAGGCGCAAACGAGTGTATTTATGTGGTAATTGGTTAATTTAAGAAATATAAAAAATGGTCGATTATTACAGCTTCCAAAGATGATCAGAGCCTATATCACCTGACAAGTATGTGCATATTCATCCAACTTCAGTATTGACCTGTATTGTTAATTTAAGTCAACATAACGAATACAAATTCAGTAGTTATAATATTATATTGTGGATCATCCGCCTTTCAATCATAGTCCAGGTCACCTATATAATATGTTCAATATTTACAAAAAGGGTTCGTGCGTCTTAGTAACACAATTTAAGGCAGCAACTATCCTCAAAACCGGTTAGATTAGTTCGAATCCCAGTCTGGTCATTCGGATTTTTCATTGGGGAAGCCTTAGAGACAGTTTACGGAAGGTCGGTGGCTCTACCAAGTTGCCGATTTGTGCCTGAAACAGTATATAAAGGGTTTCTGGGGTCTCTATCCACCTGTAATTAGCTGAGCCCCACGATATGACTAAAATACAAATCAAATCAAATCAAAACCGGTCAGCAAATACAGTTTCTAGAGTGTACTTATCCGTCAGCCAATCAAAGTTCAGAGCTAATTAATTGATTAATTAATAGTTGATTTCTTCAGTATTCGAGCTAAAACACGTCTTATCAATATTGATCAACGTAAAATATTATCAATATTGGTCACTAAAGACATCAGAATAAAGCGTTATATAACAAATCAGGGTAATCACTCTTTACGGTCTATTCTGGGTTGATCCATTATCAAACTATACGCTCTTTCAAAATATTATGACGATTTATGAACAAATTAGGTTACTAAAGTGTTACCATGGTTAAGATTTGCATTTTATGATAAATCAAGGGCAAATAACTGTTTAGATAATAATCAGATTCAATAACAAATCTATCAGTCTGTTTCACTCAAGATACCAAGTATACATATTTAATATGTAAAGAACTCGAGTTATCTTGATATATCAAAAGTTTTGACGGACAGACAGACGGACATATGGACGGAAGGACTTTAAATAAAGTCTGTGTTGATTATGATGATGGCAGTGATGATGATATACATGTACAACAAAATTAATTCCCCTTTAATATATAGTTGGTACTTGCTGACATTGGTCCTAGTTACATTTAGGGCCGCGTAGTTACATATAGGGCCGGAGTTACATATAGGGCCGTTTTTTGTTACAAGTAGGGCCACTTTTTTTTCGACGTCATTTCGACGTTTAGTTACATTTAGGGCCGTTTAGTTACAAGTAGGGCCGCGTAGTTACATTTGGGGCCTAGTTACATATAGGGCCGCTACAGTCGTCAAAGACATGGAGAATCCTTTTCAAGAAGAGACTGCAGAGTTGGTTACTTCAAGTGCAGCTGAAAGGGTGACAAATCATTATAAAATGGAAGTAATCGCTACTTTGAATTCATAGAAGGACTAGAAAAAGAGCACTGTGTACAGTTTACGAACTAATCAAAAGAATCCAACTTAATTTCTTTAAACAGAAAATCGAACCAGATTTGACGTTAAGCAACATACATTAGATCTCTTTTCGAAATTGTTTATATCTTGCCAGTCTAGAGAGTGTGACTTACTTAAATATCTTTCGGCATGAAAATCAGTCCTTCCCACTAAGCTTCTCTAAGTGGCAATGGGAAACTGCATAATAGCTGTCAAAAGTCTCAGCTCACAACAAATCTTGAGAGCTTTATCAGATGCTCAGATAGAGAACCAGAATCATAATAGATGGTTCATCTCTGGTAAACGCATTACCACCACGATCTTCAAACACATTCGAAGAATAGGCACGACTTGACTATGTAAAACAAATACAGAGTTTTTTGTTCTGCATACACGAGAACAGACATTATATTTGATGTCTATAGGCAATCTAGTCTGAAGTCTGAACTCAGAACAAAGCGAGGTCAAAGCTTAAGGTGGATTCCAGGATATGATATGCATAATGCTATTAGCCCAGAACGGTTCAAAGGTATTCTTTTTTTCATGCATTCACTGTCTGTGACATCGTATCTGCCTTTCGTGGAAAAGGAAGTAAGGCTGCTTGGCAGACTTGGAATGTTTGTCCTGAAGCATCTGAAGCATTTTCAATGTTGAGTGGAAGATCAGAATCCAGATGAATCGGGGTGGAGAAAACAAGGAACCATGTGGCAGGTACTTTGGACAAAATATCCACCAGTCGCAGACAGTTACAAAATGTGGATGTAAAACTGAATGCAGTGGCCGATGCAAATGTTATCGGTTTGGCCTTTCCTGTACAGGTTTATGCAGTTGTAAATGTGAAAATTAGTATCTACAGACAAAAGCAATTGAAAACAATATCATTAAAACATGACAGAAGATAAAATGAGGGTGTGACGCGAGCTAGGTCAACCAAGTGAACTTGGTTTTTACCTTGACGCACATTGCACATTGCTTTTAGCAAATTTTTGTTTATAATACGATTAAATAAACTTCTAACAAGTCTCTTTAGATCACATAATTAGCTGTGTTATGTTTGAAACATAATTAGACACCAAAAGTTTAAAAATCTGTCAAATATATCATATGTTAGAGAGAAAAGTGTATAATACAACCGGAAAGAGCGGCCATCTTGAAAATGGTGGCCATTTGAATTTTTGAAGTGGCTAACGGGTTTTTTGTTGAAAGTAGGGTCATACCAGTATACATACCAAATATGATGCTTGTATATCAAGTGCATGCTTTTTGTAATAATGTGCCCTTTCCCAGCTGAGAACGTCTGCTTGGGAGAGTCAACCGATATCCCATTGAGGAAGATAAACTCACTCATAGGAGGAAAAGGGATGTGAAGAGAGCGAATGGGGGACACATGACGAGTCAATTTCCAAAGTCAATTTTGATTTCAGATTACAATTCCATGCCATCATTCTTAAATCGCTGAGCAAATACATTCTTCATTCCTACCCAAAACTTTTGAACCCGACATATTTCCCAGAATCATCTTCAAAGTTTACCCTGCGTTTCTTTATCCCTTCAGTGAATGTGGGTTACTTTCTCTACGCTATTAGAGTTATCAATATTTTAGAGACTGAAAAGGGAGTGTTAGCAAAGTAACTTTTAGAAAGGATATAATTCCAATCGATATGCTATCAAATATGTATGAGCCTTTCTTTGAAACGAAAAATTAAATAAGTCAAAAGTTTGCCAGTTTTATAGGTTTTTTCGGCTTCCTGCGTAATTCAGAATTGTTTTGCATTTTAATTTAATTTACTACATAGACGGGTAATTATATATTTGATATTGTTTATACTCTTCTCGCCAATGTTATGGCCACAGACAAATAAAGATATTGAATTGAATTGAATTGAATTGAATTGAATTGGTTAAAGCTCAAGGACCAGACAAAAAAGTAGATGGACCAAATAATGGATACCTCTGTGCGTGTGATAATCAACATTGATGCATGTTGTCGCCGGTGGTGGAATTCCGTACTTGTAACGGACGACTCGAGGAACAATCTCAATTTTTAGCGACGTGTTGGACGCAAATACAACGAACTTTGCCGAACCGAAACGTAAACTGCCGTCCGATCATTTTTTGAAGTTATAATACAAGCATAGAATTTTCTTAAATTTGGAAATTCTGGTACGTATTGGTTCTTAAATATTGTTTACATTCTGAATAAGTGTTGTAACCATCAGAAACCTGACTGTTGAGAAAAAGGCGATTTTTTTAATTTCAGGGGGTATAAAAGCCGGAACCCTGTGTGCAGCAACATTAACGTCCACGTCAGTGAACACTTCCAGTAAATGAACGCCGGACTCTAATAGTGTGTTTCTGTGCACGAAACCTTTTGTGAGTTGACACAGTCAGAGTCGCGGTTGTAAATCTGTTACGTTAGTGACGTAAGACAATGACATGCAAGTACCGTTGGCTAGTTGCTTTTGGTCAACCTCACAGGGGAGAAACGCGGTCACACGGTAAGCGAATTGTAGACTACATTTTGAAGACGAAATAACTCCAGTGATAGTCCGGTCAGCATAAAACACTCAAAATGGTAACATACTCTTTTTTTGGCTTCTAAATTATTTTGGACGCCTATATAAATAGTGCAAGAGTATCAAGGGAGGTCAGCTTCTGATATGGATGTGATAGTTATATTGGAGTCGGTAAAATAATGTAGAAAATATCACAGAACGGTTATTACCTTCTTTTTGTATGAAATATGTCTTTTATATAAGACTTCAACGTCATCTGAATTCAAGCACTGGCTATTTGTATAAATGCACAATTCTTTTACGTCATATCACTTCCGTGATCAAATGAGATGCGCGCCGGTAGTGGTCATTATCGTCAGTGCGCTAGTTATTTCCGAGCTGAACGGACGTGTTCTCGTTCACCTCGATTCACTTTGGTCATATTTTAAGTCGGTGTTGTCGGAGTTTGGCGTCATTTCGGTGCGAGTCGAACGTCGTACTAGTTCGTGAACCGAAGATGACGTCATCTCCGACGTACGTCGCTTAGAGACATAAAGGATTACAAGAAAGAAAAGGAAATGAACCAGTTTGAAAATACAGTCGTTTTCATCAATGTCATCTTAGACATTTTTTGGTCCCGCGAACCGGATCGTTTGTGGCAATTCGAAACTCAAGAAATCTACAATGAAGTGTGTTTCTGTTGTTAAACGCACGTGACCGCTGAATGCAAGTTTGGAGTAAAGCAGAATGACACATTATGAGCTTTCTTTTTTACTTTCATTTTGCTTTTAAACTAGATTTACACATCAATAAACAATTGTTGTTCAGTGCTTAAAGGGCACAAAAGTGCAATTATAAGACTTGTTGTGCAATTTGAGAAACTTTCAAACAACGAAGAAGGAATTGTTAACAAGCAGGAAGAGTTACAGATATTAGAAGACTCCCTCCGTCAAAAGGTAGAGACCATTAACCAGATTCACGAAAAGATAATCGATTCATATTCGGAGACGGAGGGAGATCTTATAGAAGAGGAGATTTTGACACATGACGAGTATGTCTTTGACATCAAAACAAAGATACAGAAAATAAGAACCTTCAGACAGGTAAAAACTAACTGATCTTAATTACAACTCTCCTCCGGTCAATGTATCTGAAGAGGCCACAATCACCACCAGAGAAAATGTTCCAATAAATGCCACCCCTTCTCATAGCTCAGTATATCATAGACTCCCTCAGCTAGAGCTACCAAAGTTTAGCGGCAACATTCTAGACTGGCAATCGTTTTGGGACTCGTACGAGTCGGCGATTCATACAAACCCATCTATAAGTCCAGTACAAAAGTTTAATTATCTAAAAGCATCACTTCAAGGAGAGGCTTTCCAAACGGTAGCGGGGTTTGCGTTAACAAACGCAAATTACGAAAAGGCAATATCTCTATTATGCGAACGCTATGGACAGAAAGATAAGCTGATACAAACTTACATTACCTTCTTATTAGAAGTACCAGCCCCGCACAGTTCCACAAAAAGCTTGCGTCAGTTCTATGACACTACAGAGACATATATCAGGGCTTTAGAGTCACTTGGTCAAAGCGACAGCTCTTACGGAGCTATTTTAAGTCCTGTGATACTGCAGAAGTTGCCATGTGAGGTGCGTACAAACATCACACGCGTGAATGGTTCCATATCGTGGACTTTGGTCGATGTGATCAAGTGTTTGTTACATGAGATAAATATTCTTGATGCCGGCAGCGTACTGAAAGTGAACTCAGAAATTTGCCCAACCGCTACATTTCTTACTGGATCAGAGAAAGCTAGAAAATACGTTGAGAATTCGCATCGCAATTCATACACGCATCAAATGTCTGTGAAATCGTGTGCCTACTGTAACGGGGTACATTATTCCGCAGAGTGCACAAAGTTTCAAGAGTATAATTCGCGATTAAATCATGTAAAAAATAAATCTCTCTGTTTCAACTGCCTAGGTAGACATAGAATATCAGATTGTAAATCTAAAGGAAAATGCAGGCACTGTGGTCGACGTCACCATATTCAGAAAAACTGTGACACTTCGGTACAAACTCAAAACGCGAGCGACACACGCATATTACATTCATCGTTAACAGAACAGGGTCACGTACTTTTAAAAACCGCTGTATCCCCAGTGAGTTCAAATTCAACATGTGTTGACGTAAACATTCTTTTGGATGAAGGGGCCCAGAGGTCATTCATTTCAGAAGAATTAGCCAACACACTATGCCTAGAGAGAACCGGTAGGGAAAATTTGGTAATATCTGGAGTTGGTGAAAGTGAGAATTCCGCTATCTGTTCTAATAGTGCCGTAAATCGCTGCGCCAATCAAAAAGTTCGAACTTACTCCTGAGAATTCGAGACACTTGAGAGGCCTAAAGTTAGCGCATCCTAATATTAAAGAGGGTCAATTTCAAATTTCTCTACTAATCGGCGCAGATTATTATTGGATTATAGTTCCAGACGAGATTATTCGCGGAAACGGGCCGACAGCCATGAACTCGAAACTAGGCTATCTCTTATCTGGTCCTACATGCGGCAATTCTGTGTCTACGTCGCAGTCAACGTCAGTTATGAACATTTTGACGTCACACGGCAATGTAGATCTAGATTTAGAGAAATTTTGGAAAATTGAAACGCTAGGCATCGAGAAACAAGAAACAAACACGACAAAAGACGATTACTTACTGAGTTACTAGGACAATAGTGTTTCATACAAAAATGGTAGATATAGTGCGAAATTACAATGGCGAGATGATCACTGTGCATTACCTACCAACGAGAACGTTGCTAGGCAACGAACGCGAAGCGTGATCAACTACTCAAACTATATGGAACAATCATTGCAGATCAAGAGAAACGTGGTTTTATTGAACGGGTTGACGAAAATGATGCTTATTCCACATCACCCGGTTAAAAAAAGATTCGTCGACCACACCTATACGGATTGTATTCGATTGTAGCTGCAAATCATTCGGTGATGGTCTTAGTCTAAATGATTGTTTGCAAGATACACCCCCTGAACTCAATGACATTTCGTCGATACTGTTACGTTTTCGCAAACATAGAAAAGGCTTTTTTTAATATAGGCCTTGATGATGAGGATCGTGATGCAACTCGCTTTTTCTGGCTAAGCAACCCGAGTGATCCAAACAGTTCACTCGAAATCTACAGATTCAAAGCCATTTTGTTTGGAGCCACACGTGTTCTCCCTTCATTTTGAGCGCTACGATTTTAAAGCACCTTGCTCTCAACACGTGTGAATTTACAGATACTATGTTGAAAGATTTGTACGTTGATAACATAATGTCAAGTTTCAAAGACGAAAATACCATTCTTCAATACTTCCACACGAGTCGAGAACTGTTTGACAAAGGAGGATTCAACTTACGGTCGTGGTCTTCAAACAGCTCTCTGTTGTGCAAACTCGCGGAGAATAACAACGTCAAAGATGATGACGTGAAGTCAATAGTGCTAGGTTTACGTTGGCAACCAGATCGTGACGTCATATCCTTTCCCAAGAAAGACGTTCTGGATAATTCGAACTCAAAACTCACAAAACGTCTAGTGTTGAGTCAATCATCGGTGATTTATGATCCTTTAGGTTTTTTAAGTCCCGTTACAGTAAGAGCGAAAACGTTCGTACAATCACTATGGCAACATCAATTGAATTGGGACGAGGACGAGGACCTGATGATTTGAGCAAAAAGTGGGATGATATTCGTGTAGACCTATCCAATGAAACAAACTCTGAATTCCCTAGATGGTACTTTGAAGGCACCTCTGAAAATGTGACAGATAGAACGTTGCACGTTTTCACAGACGCCAGCAAAAGGGCATATGACGCATGCGCATACCTGGTTTCAGGTTCACAAAGTTCTTTGGTTATGTCCAGGAATAGGGTAGTCCCGTTGAAATCAGTTACGATTCCAAGATTGGAACTGATGGGAGCGGTTATAGGAGCAAAATTATGCGATCATATTTTATCAAGCATAAGTTGTTCACAAGTTTACTTGTGGACAGACAGTACTACAGTGCTACACTGGTTAAAATCGAACAAAACACAACCACTTTTTGTCTCAAATAGAGTGACAGAAATTCAAAAACTCACAAAAGATTGTTGCTGGAAATATTGTCCGACAAAATCAAATCCAGCAGATCTGCTTTCAAGAGGAATAAGGTTCGACCATTTCAAAGGCAACGATTTATGGTTGCATGGACCTCCCTGGCTTGTAGATAGAAACAACTGATAGACTCACAATGTGAAACCTACACAGAACCAGATATTACAGTGCAGACTAACCTGAACAGTATAATTGAGAAGCCACTGGGTGTGTCCCGTGTTATAGATATCGATAGATTCTCAAGCTTCAAGAAACCTGATACGAGTCAATGCGTATGTACTACGATTCATCACGAATTGTAGAGATTTAACTCACAAGAAAGCTGACATATTGACTCCGTCTGAATTGAATGTCGCAGCCATCACGTGGGTTCAAGGAACACAGCTCACGTATTATTCAGATGTGATACAGAGTTTGAATTACAAGAAAATCCCAGTACCAAGACTTGTGAAGCATATATTGACGAACACAACTCGGTGCGTTGCAGAGGCCGCATAAACAACGCTCCTGTTGCAGAAAGTGCCAAATTCCCGTATCTGCTGCCTCCGAAGTGTAAGTTTACAGATCTCATTATTTCTGACGCTCACAATGAAACTTTACGTGCAGGTATAGAAAGCACCGTGAGGATTCTTCGACAGAAATATTGGATTCCTTCTATAAGACAACGTGTGAAAACTATCATATTCAAGTGCGTAACTTGTCGTAAGGTGTCAGGGAAGCCATATCGTGTACCCGCCCCACCTCCGCTGACAAAGGACAGATTAAAAGAAGCAGCACCTTTCACTGTAACCGGCGTAGACTTTACAGGCGCATTGTACGTGAAAAATAAGGACGGTGGTATGAAAATGGTCTACATATGTTCACACTGTATAGACGTAACGGGGATGCTGCCGTCATTACGTTGAAGCTCGAGTCAAGTCAACGTTGATGCTGGTAAACAAAGATGGCGCCGCCCAAGCATTTGGACGAGGTAAGCACATAAATTGGTTATTTTAGAGAGTGTTTCTTTGAAATATCAAAAAAGGAATAATGTCACGGAATGACCCGGTTCTATCTCCATGTTCCGCTGTTGTTGTCTTGTGGGATAAACGCTTGTTTACGAAGTTTAGCCAGAAAACGTTTTGACAGATACGGGAAATCTTGAAACATTTGGTGTCTAGACCTCTAACAAACATGTCGTTTTCTCATTTCTGGATTGTTATGCATACCAAAAGATCCCCTAACGGACTGTTTTGATAATTTGACACTAAAAGGCCTGCTGTAGTGCAACATATTTGGTCAATTTCAATAGGGAACGCACTCCGCTGCCGATTACGAGGCAACGTTGATACTGCTGGATGAAAAAATGGCAATCTAATTTAAGTCGTTTTTGTCTGTTTAAAGACCATTTTTAATGTTGTGCACCTATTTATATTTTTAAGAGTAAAGTTCACCAAAAAACGTGTAATAATTTGTGTGTAACATTGTTCGGACTTAACCCTTATGCATTCTAAGATCAAAATTAAGATGTACAGAGAGAGGATGGCGGAATATACCGCATTCACTCGCCCTACCCCCAAGCTCAATTGATGAATTATATATCATTCAATAGTTAAAATTAGCAAACCTTATGTCCTTAGGTTGGCCTTAATTGACTCATTTCCATTACATGTATATTGTTCTAGAAAATATCAGACACGAATAATTACCCCCGCTTGGTACCGCAAAACTAATTTCTGATTGTTGAGGATCTACAACTCCATATCGTTTATTTTCTGAAGTTCCAACAGATTTCGGTCCCGACATGAAACAAAGAATATTGCCGTGAAAAAGTCGATATCCGGCACGCAAAAACCGCTTGTTTCTTCAAAGTACCACATTGACTGGGTGGTCAAAGAATTATACCATCGTACAATTTCTAGCTACAGTAGAAGCGCAATGTTTTTCAGAGGGTACCTATTTTCTTTAACTAAAGTAAGGAACTGAATCAAGTATATCAGTAATCCCGCGCTCGACAAGTTTTTAAGCACTTCGAAGTCACTTGCTAATTAATTGAATTCTTTTGCGCCATATGGAATGTCTTCATCACTAAGTGTGTGCGATTCAGGCACAACATCATTTTCAACTTCGTCGAACTCTAGATTAAGTTTTTTTCTGCTTTTATGTCTTGACTGTGGTGAAAGAGTGTGTTTCGTTGTCTTTCTTGATGGGCTTGCTTTAACGGTTCATTGTGATTTGAATGGACTTGCCAAATATTTGATAGTGCTTGGAGTTCTTGGGCGACTAGCACAAATGTTTTTTCAAGGTGTCGTGAATGTTACTTCACGTGTCTTTGGCCTGTTCAGCCAAAGGTTTACTTTCCATTTACGCTCCCCCTTCTCCGTTGTATTAATATACCTGAAAATTGAAAAAAATATATCTAATAAAATATCTTTAACATATTCAACCCTAGCGATGAGTATACTCGTCATTTACAAACAGTGTACCCATGAGGACTACACATGTCCAATGCAAACGGGGTAGACCCTGATCAGAGGGCTTCTTAATGAGCCTTCTGATCAGGGTCAACACTGTTTGTCATTTTGAAATAGATTGCTACATTGAACCTTTAATAGTCAAAATAGACTAGAATTATATTCAAATTGGAATTGTTCATTAAAAGTTTCAGGGGTGAATGAGTTAATAGCGACAACAAATTCATTTTGCTACAGCGATATGTATAAAGTTCGATTCAAAGACATATGGTTTAGAAGATGCTTGTATTCACAAATTGACAAGAGTGAGTTGAGACAAATGATAACCAATTATTGAAAGAAAAAAAACACTCTTAAGTTTACATTACACAAAAGTGACTTACAGGAACAGATAAGTCTTGATTATTTATGGTATCTCCTATATGACAGCGCCAGTTTAAAAGATATAAGGCGCATAATTATGTGCGTCGTAGTTCAAACTGACAAAGATAAGTCTTTTACATGTCTCAAACAGACAAAAACACTTAAACTAGATTGCCATTTTTTCATCCAGCAGTATCAACGTTGCCTCGTATTCGGCAGCGGAGTGCGTTCCCTATTAAAAGTGATCAAATAGGTCTTATTATGCACTACAGCAGGCCTTTTAGTGTCGAATTATCAAAACAGTCCGTTAGGGGATCTTTTGGCATGCATAGCAATTCAGAAATTAGACAACAACATGTTTGTTAGAGGTCTAGACACCAAATGTTTCAAGATTTCCCGTATCTGTCAAAACTTTTTCTGGCTAAACTTCGAAAACAAACGTTTATCCCATAAGACAACAACACCGGAGCATGGAAATAGAACCGGGTCATTCCGTGACATGATTCCTTTTTTGATATTTCAAAGAAACACTCTCTAAAACAACCAATTTATGTGCTTACCTCGTCCAAATGTTTGGGCGGCGCCATCTTTGTTTACCAGCATCAACGTTGACTTGACTCGAGCTTCAACGTAATGACGGCAGCATCCCCGTTACGTCTATACAGTGTGATGTTTGTTTACCTGTGCTAGCACACGTGCAATTCATCTTGAGTTAGTTCCAAACTTGACAGAAGAATCAATTCTATTGGCGTTCAGACGATTCGCAGGGAGACGATCAGTACCTCAAATCATGATCTCGGACAATGCATTGACTTATGCAGCAGCCGCTAGAACTATTGAAAACATAGCACAATCACTGCAGCCAATTTTCAACTCGTACGGTACTATTTGGAAGTTTATTCCACAAAGGGCGCCTTGGTACGGCGGCTTTTGGGAAAGATTAATCGGACTAACCAAAACGTGTATCAAGAAGGTTTTAGGAAAGTCGAGCGTAAGTCAGGAAGTGCTGGAGACTTTAATTACCGAGGTGGAGTGTATTATCAACAATCGCCCTCTTACGCACGTATCGTCCGACCCTCTAGATCAAGATCCGCTTACCCCGTCACATCTTTTGAACGGCAGGGTGCTCACGAGATTGGCTTATCCAGACGATAGGCCAGACGAATACAACATAGACATTTCCCATGCCTCTGTCAACAAGCCCTAATTCTAAAGCAATTCTGGGCTAGGTGGAAGAACGAATACCTTACGTCGTTACGTGAATATCACAGACTTAACAACAGTGACGGCCAGGAAATACGTATAGGTGATGTCAATTACGAGTCGCCCAGAATCTCATGGCCCCTGGGTGTAGTTGAAGAACTAATGACAGGCAGAGACGGATTCACTAGAGCAGTGCGTTTACGAACTCGAAGAGGTGTGATGTCCAGGCCACAGGGCCCCGACACGATTAATTTTTAGGGGAAAAAATTGTCAGAAAGTATATATAGAGACAAGGGATACAACTGATTTTCAGTATATTCTCACCCCATCTCGACAAAACCGGGCATACCATGAATAAATATTGATGAAACGACACCCTTTTTGCATTTCTGTCTAGCTAATATGATACCCGTCCATAAAAACATAACATAAAACCAACTGTAAGCATACAATTTTATCAGTAACTGCGTCTACTCATTGAAATCACCGATTTTCGGAAAACGGGACAGGTGTTCGTTCATAGCCAACACAGCATTAGACACCTCTGGACGCTTGTTTAGGCGGTATTTTCGAGCATTACAGTAATACAGTTCCATAGATATCAATTTTGACAAATATAAAAGCTGATTTGTACTCAAATCATTGCCATACCATCAACAAATTAGCATGTTTTCATCGGCAGTAAAGTTATTCTTGTACATGTAAGCTTTTTTGGTACGGCAATATTTAAGAAGAAATCAGCTTTGATCGGTGTCAAAAATGTATATCTATGCAACTGCATGACCGTCATGTTCGATATTAACGCCTAATCAAGCGTGCAGTAGTGGCCAATGACTGTAATGCTCGAAAATACCGCCTAAACAAGCGCACAGTAGTGGCCAATGCTGTGTTAGCTATGAACGAACACCTGTCCCGTTTCCCGAAAATCGATGAGTGGACGCAGTTACTGTTAAAATTGCATGCTTACAGTTGTTTTTATGTTATGTTTTTATGGAAGGGTATCATATTAGCTAGACCGAAATGCAAAAAGGGTGTCGTTTCATCAATATTTATTCATGATATGCCCAGTTTTGTCGAGGTGGGGTGAGAATATACTGACAATCAGTTGTATCCCTTGTCTCTATATATACTTTCTGACAATTTGTTCCCCTAAAAATTAATCGTGTCGGGGCCCTGTGGTCCAGGCCTGTCGCAAAACTGTACCCTTTAGAAGTACACAATTTGTGTAGAGTAAATAAGTATAAAATGTGTACATTTAAAAAACATATTAATCGTTCAAATTTCAAAATGATAATTATTCACTATATTCAATTGTAAATTTCAGTGTTGTGCATTCATGTTTAAGTTTTACATTCATCATTAAGTCTTTTCGCGGCCCGGTAATATGTCGGAGTTTGGCGTCATTTCGGTGCGAGTTAACGTCGTACTAGTTCGTGCACCGAAGATGACGTCATCTCCGACGTACATCGCTTAGAGACATAAAGGATTACAAGAAAGAAAAGGAAATAAACCAGTTCGAAAATACAGTCGTTTTCATCAATGTCATCTTAGACAGGTGTATTTTCATACGAATAATGTAAATCGTTAGATCTAGCTCCATTTGACAACGTGGTTCAGCCGTTGTCTATACTGTTTATGAAATGAATATATTCAGATCTATATCCCGACTACGTGTTGAGTCACCTCAAGTGAACCCCATTTTCCGGGGTTTTCATTTTTTAATTCACGCATCATTAACTAATCAATTAATGATGACGTAGTCAGCCAAAAGTAGTCCGGCTCACTCACATGTTCCTCACATGTTTTTCTTAGTATAAAGATGGCTTCAGCAATGTTGAATGACAAATCTCTTGAAAAGGAAATGGCAGAAATGCCTGGCGCAAAGGCTCCACAAGGGAGTGTTCTACAAGTTCCAAGGGTAAGGCTGCAAAAACAGCGCCAGCGAGTGGTTTTACAAGTTCCAAGGGCAAAGCTGCTAAAACAGCGCCGCCAACACAGATAGGCAAGACTTCTGTTCCTCTGAAGCACTCGAAATTCTTCAAGAGATGAACAGGAACATAAATAGTACCAATGAAGCGCTGTCGGGGCGTGTTGGTGGCTTATATCAATATGAGGAGGAGGTTCTGTACAGTGGCGAGCCCCAGGACGCAGTAATGTATGAAACCCAATTTGATGATGTGGGAGATGACGAGGTTGATCTCCAGCCCGTCACGTGTGTGAGGGCACCTCTATATTTAATAAGTTTAATAAGACATTCAGAAAGGCGGACACGGTTAGTGAACCAGTTGATGAGCAATTAGCAGACTTAGTTAGTTAGAACCTTTAAAGAGTTTTTGACGAAAAAATCATGAAATCCATCCATCGCCCTAGTAACTGTGAGGGGTTGAAAGAGATCAAAGTCCATAGTGCAGTGTGGGCTATTATGAAACAAGGCACACAAATGGAAGATTCCAAACTAAGGGGAATTCAGAACTGTATTTTGAAGTCAACAAGTAACTTGGTGAAATTGCTGGATAAATATGCCCCCTCAATTGATGAGAATTCTCTCCAGTTAGGAATGAAGTGGTTGTCAGTGAGAAGAAAGGAATGCCACAAAAGAGACATGGATCCTAGGCTGCATCATCTATGTACAGCTACCTCTACTAACACAGATGTGTTGTATGGGGACAGCTATACTATAGTACATGACATTAAAGACATCCAGGAGATGAACAAGATTAGCCGCAGAGTTATGGGCAAGTTTCCATAAGGTCAGAAAGGTCCAATGAGAGGTGGTTCCTGAGAGGGGCCAGAAGAGAACCATATCAGTATGGCCCTAGACGTGGATTTAGCAGCTTTGCTAGGACCAAACAAATGGTGGGTTCATCTAGGCCTCCAAAATACGGCCAGAGGGCGGAGGCGAGAAAATAAATCAGGTCAGCTTTAGAGCAGGTAGGCTTAATCAATTTGAAGAAAATGAGAAATCTGACTTTCGATGCTAATGTTTAGATATAGCATTACATTGCCATGTAGAATTTGAGAACAATCCGCCCAAACAAACAAAATTACCTTACCAATCTTTTAATTCTTCGGAAATAGAAATTATTGACAGAGAAATAGAAAAGTTGTTACTTATGGGGGTTGTTGAAAAAGTTGAGTTTCAAGAAGACCAGTATATTTCTCCAATTTTCATCCGCCCCAAAAAAGATACAGGGTAATATAGAATGATTTTAAATTTAAAACAATTAAATCAATATATTGAGTACCATCATTTCAAAATGGATACTTTTGAAACTACTTTGAAACTGGTAAAGCCTGGCTGTTATAAGGCTTCTATTGACCTCCGCCATACATACTATTCAGTCCCAATTTACAAACCCCATCGACGATTTTTGAGGTTTATATGGAAAGGTGTTATTTATGAATACACTTGTCTTCCCAATGGCATAGCTTTCGCGCCAAGGAAGTTTACAAAACTACTCAAACCAGCATATGCAAAGCTGCGTCAAATGGGGCATTCAAATTCTGGTTACATTGATGATTCTTTTCTTCTTGCTGATCAAGAATGTAAAGGGACAAAGACACTCAAAACTTGATGACAGGATTAGGATTTATTGAACCAACCAAAAATTTGGTATTTCTTGGAAATCATATAGATTCTATAGAAGTGATAGTTTATTTGACTGAAGAAAGGAAAACTTCTATACTGTCAGAATGTAAGACAACACATGTGCATGCAGTCTCGTATGTTAGAAACTTTGGCGGAATAAAGTCAGCAATTTGTAATAGGCTTGCGAAAGAGCGGCCATCGAGCGGCAAATGTGGGTCTCTGCAACGCATATTCCTGGAGTAGAGAATGAGGCTGATTATGAGTCTAGAAATCACAATGATAGTGTAGAATGGATGCTTGACAAAAGAGTGTTTAGGGAAATTGTCATTTTTTGGGATTATCCAGAAGTTGACATATTTGCCTCAAAACTAAATACTCAAATGCCCCAGTTTGTGTCATGGAAACGAGACCCTGAGGCAATGTTTGTTGATGCTTTCTCAATGAATTGGGCAGATCTTTACTTTTATGCTTTCCCTCATTTCAGCTTAGTACCGAGACTGATGTGGAAATTGAGAGACGAAGAGAGCGAGCGTATGCCTACTGGCTAACCAAAACATGGTTTATAACAGTAATGGAACATCTGATACAGGACCCTGTTATTATGCCATTTGTTGACAGTGCCAGGAACTCAGAAAGTTCATCTGCTAAGAAAGAAACTTATTCTCATGGTTTGTCGATTATCAGGGAAACTTTTAAAGGTAAAAAGATATCGGAAAGGGCTTCAAGAATCATCATGTGCTCATGGAGACATGGCACCCAGAAACAGTATTCCATGTATATTAAACAAGAAATATCTTTAAAAAAGATATTCGGCGGAATGAGTGGTTGAACTAAGGCTATATAGATGGGTGTGCAAAATTAAATGAAATTGAGGTTTTCAAAAGAATTGTAATATCTTGGATTGAAAAGCAAAAAATAAAAGTATACAATTGAAACAGTAACTTTTATTTAAAATGCAAAACTATCATGTACAGAAATGCAAAACAAAACAATAATTTAACTCATATCCTAGCTACTGGTAGGAGATCCTCACATTAATCTATTGTTCTATATATCAAACTGTTCATTCATAGAGTTTCTTGAAATAAACTATAGCATACACAAATGTACAGATTCAACAGTCTGCTCTACTTCACTCTTGTAAATAATGATGAAACCACACAATTGTGTTTAACTCACTTGAGGCTATTCATATATAACATTTATATTTAATATTGCTTTTAATGTATGGTAAATGTGTACAAATAGTTAACAATTGAAACAAATTGGTAGTAAACAATTACAAAACACCTAGCTTCCTCTGTATTTCAGATGTCATCTTTAATTGCATCAGCCCCCAGTGTAGTAAACAGTCTGGTCTGTGTCTCTAAATTTTACACTCACAGCCATATCTGGGAAAACTGTAATTGGACATAGACCAGCCTACAGGGCTCCAGATAAGAGGGAGTAAACTAAACAAATCACATTTATTCACTCATTTCAGCACCAAACCCTATGGTGTTACCACTCATTTTGATTGTCTCGAAGAGACAATTCAAATGTTTAGTGACACCACAGGGTTTAATGCACAAATAAAGATTCTACGTTTTGAAATAATTCCCTTATCTGGAGCCCTGGCTACTATCCAATCAGACTATTCAGTTTCAACAGGTGCTCTCAAGTCTAAATTTCTGATCAAATATAATTGGTTGAAATGTGTGGCCAAACAGAAAGTGTGACTAAATAGAAACCAGACAGCTCCGCCGAAAAATGGTTTGACTACTGTCGTGAAAGGAAAATTAATAGTATTCAGGCAGATCGCTCAGATGTATTAGACTTTTTGTCTAGTTAAGTGGAATTAGGTCTTAGTTACAGAGCAATTAATTCAGCTAGGTCAGCATTGTCTGCTGTATGGTTTTGCCATCGGGCACATCTTTTGGTTATTAGACTTATGAAAGGCGTGTGTAGCGGCCCAATATGTAACTAGGCCCCAAATGTAACTACGCGGCCCTATTTGTAACTAAACGGCCCTAAATGTAACTAAACGTCGAAATGACGTCTGTAGCGGCCCTATATGTAACTAGGCCCCAAATGTAACTACGCGGCCCTACTTGTAACTAAACGGCCCTAAATGTAACTAAATGTCGAAATGACGTCGAGGTACAAAATATTTAATATCATATTTTTGTTGGTATAATCATCATCACCACCATCATCATAATCAACACCATCTTTATTTAATGTCCTTGCGTCCACCTGTCCGTCTGACTGTCCGTCAAAACTTTTGACATGTCACGATAACTCTTAACTTCTAAAGTATAACAGCTATTGACTTCAAACTTCATATACAGATATATCTCATTGACTAGGAGGGCAGTGCGCAAGAACCATAACTCTATCATCAGTACATTTGGAGTTATTGCCCTTTGTTTTTTTTATATTTTTACCCAATTTAGGCGTTTCCGGAGCATAACTTCAAAAATATAAGAGCTATTGACTTCAAACTTCATATACAGATAGATCTCATTGACTAGGAGTGCAGAGCGCAATAACCGTTACCCTATCATCAGTATTTTTGGAGTTAGTTCCCTTTTTGTTATAGTTTTACCTATTTTAGGCTTGTCCGGAGCATAACTTCCAAAGTATAAGAGCTATTGGCTTCAAACTTCATATACAGATAGATCTCATTGACTAGGAGGGCAGTGCACAATAACCGTTACTCTGCCATCAGTATTTTTGGAGTTATTTCCCTTTTTGTTATATTTTTATCCAATTTAGACTTGTCCGGAGCATAACTTCCAAAGTTATTGACTTCAGACTTCATATACGGATATATCATATTGCTAAGGGGTGCAGTGCACAATAACCATAACACTGTCATCAGTATTTTTGGAGTTACTGCCCTTTGTTGTTATATTTTTACCCACTTTAGGCTTGTCAGGAGCATAACTTCAAATGAATAAGAGCAGCTATTGATTTCATTGTTTATATAAAGTTGAAGTAAAGAACCGATGTTGTCACTTATGGCATGACGTCAACGGCTCAATTCCCTCGGTACGCTTAATAGTGTTTATAAACAGACGTGTGGTTACAGGATTTCATGCTGCAAACTTATGGGCTAGAAGACCTGTCGTGTGACCGGCCTTGACCCCACACCACCGAAAACGTCATCTAGCGTTTTGCCAGAAATCATGCCATTTGAACGTTTACGTTTTCGCAACGTATTGTGGACTAGTGCGTTAAATTCCATATTGGATTTAAATGACGACTGCAGACGAATGTAAAGACAGCGAAACGAATGTTTCTTCGACTGTGATGTGGCAGAGCATGACGGACTCAGAAAGGGGTCAGGGCTCCTATGGGTGGGCATATCCTACAACGGTTGCACGGACCTTTACGTCATTAGGAACTGGACTCTGGCTCGTTTGGGGTACAGGGACGATACCCTAGACGCTATTGCACGCGCTGAAGCTGGGGCTTTGGGTTCAGGCTTCATTCCGACAGACGACAAAGCTCGTCCGTACCGAGCACGTATGGTAGACCAGTACTTGGAACACGAGGGCAGAGGACAGATGGACTGGCCAGAAAAGGTCAACACACTTCGGTCACATTTACGATGCTTAGGACATGCGGCAACGCCGGATATCCGGTCGAGATCATCACCTTAGAGGCTAACAGACATGCTTATTACATATATAGGAGTTACATATAGGGCCGTTTTTTGTTACAAGTAGGGCCACTTGTTTTTCGACGTCTGTAGCGGCCCTATATGTAACTAGGCCCCAAATGTAACTACGCGGCCCTACTTGTAACTAAACGGCCCTAAATGTAACTAAACGTCGAAATGACGTCGAAAAAAAAGTGGCCCTACTTGTAACAAAAAACGGCCCTATATGTAACTCCGGCCCTATATGTAACTATGCGGCCCTAAATGTAACTAGGACCAATGACTGCAAGTACCAACTATTTAAGATGATATTTTTGTTGGTATAATCATCATCACCACCATCATCATAATCAACACCATCTTTATATAATGTCATTGCGTCCACCTGTCCGTCTGTCTGTCCGTCAAAACTTTTGATATGTCACGATAACTCAAGTTCTTTACATATTAACTATTAAGTATATGTATATGTATGCTTTTGACTTCAAACTTCATATATTGATTGAACTCATTGACTAGGAGTGCAGTGCACAAGAACCATAACTTTGTCATCAGAACATTTGGAGTTATTGCTCTTTGTTTTCATATTTTTAGGCTTTTCCGAAGCATAACTTCAAAAATATAAGAGCTATTGACTTCAAACTTCATATACAGATAGATCTCATGGACTAGGAGTGCAGTTCATAAGAAACATAACTCTGTCATCAGTAATTTGGAGTCATTTTCCTTTGTTGTTATACATGTAGTTTTACCGAATTTAGGCTTGTCCGGAGCATAACTTCCAAAGTATAAGCGCTATTGACCTTAAACTTCATATACAAAAAGATCCCATTAACCAAGAGTGCAGTGCACAAGAACCGTTACCCTATCATCAGTATTTTTGGAGTTATTTCCCTTTTTGTTATAGTTTTACCAAATTTTAGGCTTGTCCGGAGCATAACTTCCAAAGTATAAAAGCTATTGACTTCAAACTTCATATAAAGATCGATCTCATTGACTAGAAGTGCAGTGCATAAGAACCATAACTCTATCATTAGTATTTTTGGAGTTATTACCCTTTTTGTTACATTTTTATCCAATTTAGACTTGTCCGGAGCATAACTTCCGAATTATAAGAGCCATTGACTTCAAACTTCATATACGGATAGATCATATTGCTAAGGGGTGCAGTGCACAAGAACCATAACACTGTCATCAGTATTTTTGGAGTTATTGCCCTTTGTTGTTATATTTTTACCCAAATTAGGCTTGTCAGGAGCATAACTTCAAATGAATAAGAGCTATTGATTCCATTGTTTATATATAGTTAGATCTCATTGACAATGAGTGCAATGCGCAAGAACATTAACTCTGTCATCAGTATATTTGGAGTTATTTCCCTTTTTGTTATATTTTTATTCAATTTAGGCTTGTCGGGAGCATAACTTCCAAAGTATAAGAGCTTTTGAATTTAAACTTCGTATACAGATAGATCTTTTTCACTAGGAATGCACTGCGCAAAAACATTCACTCTGTCATCAGTATTTTTGGAGTTATTGCCCTTTGTTTTTATATTATTATCCAAATATGGGCATTTAAAAAAAACAGAACTTTTTTGTTCTATGTTCAATTTCCTTTCAAATTTGATATGGTGATACAGGGAGAGAAGCGACTTTACCTACATAATGTGTTTGAATTTGCTTGGGAGGGGTCTTGGTATTTTCAGGGTCACTTTGGCATTTACACAGAGTTGAAAAAAATAGTTTTCTGGAAATAATTTTACATTCATTTGACCTATTGTAGTCTTTGTTTTATGTATTAATATATACAGCATTTTCAGTATACCCGATAATAATTTCCAATTTTGCTTTCGGTGGGATGAGTTAATCTGGAGTTATGCCCCTTTAATACTTTTTTGAAACGAAATCTCGTTTCAAAAGTACAACTTTAGTTAATGTTTACCTATTGTAGCCAAATGCCATATGTAATTTACCTATTATGCAGGGAATGTGCCTAGTAATTTTGGTTTCGGGTCAAAAGAAATTATTGAGTTATGCCCCTTCACATACATGTACTTAGTATTTTAAGGCTCAAACTAGTTTTCTGTTGATAGCTTTACTTCTGTTTGTTTTATACTTAACTTTCTTATCATTCAGGAAATACACCTATTACTTTTAATTTTGGTCTTAAGATTTTTATTTGAGTTATGCCCCTTAATATTTTTGTTTAAAAGAATTGTTTCCTGACATTAAATTTACTTCTATATGGTAGTATTACCAAATTTTACTGTAAGCTTTACTGTAAGCTTTCTCATCATACAGGTTAGACACCTACTGAGTTTTGTTATGGTCTGATGATTTTTATTGCAGTTACATCTTAGTACAGTTCGTATAATGTGTATAATGCACTGCGATGCTCTTGTTCATATTTTGCACTGTTGTGAAAGTGTTTTTTATAAATCTTAATAAATCTCATTAATTTCAATAAAATATGAAATGGACACTAAGGTTTTGTGTCTTTTATTTGCAGCTAAACCTAATATGATGATTGTGACGGTACCTAATAAATCGATTTGAAATCCGTCACCAAATCAAAGTTCAGAGCTAATTACTTGATTATCAACATAAAATATTATCAGTATTGGTCACCAAAGACATGAGAAGCATTTTATAATAAATCAGGGTCAATAATTCTTCACGGTCTATTCCGACTTGACCCATTAGCAAACTTGATCAATATTTTATAATTGTATACTTTCATTCAAAATATTATGGTGATTTATGAACAAATCAGGTAACATGAGAGTTACCATGGTTCAGTTTTGCACTTTTTTATTAATCAAGGGCAAGTTACTGTTGACATAATGATCAGATTCAATCCCAAAGCTATCAGTTTGTTCCACTCAAGATACAAAATATGCAAACTCAATATGTAAAGAACTTATCGTGACATCAAAAGTTTTGACGGACATACAGACATACGGACAGATGGACGGAACGATGGTGTTGAGTATGATAATGGTGGTGGTGATAATGATAAACAAAATGAATTGCCCTGTAATAGCTGGTACTTGCTGTCATTGGTCCTAGTTACATTTAGGGCCGCGTATTTACATATAGGGCCGGAGTTACATATAGGGCCGTTTTTTGTTACATGTAGGGCCACTTTTTTTTCGACGTCATTTCGACGTTTAGTTACATTTAGGGCCGTTTAGTTACATTTAGGGCCGCGTAGTTACATATAGGGCCGGAGTTACATATAGGGCCGTTTTTTGTTACATGTAGGGCCACTTTTTTTTCGACGTCATTTCGACGTTTAGTTACATTTAGGGCCGTTTAGTTACAAGTAGGGCCGCGTAGTTACATTTGGGGCCTAGTTACATATAGGGCCGCTACAGACGAAGAAGTCACCAGCAGGATTGCAAAGGCAAGTGTTGCTTTTTGGAAGACTCCACTCTAATGTTTATTCGCCTAGAGACCAAGCTGTCAGTGTACCGAGCAGTGGTTCTAACCACCTTTGCCAGTGAGACATGAACAGTTTATATGCGTCATTGCCAGACAACTCAACCACTTCCATTACCTACTTACTTTCCGGCGTTCACCGTCTACACGGTCACGCCAGCTGCAGCGACGAAAGATGCTGTCCTCTTGAGGTCTTCCCTTCTTCCAGAGATTTGTCTGGTCCACACGCATTTCTTCTCTGCTCTAGTACTCTAGTTGCGGGCACCTCTGCAAGATGTGCTCTGCTGTCTGTTGTTCTTGGCGTTGTTCTTGGGGACAGCTTGAGTTTTGTGCACATATGGGCGTTGAGCCGATTGTGACCAGTACAAAGCCTGAAGATGATCACCTGTTCCCATCTGTCAAGAAGTCGGTATTCATCTTTTCTGGTTGGTGGCTTCATCAGAGTCTTGATAGCTGTTGATTTCTCCTGGTGCGTGACCGTATTTAGTGGCTGGTTTCCTGTGGCTCCAGCCTTCGCCAAACTGTCAACTGGGGGCGCTGGTATTTTCGTCTCATGCACCACGGGAGGGACAGAATAAGTGAGCACTCCAGCAGGATGATACTGCACGAATTGCAGAGCAGAAGTGGAGGCCACACATCAGATATTGAGGACGTGACAGAGACCTGCTCCCATGTGGTTATCCTGACAGATGCCCTGTCAGTTCTTCAAGCCTTTTCAAACTCGAGGTCACCAGACATGTCCAGAGCTCTCCACAACATCAGCCAAGACAGAGTTGTGTGCCAGCTCATTGTACTGTTCCCGGAATGCACAGAGTGAGATCCCTCTGTGGTTGCCTTTCCGCTTGTAGAGATGGGCTATGGGAGGCGTCCTTGAATTCTTGAGGTAATGTCTCCTTTTCCCAGCAGGTTGTGATGATTATTAGCATTGTTTATTTTATGAGTGTTCGTTAAGCCCACAGCGACAGTTTACTGGGTAAAATCTTGACTTTGTAATCAACTCCGAAACATCTATGGTTACAAACAAATTTGCATAATCGCGCGTGACATTTTGACAGTAACACCGGTAGAAATGTCAAGAACTCAAAATCGGCAAAAAAGTTCAGTAAACAGGTAAAAGGGCATTTGTTGAACTTCTCTGAGTATAAATATTGCATTTACATCTAATCCCAAATTTCCCAAAGTATAATTATGCCACAAACTACCTTTTCTGTCAACAAAAATGACCAGCGGTGTATCAGCTGCAAAACTTTTATAGTTACTTCATCCCTAATGGTCCGGATAAATTATATTGAGGGTTCAGACCACTAAATTTGATCAAATCACAGACTAGGGTCCTTATCACTTTTTTCACTTTTATTTCCTAAGTGTGTTTCATATTAAGAAGTAACAGGGAACAAACAAATAATTGTTTATCTTACAGGTTCCAGTACACTAGTTTTTTTTTAGAAAATTATGTTCAACAACTTTAAGAAATTTCTTCTTTGTTTTAGATGCATTTCACATCAAGATGGAGATCGCGTCTATTGCCCTGTCTGTAGCCCATTAGCAATTGATATTTTATGTCTAAACTACTGTAAATTACATGTAAAACAAGTTGATTTTACTTTTTATGAGGTTTTGTCTGACATTTCATGAACACTTACCCTGGACTACATATAGTAGACATTTTGTGGTGTCAAACCTTCTGTTCGAATTTAGGTTTGCATCCCACTGAGAATGAGGTAAGCGGGCCGCTATGCTATGTTTACATTGTTAGAGAACCGATTTTAGTTGCAATAACTTACCCATCGTATTATAAGTTGAAAATAACCAGTGTATCCAGTATCTATGTAAAAAATAACATTTATTCACATAGAAATTTGTAATAGGTGTTCGAATAATGGTGGAACCGGGATATATTTATAAACATGAAAACAAATCTGTTCAAATTACACATTAAATGGACAAGACAGAAAATAAAAATATAAATATAAGGAATAAACAACATCTTTTTGCCGTTCACGCGGTATGAATACATCAGATTCGCAAGGTAAGTTTATCGTAAACGCCCTTAGGGCGTTTACGAAACTTACCCCCTGCGAAGGCAATGTATTCATACCGTTGTGAACCGCAAAAAGATGTTGTTTATTCCTATAATGTTTAGAATATAACCTACATTTTTAACCAATCAAACTGCCGTTTGCGCCCCATTAAGTACGGCACTTAATCATTAAGAATTTTGTTGTGTTTCGACGTCGCTAACGCTCGTTACGCCCCTTCTTAATCATTAAGATTTCACTTAATATGTTCTAACTATAACTTAAAGTCTATTATAAGCACTTTTAGTCAAACCACAAGAAGGCGTCACTTTGGTGCCCATGATTGACAGGTGGTAACCCCGCCCCCTATGACGTCATCACCCGACACGTCATCGTCGCGCCGAGTCATCGTCTATTTTTTAGTAACGGACCGTTGGAACCGGATCGGTTTCGACGTGGCCCACCGGAAGCGCTTTAGCCCATCTTGGGCGCCATATTTGAATATTCAATTCGAAGTATAAGAATTAAACGGTCTTTATACACAATTAGTGAACAGTATTATCCTTCTGTAATGTTCATACTCAATTGTAATCAATTTAAGTAAAATTTTAAGAAAATAATTGTAATGATTAGTATGTACATGATCTTTTTGAGCTTGTGGCGGCCAACTTTGACGCCATTTTGAATATTTTGAAAATTTTAAGATCTTTTAATAATACGACTCTCTTATAATATTCAAAGTGTATTATCATTGTTTTTATAAAGAAACTTATAATTATAGATAGGATAGGTAGTATTTTTATGATAATTTTATATTAGAAAGGGGGCAATCTTGGATGCCATATTTTAACATTTTGTTGGTAGTATAAGATTTAAACCGACTTGAATGTTTAATTCTTTCCCATGTTACTAATGATCTTGTCATAGGATTTTTGTTAAATGTTTTACATGTATTTACTTACTGTGCTGGCGGTCTTTTTGATTGTGAGGTTGTGGAACAGGGTTTATATTTTATGTACACTGTTCGTCTTTATAGGTGCATATAGGAGATAAGTGTGAGGTTGGGCGCCCCTAAACCCAGGTTTAACCCCCCAGTGGTTGTTAATAATTAATTAATTTATAGTTAATTATTGATTGCTACTGACCGTACCAAGGCGGGCTCCTATGTTCACTTTGCTTTATGTTTGTCTTGCGTGTTGTTTTCTATTTAGTGTGTAGATGTAGGAATGGTATTGCGCGTGTGTGTGTTTGTTGTGGTATGACTGTGTGTGTGTGTTCTGCTTGTGTTACGTTTCCTGCTTGAGTCTTTCGTATTTATTTATTCACATTTAGTGAACAGAATGCCTCTTTTGTAATGTTCAGTGTGTTATTATCATCCCTTTTAGTAAAACCATATGAAAATACATGTAATAGTAAAAGTTAGTGTGTGCGTAATATTTTCATGATTATGGCGGCCATCTTGGACGCCATTTTGAACATTTTAAAAGGGTCAAAAAGTCTTAATTCACATCATGTGAATAATAGGACTCCTTTATAATTTTCAAAGTGCACTTGCATCACTTTTAGTCGAATAATCAAAAAAGAATTGCAATAGGTAGTATGTTTGTGATATTTCATGTTTGTGGCGGCCATCTTGGACACCATCTTGAATAGCGATGTCGGCCCACAGATATCACAACTGCAACAAGCAGTTTCATAATCTACACACTGTACAAGTGTGTAGATTATGAAACTTTTTGGAATATAGAAACCTTTGTTTACAGATGGAGACCGGTTATGTGTCCAAAACGGCCCTCGATTTGCAGCACTAAAAAGAAAGGTTTAATTTCATTTTGGTTGTGGTATAAAAACCCGAAATGGGCTGTAATTATTGAATTCGGAGTCAGTATCTCATGTGTCAACCATTTTGTACAGTGTGTGTCATTATTCGGCGGCGCATGCTGTTAACGCTTCGCTGTATTAACGGCGCAGGCAAATTGTTCCATTCAACTTGTAACACTGAGCACTGCCAAGTCATTATCATAATAATAATAATAATAATAATCTTTATTTCCTCCAGATAAGGAGAGCATAGATCATAGAATACAAACAGTGCAAACGTGTATATACATATAAAGTGACAAAACATGGACGACATAAGAAAATCAACAACAACAACAAACAAACAGACAGACAGACAAAAACAAACAAGAAGAGCAGCATATGAAGTCATTATGAGGTGAAGTATAGTTGCCTGCATTTGACCCCCATGAAGAGACAAATGCACACAATTATACTTCCACCTATTCATTCATGTCGAAAAAATATATACAGTCAATCTGACAGGTGAGTCTATCACAATAATATATATATATATATATCCTTATTTCCTCCATATTGAAGATTACAAACCATAGATAAGTATATACAGCATGTGACAAACAACAATCAATACAATATACATGAAAAGAAATGAAGTATGTGTCAATCTAGTAGTAGAAAGGAAAGCATACTTATGCAAACATGATAACCATGTTTAAATGCATCAACTATACTTCATTACGTGATAAAGTTTCATATGTTGAGTTCAGTTTAATAAAACTACCTTAGCGCCAACGGTATTAATTTAGTGGGGTTGTAGAATATTCACTTTAAATTACAAACCAAGTACGAAGAAAATATGAAACTGACTCCAGCATAGAAACACATGAATGAACAAGACAATTGCATTCGTAAATACCAATTGTTACATATGACGCGTCATACATTTGTTTCATAATGGTCATTATGCAACTTGGACATAGTTCGACCAATCTTTTCACTGGTGACTCAATATTATGCCCATCTCTCATTACAGTGGAGAAAACGTTATTATTTCCCCATAAACGCGTCCACGCTAAAACTATTATTTCAGGCTCCAAATTGTTTGCCACTCGGATAAAAATGAATAGTCAAATTTGTCAAAAAGTTGTTATTTGTACATTGTATTGCAATGCGTTGCGTCAGCGTTTAAACGGGAAAGAACAACATTCTCTTCACTGTATAAGCGTTATAACAAAATGTTATAACATTATTAGAGAACAATTCTCTTAATACATCATTAAACTCAAACTACTGAGCCCACTAGCGAAACGAAACCTAGAGAACATATTCGAGTCTATATGATAATAACAATTCTTACAACACATCACTGAACAGAAACTCAGACGACAACGCCCTCTAGCAAAACAAAACGAAACCTAGAGAACATATCAGAGTCTTGACTGTAGCAATGTAACATTGTTCATTACGACATTTTAATAAAGATTCTGCTGTTGTTATATATTATGATTATAAAAGATGATGACAAAAGAGTTGAAAAGGAGTTTTGATCCTAGTAAGACGTCATATACAGTCTATACAAGAGTAAAACAATATGACAATAGCTATTATTATAGATAATAGTATATATATATATACACACATACACATATATATATACACACATATACATATATGTTCGTAGCATGTGCTATGGTTGAACCCCTAAAAAGGCACCATGCATATAAGCTATAATTGTATGTATGTTAATATACTGTACCGGTTCGGAGTGTTGTGATGAATGGTGTACTTTATAAGATGAACTTGAAGCATCCTTTTTTTGGGGATGTGGATGGTTCATTCTTGTTGGTACATTTCATTGTTACAGCTAGGCGCGCTGCCGTTTCTGACCGAGTATGTGTATGTCTGACTGTGTAGTCTGTTCACTGATTATCTATCTCTCTCTATATAATTTGTACAGTGAACTTGTATCTGCAAAGATCCTACAGAATGGAAAGCATGCTGTCTGAGTTAGTTAATTATCTCCCTTTATCACATAGTATATCGTCTAACTCTGTATCCTATGGATCCAGCGGCTTTCATCCAAATGAATGTTCGTAGCATGTGCTATGGTTGAACCCCTAAAAAGGCACCATGCATATAAGCTATAATTGTATGTATGTTAATATACTGTACCGGTTCGGAGTGTTGTGATGAATGGTGTACTTTATAAGATGAACTTGAAGCATCCTTTTTTTGGGGATGTGGATGGTTCATTCTTGTTGGTACATTTCATTGTTACAGCTAGGCGCGCTGCCGTTTCTGACCGAGTATGTGTATGTCTGACTGTGTAGTCTGTTCACTGATTATCTATCTCTCTCTATATAATTTGTACAGTGAACTTGTATCTGCAAAGATCCTACAGAATGGAAAGCATGCTGTCTGAGTTAGTTAATTATCTCCCTTTATCACATAGTATATCGTCTAACTCTGTATCCTATGGATCCAGCGGCTTTCATCCAAATGAATGTTCGTAGCATGTGCTATGGTTGAACCCCTAAAAAGGCACCATGCATATAAGCTATAATTGTATGTATGTTAATATACTGTACCGGTTCGGAGTGTTGTGATGAATGGTGTACTTTATAAGATGAACTTGAAGCATCCTTTTTTTGGGGATGTGGATGGTTCATTCTTGTTGGTACATTTCATTGTTACAGCTAGGCGCGCTGCCGTTTCTGACCGAGTATGTGTATGCCTGACTGTGTAGTCTGTTCACTGATTATCTATCTCTCTCTATATAATTTGTACAGTGAACTTGTATCTGCAAAGATCCTACAGAATGGAAAGCATGCTGTCTGAGTTAGTTAATTATCTCCCTTTATACACACATATACATATATATACACACACACATACACATATATACATATACATATATATATGTGTATATATATATATATACATGAATTAAGAGATGACATTGATTTTCTCAACCAATTACCAGAGTCAGTAAGTAAAAAGGCATACTTGGTTTCATTTGATGTAAAAAGTTTGTATACAAATATATCTCATCAACTAGGTTTACAAGCAATAGAATTTTGGCTAGACAAATACCCTGAACTCATACAAGAAAGATTTTCTAAAGAATTCATAATAAGTGGGATAAAAACAATTCTAGAAAATAATATATTTTCATTTAATGACATATACTTCAGACAAATTAAAGGAACAGCCATGGGGACAAAATTTGCTCCCACTTATGCAACTTTAGTTTTAGCCTACTTAGAAGAACAACTTTACACATCATTGGAAAATTCCCACGGCAAAGATTTTTCAAATTACATAAAAACTTTCTGGAAAAGATTTCTGGATGATTGTTTCATCATCTGGCAATATTCTATTGATGAGTTAAAAAGTTTTCATAAGCTATTAAATGAACTACACCCTGACATCCAATTCACAGTAGAATATAGCAGCACTGATTTACCATTCTTAGATGTACTAATTAAAAAAACAGACACAAAGTTAACGACAGACATCTTTCATAAACCAACTGATTCAAAACAATACCTTAATTTTAAATCATGTCATCCGAAACACACAAAAACTAACATACCTTATAATTTGGCCAGAAGAATTTGCACAATAGTTTCATGTGAAACAGTTAAAGATAAAAGATTACAAGAATTACACGACACTTTAAGAACAAGAGGTTATCCCAAATCCCTTTTACAAGACAGTATTCACAAAGCAAAACAAATCACAAAGTCAGACCTTCTTAAACCAAAACCAAATAATAACACAACTACTCTTCCATACATCTCAACATTTAACCCAAACAACCAAGAACTTTTTAACAACATAAAAGCTAATTTACCAATATTACAAGCAGACCCAAACATGTCTCAAATTTTAAATAAATGTAAACTTATCAAAAGTAAAAGACAAGCTCCAAACTTAAAAAAATTACTTACCAGAGCTAAATTTACAGAGAAACAACCTGTACGTTATAAAGTAACAAAATGCAATAAATCTAACTGTTCATTATGTCAACATATTAAAGAAAGCGAATTTTATAATTTTAAAGGAATGAAATTTTATGTAAACCAATCAATGTCATGTGATGTTCAAAACGTATTATATGTTCTTACATGCACTGGATGCGGAGAATACTATATTGGTCAAACTGGAGACAAACTGAGGTCAAGAAGAACAGTTCACTCACAACAGATAAGAGATCCTTCAACAAGACAAATTCCATTTAGAAAAATGCGGAAAGAAAAACTTAAATTATGAAATGTTTCCTTTTTTTAAATTAAAGACAAATAGTGTTTCAGCTAGGCTAGCAAAAGAAGAATATTTCATAGCTAAATTTAAACCTATTCTTAATTCTCAATAATTATCTCCCTTTAATAAAACACAGTTATTTATCTTAGATGTACGTCAACAGGAAGTGACGACGTCGATATCATGACAACAACGTCATGACGTCATAAACAATAGTATAGCGCCTGATGAATTATAGTGAAACGCGTCGCGCATTGTTTGAAGAAATAAAATTGTGTTTTTAAAGCCTATAATACATCATTTATTTTTTTAATTCATATATACAGCTTTTCCCGGTAGTTTCCGGCATCACGCCGACATTATTTATTATATATATACATATATACATACACATACATACATATACACACATACATACGTGCGTATATATATATATATACATATATATATATAGACACACAGAATCAAGTAAATATCATAACCGCCTACTGCATCCTATGTTCCAAGGTTTTCGGTTGCCTTAGTCGCAGATAAAGTTCATTAAGTTAAAGCAAAATGACCCCACTATTTTAAGGCAAGCTGAATCGAAATTTGTGCACAAAAGAACGCGAAAACCAGAGAGCATATGGATTAATTGCAGACGCGGGGTATATGAAGTTAACGCCTGAAAAATGTCTTTACCAAACACATGATACAAATTTTTCCATAGTCTGCATCTTGCACTAAGCGTACGCTCACAGTAAAAAGCAATATGCACAGCAAACTCGTCTGTTAACTTGTTGCACCGTTTACAACGAATGATGTATGGTTTATTAAAGAGAAGATGTGCAAATTTTACAGCGGCTTGAGATAACTGCAGATACTTACGGTTACCTTTACTCATTAACCAAAACTGACAGGGCCCAAAATCTGTCAAGGGTTGAATAATATTAAAATCATTTAGCATATTGTCGGCTGAGATGCGCGACTGTATTAAAGAAAACTGCTTTATTTTGACGTTGCTGTTGACTATTGTCTTCCAGACTTGTCTGGAAGGAAATTCCCCCGTCAAATAGTATGTCACAAAGACATCGGCAAGGCCATACTTACCGCATATTCTGTCTATGTCGGGTAGAAAGCCTTTTAATTTACTTCTATGATTAAAATAGCTACATAGCCTATTGTTGAAAAAGTTTTTCGGCGGAGCTGACTGTTTTCTATTTAGACACACTTTAATATTTGGCCACACATTTCAACCAATAATATTTGATCAGAAATTTAGAATTAAGAGCACCTGTTGAAACTGAATAGTCTGATTGGATAGTAGCCAGGGCTCCAGATAAGGGAATTGTTTCAAAACTTAAAATCTTTATTTGTGCATTAAACCCTGTGGTGTCACTATACATATGAATTGTCTCTTCAAGACAATCAAAATGAGTGGTAATACCATAGGGTTTGGTGCTAAAAGAGGTGAAAAATGTGATTTGTTTAGTTTACTCACTCTTATCTGGAGCCCTGTAGGCTGGTTTATGTCCCATTAGTTTTACATGATGTGGACTGTGGGTGTAAAATTTAGAGATACAGGCTGTCTGTTTACTACACTAGGCCACAGAATTGACAAAATTATGCTATGATCTGAAATCTATTTATAGATATACAGAGGAAGCTAGGTGTTTCATAATTGTTTACAACCAATTTGTTTTAATTGTTAACTATTTGTACACATTTGCCATACATTAAAAGCAATATTTTATATATGAATAGCCTCAAGTGAGTTAAACACAATTGTGTTGTTTCATCATTATTTACAAGAGTGAAGTACAGTAGATTGTTGTATCTGTACATTTGTGTATGCTATAGTTTGTTTCAAGAAACTCTATGAATGGAACAATAGATTAATGTGAGGATCTCCTACCAGTAGCTAGGATATGAGTTAAATTATTGTTTTGTTTTGCATTTCTGTACATGATAGTTTTGCATTTTAAATAAAAGTTACTGTTTCAATTGAATACTTGTATTTTTTGCTTTTCAATCCAAGATATATATTCTTTGAAAACCTCAATTTAATTCAATTTTGCACACCCATCTATATAGCCTTAGTTCAACCACTCATTCCGCCGAATATCTTTTTTAAAGATATTTCTTGTTAATTAAGGAGTCATTGTTTAATCTACATAACTGGCCCAAAAATATAAGTTTCCTTCTGTCTATTTCAGCTTCAATAGACAGAGCCCCTAATGTAGCTAAAACAATATCTGATCTAGAGTTTCTTGACAAACCCTGAATAGATTTCAGGCAAAATCTATGGGCTATTTCTAGTGTCATAATTTCATTGACATTTAAATCTGACCAAAGTTCACACCCATATAATGCCCTGGGAAGAACTATGGTTTCGTAGAGACGTTTAGCTGTAATAGGATGAATACCGCCCTCGAATATCCCACAGTTAACTACACTAAAAACTTATTTGAACACTCTCTAACTGTTTGTGAGAAATCATTCACTCGGTTGAATAGTACACCTAAGTGAGTATATGACTCGTGTTCATTTACAATATCATTACCCAGATACCATTGTCGATCAGTATTTGGCTTTTTTGAGGGTTTCTCATTTGTAACAATCACTGCTGACTTGGATGCATACTCGTACCTAAACGAGCATCCGTATCTACAGCAAATGTTCATCAGTTCTTGCAAGCCTGATTTAGATAAAGAAAGCAAGACCATGTCGTCCGCTGAAGACGGGCATGTAATATTTAAACCATGAACCATTAAACCGTATTGGCTACACATAAGTTCATTCATTAAGTCATTAATAAAAATGAGATAGAGCTGTGGACTGATTACCCCACCCTGTCTGGTACCCTGTAAAATCGGGAACTAGGCCGAGATATGACCATTGCTCCTTACTCTACTTTGCATATCTTGATAGAGATTATATATGGCCTTGAACAGGTAGGTACTAATATTTGTATTAAATAGTTTCACCATAAGGGCTTCGTGCCATACTCTGTCAAATGCTTGGCGTACATCTAAAAAACATGTAAATAACTTACTGTTGTTTTCACAAACATAACTGTTACTTTCTCTAAAGAGAAATGACGTCATGAGACAACCCATACCTTCCCTAAAGCCACCCTGGAGATCGTTAACGACATACCTGTGTTGCTTCATGCGTGAAAGTATAACCGACTCGTACAGTTTCAATAGTACGGACGAAAGAGTTATGGCTCGATAATTATTGGGATCATTGTGAGATTTATTCCCACCTTTATGTAGTAAAATAATGTCACCCCTTTTCATGTCTACGGGACAGTAAGACAATGTTAACATACCTGAGAATAGTTTAGCACAGAGCTGATACATGAACTCGCCGCCAAATTTAAAATTTTCATAAAAACACATATCGGGCCCACATGCTTTATTTCGTTTAGCTCTGTCGCACGCATGCTTTACTTCTTCAACTGAGACAGTTACATCGGTGTCACTAGAACTTCGAGATATATTTATTAATGCTATCTAGTTCTTGCCTGACTTGTAACCTGTTAGATTCATTGAAGTTTACATTTTCTGACGGAGTATACAATTTTTTAAAATAATTACCCCAATTTTCATTTATCAGCATTGGGTCTCTATATGTAGTGTTATTAAATACAATTTCGTTGCCTACAGTAGACTGTACTTTGGCACTACGACGTTTTACACATTTCCAAAAGAGCTTTATATCTATTTCAGCGTATCTGTCTATATCTGCATGAAGATTTGATATATATTGGAGAGCCTTTTGGCGGTGAACTTTTCTAAATATGCGTTTAGCATTCTTGTATTCAGTATAGGTGAAGTCACTTTTGTCGCGTGGTTTGCCATTGTTAATCCACTGGTGTCGTTTAACTTTTGACAATTTACAAGCAGACTTCAATTCATCGTCCCAATATGGTTTTAAAAAATGCTTGAATTTAGATTTAGGAAAACAGTTTTCGTTAGCCTTATTAATCAAAGAAACGATTTTTTGATATAGCTCATCTATTTGGTGTGTGTCTATGATTTCATCTCTTAAGTCAGATTTACAATTTGCATTGTTTTTTAAAAATGACTGATACGATTCAATGTGAGCCTGTGTTACCTTCTGCCAGTTAATATTAAGCTTATTTCTACTATGCGAAGGCACAAAATCAGTACTTGGTATACTAACTGTACATATTACCGGACGGTGACTAGAAACATTTAATGCATCGTCATCTGGGATACTACATTTAACGCACATATCTAACTTCTCAATGGGTATAAGTATGTGGTCGATGGTTGAACCTATATTACCGTTATAATTGAAATTAGTGCTCAAATTTCCTAACAAACTACAGTTTACAGATACAATATTATTGACCCTAAGCATTTCAGAGAAAACTGAGCTACATTTGGAGTCTAGATTCAACTCAGCGTTCATGTCCCCCATTATAAATACAAGACCTTTTTGACTAAATCTAAATAAGAGATTCTCCATTTTTTCTATGTAACTGTTAAATAGGTTCATACCATGGTTTGAACATGGTATATAGACTTGGAAAATATAAATAATATTATTCGGGTCCAACTGAAGCTGGATACCTATGATCCTGTCATCCTCTATATCGAGCGGTGAGATCATAGGGCCTAAAGACCGTTTCCATAAGATACCCACGCCGCCTTTGCCAATTTTTCTGTTACTAGGCAGTGTTAAACTAAAGTCTGAAACTGCATAACTGCAGTACATATTGTCTATGGAGTCCAAAAAACTCAGATTTTGCTCGTACAGCCAGTGTTCAGCTACACCACATATATCGATTTTATTGTTACTTAAAACGCTACATAAATAAGAAGCACTAGACATAATGCCAGTGGCATTCCAGGTCATTAGATTAAAACTCGCAACGATAAAAACTAGATTTATATACCATAAGGCACGGATAAGCGTAAAAGCAGAAAGCCGAATAATGCAAGACAAAAGAAAGGCAGAAAGCTCCCAGAGAAGCATTTCGCATTACCTTTGTCCTGTACCGTACAGACAAACAGACTGCACACAGACACCAAGTAAAGCGGCTGTCGTGCCGAGGTCTAACTGTATGGCTGTCATGTGAGCATATCCATGCACGTGAATCATGGAAACAGTGACCGATTAAACAATCGGATATTTTAACAGAGATTAACAATAGCTTATACATTACACACAAAGAGCTGACCGATTTGAATCCATACTGGCTGTCAAAAAAAGTTATCCTCTTACACAAGCCAGTCAAAATGCAAAGCAAATATTTGAGTACAAAACCTGCTAAGCGAGTCAAAATGCAAAGCAAATATTTGAGTACAAAACCTGCTAAGCGAAGGGCTACAAACTGCGCACAGTCCGTCAGCACGCTATGTATAAAATCAGCAATGTAAAGTTTTTCAGGCAATTTGGATTCATTTCGGAGAAAAACAAAAACGAATACGTATATATCATATTGCAAGTGAAACCATAGCGCTATGCCACAGTGTACATGTAGGTTGGCGGAGGGGCATTTACCTGCGAAATTCATGTATTCACGGTTAATATAGACCACCTTTACTGTCGTGTCAGATCTAAATAGATAGATATGCTCGACTAATAGAGCAGACCCAGACCGGACAGCTCGAAATAGTATTCTAAGCAGACGACATCCATACTGCTCGGTTAACCACACAGACAAAATCTCGCATAATATAAGACAAAAGAAAGGCAGAAATCTCCCAGGGAAGCAATTCGCATAACTTTCGTCCTGCACAATGCAGACGCCCGACAAACGGACTGCACACCCAGTAAAGCGGCCGTCGTGCCAAGGTTTAACTGTCTGGCTGTCACGCGAGCATCTCCATGCACGTGTTTCATGAAACCAGTGACCGATTATACAGTCAGACATTTTAGCACAGGTTACCGGCAGCTTATACATTATATACATAGAGTTGCCTGATTTGGATCCATACTGGCTGTCTAGAATAAGGGACAACTTGCATAAGCCCAACGAAGAACAAATTAAATTAAATAAATTACGGAAATATTCAAGTACAGAACTGCTCAAGCTGAGAGCTACATATCTCAAGCAATCTGTCAGCCAGCTAAGTGCAATTTCAAAAGTCAATAGTAATTCAGCCAATTTGGATTCATTTCGGACAATCAAGAAAAATATACAGTTATCATAACACAGCTGAAACCATAGTGCAATACCGAGCTGTATCTGTATGTTGGCGATGCATTTACCTGCGAAATTCATGTACGCATGCACTGTACAAAAACCACCAAGACGTGCCGAGTTGGGTCCAAACAGACATATGTGCACGACTAATAGTATAGATTCAAACCGGGCAGATCGAAATGATCTGCCCAATATGGCTCCATGTTGTAAATCGGGAACACACAGCATACCCGATCGCAGTACCAAGATTAGCAACCATATAAAACATCTAATGCAACAATAATATCTGTCAACTGCAAACAGTTTAGATACAAACCGAACGAAAGAAATAAGGTCGTTCAAGCCGAATCCAAACTGTTTAATTGCACGCCCGTCACGTGACACACCTATCAACTTCAGGATACGGTCAAGCATATTGCGCTCCGTGAAGCGATAACAACTATCCACGCACATAAAACCTGTAGTGCATAAGCCAGGTAATAATAGTTTAGATTCAGACCGAATGAAACAAATCATGTCATTCAGTGTGGAAATAAACTCATTATTAAGTAGCTCATTTACAGGTACAAAATAATACACATATACAACAATCATGATTGGGATCAACATTGTTTGTCTAATCAACATCCGATGACAGCAGTGAGAACGGGTTATTCATATCACGCTTCTCTAACTGCCAGTCGGAATGCTTTTGCGGACCGTTATGGTAGACACCCTCATCATTGTTGTCATGATGCCGGTGTCGGTCATAACACATTTGTTTTATAGGATTTAAATCGGGACCTATTAGCATGTCAGTCTAATACTGTCAGAAACGCAACTTTTTTAAACGGAAAATATTCATGTACAAATATTTTCTCAATACTGTGCACTACTTTCCCGTGACTGCAACGAGACACACTTGCCCAGTGATGGAAAAACGTCGTCGAACGCCCACTGATATCACGTGTAGCACGAGCTTAGCGTAAACTAAAGGTCACGTGACTACGGGTAGTTGTATAGAGCAAACCTGTTCGGTTACATAAAAAAATCATCATTAAAACCAAGTTAGTAAATTTTAAAAGAAAAAAATATTATCTGGTCAAAGATGGCAATGCCGCGCTTAGACAATGATCAACGTAAAGCAGCCGTTCGGGTGCTGATGAACGGGAGTTCTCAGAGTAACGTTGTAAATCATCTTACTGTACACAAAAGCACTATTTCCAGGCTGTATGATCATCTGCGTGCCATTGATTCAAGGAACGACCGTCTTCGACCATGCCTACCCCGAGTAACGTCACGTCGTAATGACGTTTTTATAAGGCTGACACACTTACGTCAAAGGCACTAGACACCCGGAGAAACCGCCAGAAAATTTAGAGGTTCTAATAGCACCAGTTAATGCGCATGAATTGTGTCAAACAGGCTCCGGAACGCGGGAATCAAGGCAAGAAAACCACACGTAGGATTGCCGTTAAAAGGCATCGATGTCAACGTCGTATGAATTGGCTGCAGGTACATCGTCTAGAATTGTTTTCCATGCATCGATGGAGGAGTGTGTTGTTCATGGACAAATACAGCCCCGATATTTGCCCCTTGAACATCTATTGAACGTCTTGGACAGCCGTGTTCGGAGACGTTATTCAGCACCGACGACACATGGCGAATTGAGGTGTGCATTGCAAGAGGAGTGGAAAAACACCCCATTTTGTCAAATTAAAGGACTCATATACTTTCTGCATAGACTTATGCAGATTGTAAGGTTGATTGTACTTTTTGATTGTAAGGTTGTGGAACAGGGTTTATATTTTTTATTATACTGCAAAGTAAATTCCTTACTTTTCATTGGTCAACGAGCCCTAGACAAAATCCGATGTACCCTGTGAGCTGACAGGGTACTTAGGAATGCAGCATTATCATTGGCTGACAGGTCCCTGAGTCTTGTTTTACAGAAAATAAGATGGCCGATAGTTCGACAGGATTGAGTGCATTCAATCCTGCATCCCCCGTTTTAAGTCCATTTCGGCTAAGAACCAATCGGTGTTTGGACCTTTCAACAGTCGCATTATTTCTGGGAAAGTTTGAAGTCGAAGTCTCCTAGTATTTGCCCATTTTTCTGTTGAATAATAACGTCATAAACATATGACGTCACTTACGTTCAACGTCATATGTTTTGACGCGCTTTTGTTACTGTTTACTTGAGCGCTGTGCACCACAAATTCCGAAATATTTCATTTGAACAATAAAAACTTTGATGTATAATAAATTCGTTATACAGTTTCTTCACAGGGTACATGAGAAGTTCTTCCCGGCTGGTAAAATCATGTAACCCTCGCCTAACGGCTCGGGCAACATTGATTTTCCTCAGCCGGGAAGAAATTCTCATGTACCCTGTGAAGAAACTGTATAACTAATAATGTACACTGTTCGTCTTTATAGGTGCATATAGGAGATAAGTGTGAGGTTGGGCGCCCCTAAACCCAGGTTTAACCCCCCAGTGGTTGTTAATAATTAATTAATTTATAGTTAATTATTGATTGCTACTGACCGTACCAAGGCGGGCTCCTATATTCACTTAGCTTTATGTTTGTCTTGCGTGTTGTTTTCTGTTTGGTGTGTAGATGAGGGAATGGTGTTGCGTGTGTGTGTGTGTGTGTGTGGTTGTGTGTGTGTGTTTGTTATGGTATGGCTGTGTGTGTGTTCTGCTTTAGAGATTGTTTGTGTTGCGTTTGTGTCTTCTTTCGTATTTATTATCCGCGCAGCCATGGCGGCACATGAGGGTCATACCAGATATCGGCCATATCGTTGGGACTTTACACTGACGCGACTTGCTCAACGTCATCTCTCCATCACACTTTTTTAGTATGCAAAATTTCTTAGGATGCAACATATTGATAAATGTTTAACGTTGAAAATGATATATAGCTTTTATAACCAAACTATATAAACAAATGCAATATATACATCCAAAGTTCGAGTTTCTAAATTCCTTTAGTATAGATTAAACGACACATCCAACAAAAATGAAAGACTTAAAGTTCATTCTTATTTCAAATCAAAGGGAGGTAAGTTGATATTATAAGACTTTCTAGACTTAATAACATCGTAATTGTGATGAATGTGATTATGTGATTTTCTTTTCTTTAAGACAAAGTTCTAGCTGCTGAATATGAGTCCCATTGTTTCTCTTCTATGGAAAAAAAATCTAAGCAAAAATGCTGTTTTTAGAAAAAAGAGTTATAGATCTTTTACTCAAGTTTTCAAATAATTTCTTCATGTCTGAACTAAACCATATGGTGTGATTACTCATTAGAACTGTCTCTTCGAGACGATTTTCATGAGTAGCCAGCACACCATAGAGTTTGTTACTTGTAGGATACGTGTACATGAAGATTTTAAATACTCCCATAATCTGGAGCCCTGATAAAGGTAAAGCACCTATGAATCGACCATTCATTAAGGACGGCAGTGAGCTTTTTAGACAGGATGTTGCTGACTGCAGAACAAAAGTAATGCATTAACTTATCATTTGAAATAACCTTTCAATTTTAGTAAAATATTACAAACAAAATGACTTTTTCGTCTAAAACAGAAATCAGAAACGAATGGTTTTCTTGTTTTCCTCGAGCCCAAGCCAGTGCTAAATAGGTTAGACCATGGTTGCGCGCGAATAAACGACATAGTTCTCGGGGGCTACGCCCCCTCGAACTATATCGTTTATTCGCTTGCAACCATGGTCTAACCTATACATAGTTCGAGGGGGCGTAGCCTATTTAGCACTGGCTTGGGCTCGAGGAAAACAAGAAGACCATTCGTTTCTGCTTTTTGTTTTAGACGAAAAAGTCATTTTGTTTGTAATATTTTACTAAAATTGAAAGGTTATTTCAGTGATAAGTTTGAGACATTAAGCATGCTTTAACACCAACATAAATAACGCTTATTGAAGCTCTATATGTAAGCACAATTCAATAGTAAGTGTCTTTAAAGTCTAGGTATCACTGTACATAATATAACGTCATGAAGCGCGTGTGCAGTTCACCTCTGACCTCAGCTGTTTTCTAAAGACAATCTAGACATGCGTATTCCGGTTTTTACATCTTCAGCTGAAACAATGCATATACATGTATCTATAGGTCAAGAGGAACGGGGTAGATCTAGATCTTTTATTGTTACTGTGAAATTACCGTATTGCTTCAGTTTAAATCCTTGATCTGGTGTTTATTCCGATTATTTATCATTAAGGCTACATTGCAGGCAAAAGGTTTTCTCGGTGGCTGGCTCGGAAGACTGCTAGAATGGTGACGTCAAATTGCCTTGAGATGACGGAAGCTTGGAATAAGTGAACAGTTTGTTAGTTATTCCATGGTTTGTTGAAATAAACGATATATTCACAGGTTTTAAAGGCATCTGATTGGCCGAGAGCTCCAAGCCTTGTTCTAAGTTCGTTTATTGATTGCATGTCCCTGTTTCCATTATGTGCTGTTCAGTCTTGAAAATGACGATTGCTGGAAGTTTGCCCACCTCGCAAAATGGCAACGTTCGGCTCGGATTTTGATTTCGTTTTCGAAACTTGCACGATAAAAGTACATGGTTATCATAAATGTGACTATTTAGGTACTTGAACATGTTAGATCTATATAGTTGAATTGAACAATATGTGTAAAAATATATGACGTGTTTATCACGGATGATAGTGAAATGGCCTTTTTCGACAGTTAAACAACTTGTCTATAATACATGCTCATATACAATTTTTTCCCAAAATATTCTATCCTTTTATGCCACAAACAAGCACCCACAACCTTACCCCCCCCCCCCCCCCCCCACTTGTAAGTGGCGTTAATCACGTGGGACCGCATGCTCTTATTTTGCCAGTATGGGGGTATCAATATTACACAAGTAGGAATTAATGTGTACTTGAATATGGTGGCTTTGACTGTAGTGATACTTAAGGATAAACGTAATCAAAATAGAAACGGTTGCTCATTTATTTATTTTTATTTATGCTTTTCGGTGGATTACCACGAAATAGCAGCGGATTATCACTTGGTAATCCACTGCAGTGGATTATCACCAATCGCTTTTATTATGAATTTTCCCCGTAGGGCTCCCCAAGAATCCTAGTCAATCGTGTCTTATCGTTAAATTTCGGCAGTCCGATTTGTCGCCGGGAGAGCACGAATCCAAACTCGGGAGCAACGAAATAATTCGGATGACGTCAAATCAATAAATAAGTGACGTCATCGTACGGGAAACTGTTTCGAAAATGTGTTCGATATAAAGTTGGGGCTCACCACGGGGTAAATCATTTACTTTCGCTTTCTCAATTGTCGAACAATTTCGTTTAAAAAGTGGCTTAAAAGCATAAATAAATAGAATAATTGTATTTTTCGGCGGAGCTGGTCTGATTTCTCATTGAGCCTCAAACCTTATATGGCCCAACCAATCGTGAATGACCAGAAATGAAAGCTTAAGGACACGTGCTTAAAATCGAATAGTCTGATTGGGTAGCGGTTAGACTTGACTACTGCCTTTTACAAATTTGTAAAATAAGAGACACAGACTGTTATAGGCTGATTTGCTATGTAGCGGTACCAGTAGTAAACACGACTTTCCGCTACTGCTAGTGAGTTATAACCGAGAAATTTTACGTGTCCCGACCGTTAGGTAGTGATTTGAATGACATAGTGTTTCTATTTTAAGATATGACATATTGTCTCAAATTTCGGCAATGATTTGATGCGTTCTGCAAATCAGAACGAAATTGTTCATAATAGAATTGATCATAATTTTAATCTAGTACCAAGTATATGAAAAAGAAAGAATAGCAGTAACAATTCAGTGAGATTACGAGAAAACTGGCGTTTGAATTTAACCTAGATATCGAAAAGATTAAAGATTTCGAGCATGATGGGTATTTTTTGTGTTAACACCGTTTTCCTCCAGCGCATGCGCAACTCTGTGACCTCAAATGTAAACAAACCGTGATTTTTTAACGCGATCGCAATCTCTTGGTTAAATGCGAAAACACAACAACACGTAGATACCTAAAACGTACATTGCTACACTTTGTAGATATTTTTATAATAAATCAGAACATAGAACTAACTCTACAAGACAAATCCATACACGAATTCTTGAAGCGGACACTTGCTTTATTTTCTCATTTGAGGGGTCGTTTCAAACAATTCATATTCGGCATATTTCGGGGGTGCTTTCCAAAAATCTCAAATCAAAATCAGGTGATTGAGAATATTTAAACAATCAAACCATATTTAAAGTAACTAACAAAAGAGCACACACATACGAATTTTAGTAATTTATGGTATCTACAAATTACAGAATAAAAATGATACACGTAGATCTAGACATGGAAGTATAATTCCGTGATCTAGATCTGTCTTTAAAAATTCTAATCACTTTCAGTCACATCCTAGGAAGAAGTAAGTGCAATTCAATTGGCTTATAAAGATGGACGTGGAAAATTGACACCCCCCCCCCCCCATGTGAACCAAGCAATAGACCCATGTGCAAACTGTACCTTCTGTCAAGAATTCTCAAGTAAATCTCGACAACCACCTCTGAAAAAGTACTTATTGATGGAATAAAAACAGCTGACAAACAGCTGACAACTTGCAGCAAAATGTAGCCCGATCAAAAGCATAAACGTGTGTAAATGCTCTCTGCTGTACTTTCACCTTCAGTCTTTGAGAGACCAACTGCCTTAACAAACTAATGATTAACCTCAGATCCAGTAGTTTAATGATTGCAAAAACTCATTCTTGGCGACTCTCAAGACCTTCAGTCTTTGATTATATGTATGTGGTCGTAGATTACTGCGCGTATCTTATTAGATAAATATTAAGCTTAATATCCTGATTTACCATCCTATTTATTGCAACTTGGATAAAATCAATTCCATATACATCATTACCTTAATTCACCACCCATTCCGCCGAATATCTTTTTTAAAGATATTTCTTGTTTCAGTATAAGATCGAATTTAATCCATTTCGTGAACACCAGACTGTTATATTTTCACTCGTGGCTTCGCCACTCGTGAAAATATAACGTCTGATGTTCACTCAATGGATTAAATTTCTATCTTATACTGAAAAAAACAATTATCCTCTATATAATATACTCAATTCCAAAAGAAACTGTGCACTTTTTATTTTCAAATAGTTTAATATCAAGAATATCTTATGAATATTTGCCATCCATCGATGAAAAAATATATAACTTAGTATCAATGGATTTTTAGTAATTCGGAAATACGTTATTTTGCACGTTTTGCACGTGTAGTACAAGGAAAATGCACATTCACCGAAAACGTGCATGAGTGAAATTCGTATGCCTTATAAATAGAAAAAAAACCATTTTAACGAACTTGCTGAGATTGATTGAAAATAGGCAAAATCGAGAATTTGCAATGCTTGCTCATAACTACAACGTCAATAACGTAAGTAGGATGTTAGGATACCAAATAAACACAATCATTCGGTTGCTTTAACGTTTTCGACATAAAAGTTGAGTGGCAGATCACCGCAGACAGTGCACAGATACCTAGGAGAGTAGTTCAACAAACGAATGCGTTTTCAAACATAGTCTAGATCTGCAAGAAAGTACGTTATCAGCTGACAGACCATTGTGTTGCCCAAGGCAGGTTCGGACACACATCCGGGCTATGGAACCCTTTGTGGACAGCACGTCATTGGGCTGCTCATTTGCAGCGAGCGTGGCGTCGTTTCCGTTTTGGGCGACGTAAGTGGACTCGTGTCTTTGTTCTGATAGGTCTTATAATATTATTAGTCAGAATGATGCTCGCACGCGGGGCTTTAAGAGAGACAAACAACATATGGACCTTGCAAATGCCCTCACTCAGGGTTAGGGCAACGTTTCCTTCCCGACGTCGTTATTAGACGTCGCGTAAGGTCTTCGCGAAATCGAATAGCAGTATTTTACTACAGTTTGCAACGTTACTACAAAACGGGTCGTAAGGTGCTTTATAAATCATTTTGGAGACAATTTCTCAAATAGGTCGTCTATCATTATTATATTTCTTGTATACTCGTATTATGTCAATGTGAAGGTAAACTCCAAATTTCGTTGAAATTCGACATCTATGACATGATTTATAGAACTTTACTACACTTTGAAATAGCACTGTCAGTTCACTTTGTAGTATTTTACTACAAAACGGGTCGCTAGGTCCTTTATCAATCATTTTCGAGATAATTTCTCAAATAGGCCGTCTATCGTTATCATATTTCTTGTATACTCGTATAGTATCAATTTTACTACAAAACGGGTTGCAGTGTCCATTAAATGAAATATTATGAGATATCTCCTCAAATGTGCCGTTGATCGTTATCATATTTATTGTACACTCGCATAGTATCAATGTGAATATTTACTCCTAATTTCGTTGAAATCGGACATCTATGACATGATTTATAGAACTTTGCTACACTTTGAAATATCTCTGTGAACCAATTTTTAGTGGTTTTACTACAGTTTGCAACTTTACTACAAAACGGGTCGCAAGACCCTATATATGTCATATTATGAGATATCTCCTCAAAAGTTGCATTGATCGTTTTCATATTTCGTGTACACTCGCATAGTATCAATGTGAAGGTTAACTCCAAATTTCGTCACAATCCGACATCTATGACATGATTTATAGAACTTTACTACAATTTGAAATATATCTGAAAATCCACTTTTTAGTGTTTTACTACAGTTTGCAACTTTACTACAAAACGGGTCGCAAGGTGCTTTATAAATCATTTTGGGGATAATTTCTCAAATAGGTCGTCTATCATTATCATATTTCTTGTATACACGTATAATGTCAATGTGAAGGTTTACTCCAAAATTCGTTGCAATTTGACATCTATGACATGATTTATAGAACTTTACTACACTTTGAAATAGCACTGTCATTTCACTTTGTAGTAATTACTACAATATGCAACGTTACTACAAAACGGGTCGTGAGGGTTCAACGCAAAGTGTAGTAACGCACTTTGTAGTAATTACTACAATTTGCAACGTTACTACAAAACGGGTCGTAACAATGCTAGTCCGACTCATTCACCATTGAGCCACGGCGACATCATTGCAATTCGGTTCGTTAGTTAGTTATATAATTGTGAAACTAAGTATGTACTTACATGTACGCTAGTTTTGGTACCTACATGTAAAGTGATCATGTATATCTCAAAAGATTTTGAATAGATATCAATGTTTTCCACGTTTTTGCGATGAAGACCGTAGGTAATAATGTCTTAACCCTTTACCTGATAGCATTGTTTCTAGTATTAAAGATATGTGACTACTTAAAGCAGGTTGAAAGTAAAGCAGAATGCGCCCTAAGGCGCATTCTGCTTTACTTTCAGCCTGCTTTAAGCTATTAACTGCTAGAATAAGGAAAGTATTAAATATGACATATATTCATTACGGTATAATTTGGAACTATTTTCTTCAGCGGATGAATAAAATGAATGTGCTAAAAGTCGCTTCTATAAGGGAAAGGGTTAAACAGTACCCTCAGCCGTTTGTAGTGACGTTACCCCACCCCGAAGTTGACCCAATTTCACGAAGCAACTTATACACAAACATCGGCTCAAAAGCCTCAGCTAAACGTATTTTCCTAGAGGCAAGGTTAGATACTAATTTTACTTAGCGAAAATACGTAGAATGTTTCAGAATACGGGTCCAGGTCTAATTTTCGATCCATTTCGTTCAGATTTACTAATTGTATTTTACAAGATGCAGTACAGTAGTATTGCAAGATGCGGTACAGTAAACTGCCACCTGCTTGCAAGACGCGGTACAGTGATGGTAGAATGAAATGACCAAATTTACAAAAAGTGCAACTGTTTCTCTAACACGAGGAGAAAATCCTAATACATAGAGTTACTATCTATCTGTAGAGGAAAAACAATTACACTTTACATGTATATAATGCACATATTCGACCATTTTGTGTAAAGTCGGCACACGTTGTTAGTGATAGGGCAGACTAAACTCTCATAATTCACGGACCATTCGACGTTTGTAACAGAAGAGGCTTGTTTGCGACAGGCAGAAATTAGTTCTGATTCGGTACGATTTAAAGTTTAATACTTATGTGTTGCAATAATTGTGTAACAGACGTATTTCTTACCTGGCCTGACATTGTTTACATCAATTCACCATGGATTCCGTATCACTTTGGAGCAACATCCGCTGTACGATGTATACCAGTGGTACCGCTACATAGCAAATCAGCCTATAACAGTCTGTGTCTCTTATTTTACAAATTTGTAAAAGTCAGTAGTCAAGTCTAACCGCTACCCAATCAGACTATTCGATTTTAAGCACGTGTCCTTTAAGCTTTCATTTCTGGTCATTCACGATTGGTTGGGCCATATAAGGTTTGAGGCTCAATGAGAAATTAGACAGCTCCGCCGAACAATATCATCTATTGTTAATACATTAGTGACGTCATCCTGTAGGAATAACTCAAGATCCTCAAGGAAAAAAGAAAACATAATCGGTGAGATTATGTCCCCTTGTTTTAAACCCACTGCGCTTTCGAAGAAATCTGAGTAGGATCTACACCCTCGTATACAGGACTTCACCTTTGTATACATGTCACGAATGATGCGCAAAGTTTTACCCCTAACCCCCAAATTGTATAATTTATACCACAGGCCATTCCTATACACGCTGTCAAAAGCCTTTCTAAAATCGATAAATGCACATGCCAATCTTTTCTTTTCACCCAATATCTTTTGTATAATAGCATTTAATACAAAAATTGCATCTATGGTGGAGCGACCCTTCCTAAAGCCAAATTGTGCGTCGCTCGTAGAGCTCGTGCAGATAAATTACAATGGTATAATTTGGTTTAAACTAAAGAAACAGTATTTTAGTTATGATAAAGATTTATATTTCTGTGTAACTTACATTCCACCGGAAGGATCTAGATTCTAGTGTTTATAAAAATGAAAGCTCTGAATTGTTCGAATATGATTTCTTCGATAAAATCTCAGATGATGTTTTAAATTTTAGCGATAGAGGGTATGTTTTTATTACAGGTGATATGAATAGTAGAGTTGGTTTAGAACCTGATTATATTGAAGATATTGGTTTAGATAGGTTTGTGGATTTACCTTTAACAGATGATATAAAGGTACTTGGAAGACGGTCAAACGACCAAATTGTTAATAACTTCGGAAGAAAACTTTTAAGTTTATGTAAACAGCATGATTTGCATATAGTAAATGGTAGGCTCGCACATAGTCCGGAGGATTAAGGCCGGTTTTGGGCCGAATCGTGCATTTTTTGATACATCTATGAAATTTTGCCCACACTTACTTTGACCTATTACCCTTTATTTAAAAACGGGACCCCACTCAGATTTGACCCATGGTGCCTTGGGCGCCCATTTTAAAAATGGCCGCCAATTCAAATTTCAAATCCATGTAGCTCGTTTAATAATAGTTGTAGAAAGTTAACTTCGGCATCTATACCTCTGCCTTTAGGGTCATTTAGTTCAGATATAATCACAAGTCTGTATTCTGAAGATAAAAAGGCAATGATTGCTATTATATCTAAAATAATTATTAAAAATGCAGTCATTTTACCTCAAAATAAGTAAAATAAATTCAAAAGCATCCTCTAAAAGTAGAAAAAATTAAAAAACAGAGCTGACGAATTTCATGAAATTTGGCACACATTAACTTTGACCTATTATGGTTTATTTAAAAATTAGACCCCGACCAGATTTGATCAATGACGACTGTAACGGCCATTTTAAAAAATGGCCGCCATTTCATTTTTTTATAATAATAGGGATATCAAGTAAATGTTGGCAGCTATACCTATATTTCTAGGGTCAGTGAATTAAAATATAAAAATCAAAGTGTATTTTGAGGAAGAAAGGTCAAAATGGCTGCCGATTTACGTACAAATTACTAAAATGGCATCCATTTTACGTAAAATAAACTAAATATTAGTATAAACACGTAATCATTTTTTTTTTCCAAATTGAAATATAGAATTATTCACATTATTCACATTATGAACTTTATGAAAACACACGTTTTGTCCTAATATGTTATTGATTCAGGAATTAGACCTGAATCAGATTGTCTTAGGCGGAAATCTCTAAAACTGTCGTCATTTCAATTTTCAAATCCATGCAGCTCGTTTAATGATAGCGGTAGAAAGTAAATGTTGACATCTATACATAGGTTTTCAGGGTCAAGGAATTCAAATATAAATACAAATCTATAGTTGGATGAAGAAAAATCAAAATTGCAGTCAATTCACTTAAAAGTACTAAAACGGCTGTCATTTTACGTAAAAATAACTTTTTAAAATAAGTAATAAAAGATATTGTAATAGAAATATAGAATTTTAGAGTTTATGTATGAAACAAAGTAAACAGCAATTACAATGTGTGTTCGTTTAATGTCATGCCACGCAGAAGCGTGGGTCATATAATGTTATAATGAAAATAGCCCTGGACATTCAATAATTGGATTCGTACAGAAAATTAGTAGCTAAGTTGTACCATGCATGGAACCTGGTTTCCATGGCAATCAAATAAAATATTGTATTAAGAACAAAGTGTCACTGGTCTTAGATATTTGTCATTATCATTATCTTCTAAACTTCTATCAAACTTGTCAAAATCAGAGCATATAATGAGAGAATACTGGCCCTACTGTGGAACACTAATTATACATAGACGTATAATACTAACAAACAAGAGGGCCTGAAGGCCCTGATATCGCTCACCTCTTGTACTGAAGCCTGATAGCTTTACCTTTCTGTTTCTCTCCTTTTAATCTAAATCCATTCAAATTTGTAGTATAGCATGTAAACAGTTTTGGAATACAACCTCATAATTCTAGTATAGTAGAGTACATCAAGGGCAGATTTATCTAGAACCTAAACTAAACTGAAATGAAGCCTTTTCTAGCATTTCAAAGTATATCAAGGGCAGATAACTATTGCCACAACAATAAGGTTTCAACAATAATTAATTGCACTCCTTTGAGAACTTATAGCTGTATACTTTGTGTGCAAGTATAATCAAAATTCAATGAAAACTGTAGTTGCAATAGTGTAAACCCTGTAAGTTATGGCATTTTCAGCTATTTAAGGGCAGATAACTTTTGACCTATTAGTTTTCAACCATAATCACGCTTATTGCAACTCTTATGGTAATATACAATGGTCAATCTGAGCAAGTTTGAAAAAGACTGGATAAAAATTGTGGCGTCTAGAGTAGAAACACTGTTAAATATGGCATTTTCAGCAATTTGTATGATTTCAACCAGAATCGAACTCATCATATACAATCTGGTTTTAGAAAGATCGGATAAATACTTTGGCCTCTAGAGTGTAAACACCCTTAAATATGGCATTTTCAGCAATTCAAAGGTAGATAACTCTTGACCTATGCGTCTGATTACAACTATAATCAAAATCATTTGAACTCTTGAGGTCATATACAATATGAGCAAGTTTGAGAAAGATTGTGTAAAAACTGTGGCCTCTAGAGTGTAAACACCCTTAAATAAGGCATTTTCAGCAATTCAAAGGTAGATAACTCTCGACCTATGCGTCTGATTTCAATCATAATCAATCTCATATGAACTCCTATAGTCATATTGAATCTGAGCATGTTTGACATTGATTGGATAAAAATTGTGACCTCTAGAGGGTAAACACTGTTAAATATGGCATTTTCAGCAGTTCAAAAGTAGATACCTCTTGAACTTTTAGTCTGATTTCAATCATAATCAAACTCATTCGAACTCTTATGGTAATATACAATCTGAGCAAGTTACAGAAAGTTTGGATAAAAATTGTGGCCTCTAGAGTGAAACACTGTTAACTATGGCATTTTCAGCAATTCAAAGGTTAATAACTCTTGATCTATTGGTCAGATTTCAACCATAATCGAACTCTTACGAACTCTTATGGTAATATACAATCTGAGCAAGTTACAGAAAGTTTGGATTAAAATTGTGACCTCTAGAGAATAAACACTAAAATTGTTGACGACGGACGCCGGACATTCAAGGATTGCAAAAGCTCACCCTGAGCTAGCTCAGGTGAGCTAAAAAGCAGTATTCTCATCAAAATCTACAGCGCAAAAGCTTAGATAGTTTGTGTACGATAACAGTTCGAAAAGCATCATGTATTGTTCGATTTTTTTAAACTTCATACCCTCAAACTATCGCCAATGATAACAGATGCTAACGTATTAGTCTACGGATTCATTTCTGGAAAGCGTCACTGAAGACTGATTCGGCTATACTTCGGCTGTCAAGGAATTATAGTACAAAAGGGGTAGTCAACTCGTCAAAAAGGAATTAAAGTACAAAAGGGTAGTCAACTCGTCAAAAAGGTTTTTATACTTATTTAATTATACAATAAATACAACGATATTCCAGATAGGGAATTAAAATAGTATTAATATAAAAACTGCTCTTTTTTAATAGTTTCGATATCTAAGGGCAAACTTTCATTTAAAACAGAGTAGACCCTGATCATTAGGCTTCGGCGCTATAAGATATAAGGTAGGCTACACAGTAATATCGTGCAACATGACAAACAGTGTATTAATCTATAGAGAAATCAAACACTGTCTGGAGCCCTTTGGTCGGAGTCTACACTGTTAACAAAGTAAATGTTTATCATCTGTATACATACAGTAAAACCTCGGAAAACCGAACACCCTCCGGACCAGGTAAAAAGTTCGGTTTTCTGAGGTGTTCGGTTTTCTGAGTTTTCATGAATCAGTGCTTACATTATGATGCGAACTTTCATACAGTGTAGACCATGGTCATTAGACTTCGGCGCTATAAGATATAAGGTACACAGTAAAATCGTGCAAAATGATAAACAATGTATTAATCTATAGAGAAATCAAACACTGTCGGAAGCCCTTTGGTCCGGGTCTACACTGTTAACAAACTAAATGTTTATCATCTAGCTGTGTACATATTTACCTTATGGTGCAAACTGTAGACCATGGTCATTAGGCTTCGAGCTATTAGATAAGTTCGTATCAGTATCCAAACTGTTCGACACATGTTTGATCACTAGAGCAATACATTCCAGTGTACGTTTGCCTATGATGATTACATTAATTGGTTTGTTGTTTTAACAGTTTAACACCAGTGCAGATATAGCAAGTCGAGTAATTGCCAATCAACTTTTCGCACCAGCTAAACAACAATGCCCAGCCAATTAAAGTCATTTGCACGTACGTGGCGCTAGAGATCTACCGCTTCTTATTAAAGCATTGCTTCTTGGTTAATTTTAACATTAGATCAGTGTCTAAACCATATATACACCCAGACTCGATTTTTTAAATGATTTTAGATCTAGACTACGGAGTTATAAACTTGAAATACTCCTACTCCTAATACTCCTGTGATGTAAATTTGAAATGTTTTCAGAATTGTTAGCAACGTCCTAAACTCTGTACTCGATAACAGGGCTGCCATAAGTTGACATAAAAAATCTTAAGATTTCCAAATTTGCATTTTTCAAGTGCGATTTTACGAATCGTACCTTTACCCCGTAGCCTTTTTCTTGTTTTGTTGACATGCAATTGCTTTCAGCCTGCTTTAAGCTACCACATACTGGGGGAAAAATCCGGAGAAATGGAAGCCCTGTTATCGAGTACAGAGTTTAGGACGTTGCTAACAATTCTGAAAACATTTCGAATTTACATCACAGAGAGAGAGGACCTCCAAATTGTGAAGAATAAAGGTAGGAGTATTTCAAGTTTATAACTCCGTAGTCTAATTAAACCCCGAAATTTATCGAAGCGATTTATTCGGAGTCTTTGTTTATTACACGTTAGCAAAATGCGGCCATATGCGGGGCTTATTACAAAACTGAATATTTTCACAGGGGAATAGGCTTGTGAAATTAAACAGAAACGGGAAATCTGAAAGAAAAAGTAGCTGTATGGATATTTTCTAGATACTAATATAGATCTATCTTCACACAAAAACATTTGATATACTCTCAGTATGGAATTGGTCCTAGATCAATAGACAGTCTGTCAAAGATTAACTTTGACGGCTGAATAAGCTGGTGTTCCCATATCCGCTCCTATGCCAATAGAACCGAGACATTATGTCTACTGTGTAGGTTTAATAGAAGAAGGGTTTATGTTCTAAATATAGTCACAGTGTAGATATTGATCCAACATGGCCGCTCTCTCACTCAAAACCAACATCACCGCCCTCTTTTTTTTGCTGACGTTAAAACGCCGGACGTAATTTACCCCCACCTTAAATACCAATTAATTTTGAAGACGTCCTCTTTGTTTTTTCATTTGTTCTGGAAGCAAACCGCTGTACATACTACTATGTCGGATTTTCGTGCTTTGTTTTTTCTCTCCCTCTCTGTCGTACTCTGGACCCTTCCATGTCTTACAGTTACTCTTAACTACAGACTAGTTGCTTGAGTACAATTTGACCGTTGCCATAGTGGGTTATTTTTAACACGGGCTTGAATGTTTAATTCTTTCCCATGTTACTAATGATCTTGTCATATAATTTTTGCTAAATGTTTTACATGTATTTACTTACTGTGCTGGCGGTCTTTTTGATTGTGAGGTTGTGGAACAGGGTTTATATTTTATGTACACTGTTTGTCTTTATAGGTGAATATAGGAGATAAGTGTGAGGTTGGGCGCCCCTAAACCCAGGTTTAACCCCCAGTGGTTGTTAATGGTTAATTAATTTATAGTTAATTATTGATTGCTACTGACCGTACCAAGGCGGGCTCCTATATTCACTTTGCTTTATGTTTGTCTTGCGTGTTGTTTTCTATTTAGTGTGTAGATGAAGGAATGGTATTGCGTGTGTGTGTGTGTGTTTTGGTATGACTGTGTGTGTGTGTTCTGCTTGAGAGGTGGGTGTATTGTTTGTGTTACGTTTCCTGCTTGAGTCTTTCGTATTTATTCAATATAGACGTGTCCAGAAAGAGTAACAAAATAAAACAAGTGTTTAAGGAAAGATGTGCATGTAAAATGCTTAGGAATGAGCCTACAATTTTCAACACCAAATCCTATGGTGTTATTACTCAATAGAATCGTCTCTTCGAGACCATTCTAATGAGTAGTGACACCATATGGTTTAATGCAGAAATAAAGATGTTAGTTTTTGAAATACTCCCCTTATCTGGAGCCCTGACTATAGTTAAGATTATAGATATTCATAGTGGGTGAAACTTCTGTATGAATATTCAGTAGGAGAAGGATTAACAGAACATTCCGTGATGTTATGTAAATGTATGCACACTAACTTTTGCGCTGTTACTTTCATCTGCCATGTACTTTGACCTCTGATTGGGGTCTCTTATTATATGATAATCTATTTCCCAAATATTAACCAGTGTTCCAGATAAGTGTGACTAAAATCAACATGTTCATCCTTTTCTTCTTTAATCTTCCAGCAAACCCTATGCTGCGACTACTCAATATAATATTAGTGAAGACAATGCTAATAAATGGTCAAACCATAGTGTTTGATGACAATATAAGGACATGTGTACTGAAAATACTCATCATATCCGGTGCTCTGAGAAACCCATTTAGTTTATGAGATGATTATTATTCTTTGCAAATGCTTGTAAATATTTGACCTTTCCAGTACTGTATAAACCACTTCCTATACTAGTAGTTAATTTAAAATTGTGTACACCCTCAGCAATCATTTTTTCAATTTCAGCATTATTTCATAAAATAGACAGCTCTTTCAGAAAATGATTTAGACTTTTCACATACAAGGAGTGATCCAGAAATTTTCAAAAAAGTTTCCTCATCTCTTTAATTATTCAGTAAAAGCAATAACACTTGGTTACTATGTAGTTTTGAAATGACTTTTATCTATTGATACAATGAATAATTGACTGATGTCTTTCAATGGAGTGAGAAATCGTTTTATCACATAATTTGCGGTCTGGGAGTAGCATAAAGAGATGGTATATATATCGTAATCCACTAGTGGAATATCGTTTTTTGGGATCCGGCCAAACTTGTTCGTCCACAAGCGCTGCATGTAGCGGGACGCCAAATGACGTCATTTACTATGACGTTAACGTAAACAACGTAACGTATTGGAGGAAAATCTATATAGCGTAGGGTCTTCAAACTACGTCTTCAATCAATTTAATAGGTGCTTAAACTTGTTATGTGCTAAAGAGAATCTCACATTCGTGCTCATGATACAAGATCCTTTATTTCTTGATGACATTATAGTCACCATCCTGGCCCATATTATATAACTTGTATCACATCACCAATGTCAGTTTGCTGTTAGTTAAGAAATGAACTGATTTTTTTCGGCGTTCAAGCGACGAAAAAAATCAGTTCATTTCTTATATTTACAATATATTTGCTGTAATTTCTAACATTAAATAAACATTTTGTCAGTACGCATGTATGTTTAATCCATATTAGAGGTCGATAACACGAATAATGTGTACCCTATAAGGAACAGCCATGTCTGTGTACATTCGAAAGCAGAAAAAATAAGTTCCATTGTCAACAACTTGACAGTTTGGCGCAAAAAATGCCGATTTGTGACGTCATTAGAAGTGACGTAATTTTAAAGTAGGATAAATATATCGGGGTTTTATTGTCATAAAGAAACGCAGATATAGGCCGCTGTTTATAAGGTAGATTCTTATGTCAATTTTCTTGCAATTTATCTCATTTATAAAGAAGAATATTAGTCGGGAATCATGGTTTCCACTAGTAGGAAGGCATAGATCGGTTGAGAGCAAATTTTGAAAAAAATCCGCCAAATGTTTGCAGCCCCAAGTTCCAAAGATTAATTCGCGAATGAAAACTGCATATGTCCCACCTCCCCTTCGAAACTTTTCCACAAGTCCCACCCTCTCGAAAATTGGTGTTTATATGAAATGAACACACTTTTTGTCAATGGAATTGAATGGGGCGATTGTAAATATACAAAGATAGGTGCTGACTTTAAACTTTGGATACGACTACCTGTGGCTACGAAACTGTTAAGAATTATACATGATCAGTCTGTTATGGTGGTATGTATTTGTGAAATATGCGTACCCAAACTATTGTAAATAAACAGAAGCAGATCAGGATAGTCTAGTGAGCAGCTGTTGAAATGAGACTTTTTGCAGATGATATGCAGAATAGCACATTATATCTGCCATTCATGATATTTCACCAAGATAATATTTCAATCCACAGTTATTCAGCAATCTGAGTTTGATGTTCTGACCTGCCTTATAGCCCAGATATAATTAACACTGTGCTGCTGCATCACACTTAATTTTGTGACATTAGTCAATTTTCAATAACAGTACAGGTACGTATAGCCAGACACATTTAGGAAATGGATGGAGCGATGTAGGAAGTGTATCTGAGTTAGAGGAGAGACTGACTTTTAGTGTCAAAGAAATTTAACAAAGAGATCAATTGATGTTTAATGTCAATACTAGGTTGGACCAAGATTCCTTCAGTGACAATTACCTATAGTGATAGTTACTATGCATAAATGTTGTTCAGGCTACAGGAACTTTGATTGATTGATTGATTGAGTTGGGTTTTACGGCACCGCGACACATGAAATGGTCATATGGCGCCGAGACAGGAACTTTGAAACTAAGATTGTATAATATTAAGCCATTACTCCAAAATTGTAACTTTTTATGCCTCTAATTTATTTCTTCGCTGAGCAAACAAATTCAATTTATACAGTCATGAATATACACCATTTTAAACATTTTCTATATCCTAGTAGATAGTTGTTGAATGCACATAATGGCACATTCTGCTTTACTTTCAGCCTGCTTAAAGTAGTTACCTATCTTCAAAACTATAAATAGACTATGGGGTAATGGGTTAAAAATCTGTTGTATTTTGAGTACTGACAGTGCTATAATAAAGACATTATAAGAGAACTTTTGTGCAAATTTCTGGAGTATTCACTATTGGTAAGGTCTTGTATTGTTTAGCTGTAGCTGAAACATGCTTCAGATATAATGTTCATGTTGATTGTTTAACACATGCTGTAACAAACACTTCTATTTTTATTCTTACTAGAATCGGTAATATTGTATTTACTTTTATCACATAATTTGCGGTCTGGGAGTTGCATAAAGCGATTGTATAAATATCGTAATCCACTAGTGGAATATCGTTTTTTGGGCTCCGGCCTAACTTGTTCGTCCATAAGCGCTGCATGTAGCGGGGTGCCAAATGACGTCATTTACTATGACGTTAACGTAAACAACGTAACGTTTGGCTGAAAATCTATATAGCGTAGGGTCTACAAACTACGGCTTCAAATCAATTTAATAGGTGCTTGAACTAATAATGTGATAAATAGAATATCACATTCGTGTTCATTATTTATCATTTTAATAAACTCGTTGACTAAAGTGAATATGACGCTCGCCAAGGCTCGCGTCATATTATTTTAGTCAACTCGTTTATTAAAAATGATAAATAATGAACACTCATACAATATCCTCTATTTATGCACAAAAATATAAGTAAAGTACCACAGTGTTTATTTCAAATTCATGAATTTAGTTTCAACTTTCTTTAGATATCTTAACATTTCTACATATATGTAAAGGCATATATGAATAAAAAATCTGAAAATTTAATTTAAAAAAAAAATCCAAATTGTTGAAAATAACACTGTAGTATTTTGGCAAAATAGCTTTATATGGATCTGTAGACTTGTGTGCAAATAAAATCATCTTGAATTTTCATATTTTTGCTCGTTTCATTTCTTTCTATACCAGATCAAAAATAACTGGTGTTATATCATTTCAATTTTTTCAAGTCCTCAGTCAATTGGTGCTTTCAAATTTATTTGAGTTATTAACAGATTGTTCAAACTATGTGTCTGGGTTTAAGATTTACCCCGCCCTTGGGGTTTATAAATTTACCTATGAGTTGTATAATTAAACCTTCAAATATCTTCTCTGGAAGCTAATTCGGTCAGAGCTTTGATATTTGGCATAGTTTAACTTCTAGAAATCCTTTTTCCAATATTGTTGAAATGGTCCCGTCTTTGCATGGTCTGTTGCATATCATGGTCACAAAAGTCTTCCTCCCATTGCAAGCACAAAGTCCACCCGCTTACAACTCCGTTACAATGGGGCGCGCTTCAGAACGAGTTTTGGTACAGATTCAGACATACATTCCGTCCATGGCGGTTGTAGATGTAGAGCGGGGGGTATGTAAAATCAGGTAATTCAAGCCTAATATCAAACAAATATGTTATAAACAGTGTGTATTTCTGTTGTTTCGATTAATTCCAAGCCTTATGTATGTCTATCCTGGTTGAATATATGCCAGCAATCCGTAAAAGTGATGAACTACATTGAAAATCGAGTTTTCTGAAACGATTTCTTTGAATTTTCGAAACAAGGCCTATAAATTTTGCATGTCACGGTTAGTTTCTCAATTGCCTAAGTAAGGTGTATACTTCCAGCGATTGTCGATTCAATTTGTTTTGTAAGACTCCTGAATTTATCGATATTTTGATCGCGCCTTTCGGTACAGATTCGGACAGATAGCGTTACGGATTCTGACAGAGGTTATGATGAAAGATACAGATTCTTACCGACATTTCTCTTCCATTTCAGATAATGGACCTGAGTTGTACCTACTGTAAAGAAACGTTTGATGCATATATATGACCATGTTATTAGACACTGCATAAAGTCACAGAGGGTGTCATTTATAAGTGTTGCTGTCGAAAACAACTGTAAAATAAAAACGACGAGTAAAAAAAAATATGACGTATGATTTCTTTTGATTACTTGTAATTCCTTTTTAATGGGCTATATACAATAGTGTACACCCATCTAAGACACCTGTCTGAGATACAGTATTATTTCCATTGCAACCAGTTTGGAGCCAGATCAGACGCCGGATAACCAGGCCTCTGATCAGGATCCAAACTGTTTGACATTCAGATAAAAAAAAGTGAGAATTTTTTTTTTTTTTAAAAAGGTATTTTTCTTCAATTTACTTCCATGCGCTTGCGTTAAGGTAGGTTTAAACGGGGGGAAAATAACGTATTCTCCACTGTAAGACTGCATTATATTCAATGGCACATAACTGCGTCTTTGGCAGTGACCGAGATAATAAGCAACACGTCAAGATTAGCAAGAGCCACACTGACTCTAAATTGCTCACTTGAGTCATAGTGATACATTGACAATGTGACATTTTTTAGACAAATGTTGTTAAGACTTTTTAATTCTAACTGATGGCTGAAACTATTATAATCAAACGAGTGAACCCCCGCACTAAATGGTATACCTCAGTTTGAATGATGTTTGTATGTAAAAAGTGTGACCTCAGGGAAGGGTCAATTCCGATCCCAGTGGCATAATATGTACAATCTGTTTGCAGATTAGAATAACTACAGCTTATAAAAATGTTGTGCAGTATTGACGAATATGATATTCTTTTTTCCATTTAAAATGTTGAAAACAGCATTTAGGTCGGTTTATGGGTACAGCAGAGGTGATGCACATGCAATCTAAATAATCCAAGTTCGACTGAATATTTATTAACAGATACATGTGTAATAAATGAGAAAAGAAAACAGTCGAGGGTGTTTTATATGTCTTATATAAATGTCTTCCCGTTACTCGTTTAAAGAATCTTGCAAACCCAAATGAAATAGTTTAAAAAGGAACAAATGAACTGACAATATGAACTGTATATGCATGAAAAACGTAAAACACCATAACTGTATGCTTACAAACAAACAAATTAGATGTAATGTGCGCATCATCTGGTATCCAAACGTTTTAGAAACAGGAACAAGTTCCTGGGTTGTTTTTAAAGCCTTAGATCGCGTTCGTCACCACTGTTCCATCAGGGTAACATATAATTGCAACGCCCGTCAGAATCTGTAACAATGTTAAAAAAAGAATCTGTAGCATTCACAAAACAATCGTTTCGGAGCCGTAACATTGCCAATAACGATTAGCAATGATGAAAATCAACAAAAACAACCATTTTCCAAAATAAAGGGTAACAGATGACAGTCGCAATATGTTACGATCAACACATAAATACACGAAAATTGAGAAACAAGAGGGCCATGGCCCTAAATTCGCTCACCTGAGGACATTGAAGTTTGTACCTAAGTTGACTGGGCAAGACAACATTTAAATATAACTATAAATGGAGTTATCTTCCAGACAAGAAAACATGACAAAAGTGAATTTTGTTGCCAAGCTTATGACCCTTATCCATGACACATCCTCTTATCAAGCTATTTCCATTTCCAATAAATGATAATTATTTCACTAGCGTCAGCAGAACTGGAATTATTTTCCTGACAATAAAATATGACAAAGGGGAAAAACTAAATATTGCTGCCCTTGTGAATGGCATTTTCTCTCATCAGTTTCTTTCCATACATAAAATTTCATTACAATAGCATCAGTAGAACTGAAGTTGTCTTCTTGACAAGAAAATATCACAAAGGGAAATAACTCAAAAAAACAATGATGTCAGAGTTATGGCCTTTGCAAATGGCACTTCCTCTCATCAGGCTCTTTCCAAATAGGCAATTTCATTTTACCCATTACCCCATAGCATGTTTCTAGTTTTGAAAATAGGTGGCCACCTAAAGCAGGTTGAAAGTAAAGCAGAATGTGTCTTAATGCACACTTTGCATTACTTTCGCATCTTACATTTTCATGACTGTTTAAAGTGGAATTATTTTCTTAAGTAGAGGAATAAATCAAAGGCCTAAAATGCACATTTATGGGGTAATGGGTTAACAAACGTCAGTATATGGGAAGAAAGGGTTGAATCCTGGACAAGAAAAAATGACAAATCATACAGATAACTCTGACAAAACCAATATGAAACATATGTATAAATATGGGATAAGACATAATTACATAACTGTCAGTGGATCACTTCCAGATCCTGTCTCTCTAAGTATGAAGCAGACTGAACCATATCTAAACTTTAGCAGACAACATGTTCAGCTGATCATGACCAGTTCCGTGATACTCCCATACTGTTGCATACTATTTGACCTCAGTGGGTAGAGCTGTGGGGCTTAAACTTACCAGACTGAAATGATGTCTGCTTAAAACCTACTGTATGTGAAAAGTGTACAAAAAAACAATTTAGAAAATGTTAAGTTGGTAAATGAGTGGCAAATAGGTTGGATCCAGATTAGATGTAGCATTATGATTATGTTGCATCTAATCTGGATCCAAAATGTTTGCAAATATTGGCTATTTGCCCTTAGTATATTAAGGGTAACTCAGGTAAAATACCGTTCTGCTTCATCAAAAATACTGTGAAACCTGCCTAGAGCAGCACTTCAACAGCACAGGGTGGCGTCAAGTGTGACCCTATGGATTTCATTTTAACAAACTATATAGGGATCCACCAGGAGATTCTACTGTACAAATATCAAAGCTTAGGGCCTAGTAGTTTTGGGGAAGAAGATTTTTTAAAGTTTTTTGCTTTTTCAAGCTGAGTTTTTGCTTTTTCTCTTTCATTTGAACAACTTCTGTAGAGAAGCATCCAAGGAACATCATGAGCAGTTTGAACTCTCCCTACAATCCGCGGGTTCAGAGGAGATGTCGTTTGAAGTAAATGTGAACGGACAGACGGACAGACGTACTACGGACGGTGAGCGGTCACAATAGCTCACCTTGAGCCTTTGGCTCAGGTGAGCTAAAAAGCCAGAAGGCGCTCGGCATTTCTTCCGAAAGAGAAAGTTGTCTTAATAAAAGTGCACGGTAAAAAAACATAACTGTATGCTTACAAACAAACAAATTAGATGTAATGTGCGCATCATCTGGTATCCAAACGTTTTAGAAACAGGAACAAGTTCCTGGGTTGTTTTTAAAGCCTTAGATCGCGTTCGTCACCACTGTTCCATCAGGGTAACATATAATTGCAACGCCCGTCAGAATCTGTAACAATGTTAAAAAGAATCTGTAGCATTCACTTAAGAAATGAACTGATTTTTTTCGGCGTTCAAGCGAAATGAACGACAGAAAATTTCGGCAAATACCATGAATCGCGCTAGCGATTCATGGTAAATTTGCCGATAATTTTCTGTCGTTCATTTCGCTTGAACGCCGAAAAAAATCAGTTCATTTCTTATATTTACAATATATTTGCTGTAATTTCTAACATTAAATAAACATTTTGTCAGTACGCATGTATGTTTAATCCATATTAGAGGTCGATAACACGAATAATGTGTAACCTATAAGGAACAGCCATGACCGATTTACTGAATCTGTGTACATTCGAAAGCAGAAAAAATAAGTTCCATTGTCAACAACTTGACAGTTTGGCGCGAAAAATGCCGATTTATGACGTCATTAGAAGTGACGTAATTTTAAAGTAGGATAAATATATCGGGGTTTTATTGTCATAAAGAAACGCAGATATATAAGGTAGATTCTTATGTCAATTTTCTTGCAATTTATCTCATTTATAAAGAAGAATATTAGTCGGGAATCATGGTTTCCACTAGTACGAAGGCATAGATCGGTTGAGAACAAATTTTGAAAAAATCCGCCAAATGTTTGCTGCCCCAAGTTCCAAATATTAATTCGCGAATGAAAACTGCATATGCCCCGCCTCCCCTTCGAAACTTTTCCACAAGTCCCGCCCTCTCGAAAATTGGTGTTTATATGAAATGAACACACTATTTGTCAACGGAATTGAATGGGGCGATTGTAAATATAAAACAATCGTTTCGGAGCCGTAACATTGCCAAGAACGATTAGCAATGATGAAAATCAACAAAAACAACCATTTTCCAAAATAAAGGGTAACAGATGACAGTCGCAATAATATTATGTTACGATCAACACATAAATACATGTACACGAAAATTGAGACAAGGGCCACTATGGCCCTAAATCGCTCACCTGGTAACCATGTACACCGTGTGACCTAGTTTTTGACCGGGCATGACCCTCATTCTAACTTGACCACCATTTCAAGTGCAGTGAACATGTGAACTTTACAAACAATCGCTCCGTAATCGGCAATTAAACAAACTTCAAAAGCGACAGTGGTCATTAAACCAAGAGAAATATATATCAAAACTCAATACCTATTTTGGTTGTGCATTTGCCTGGGGATTTTGCGGAAATGGGTACGGTTGTGTACCTATATCTGTTTACACATGCTGCACGGTGCAGAAGCCGTAACACAAAACGGATAGAATATGTAACAAAACTCGTTCTGAAGCGCGCCTCATTGTAACTGAGTTGTAAGCGGGTGAAGTCATAAGCTTAAATATTTGACAAAACACTTTGTGTGTGGACTCATCAGCAAGATTGTTGAAATTATCACATAGGGGGTAAAATATAACCCTACCCCAGGGGTCATGTGACCCTTGTCTGGGTTTCCCAGGTGAGCTATATTTAATCCCGCATTGGCCTCTTGTTAACAATGGGAAAGTCACATAAACCTGAAATGGTAGAACGTCCGTCAACAATTGCAAACGACTTCTTCTCTGAAACCAATAGTCCCAGTGTAACCAAACTTCACCAGAAGCATCAGGAGGGTGGGGGACTGAAAATATGTTAACATTTTGAGGATGGGGTAATTTTTCGGGTTGACATGGCATCCGTGCACAAAATTTACAAAAGTCTTCTTCTCCGAGGGTGTGGTCATTTTCCGTGTTCGGAAATATCGAATGTAAAGTTGAAGAACTTTCTAAAAGTTGTATTTTTGGTTATATCTTAATGAGATTTTGTCAATGTCATAACCTCACTAAAATATAGGTCGATCATGAATGTATGTCATATTGGGTCATAAAGTAGGTCAAATTACAGAAAAAGCTTTTTTCCACTCAAGATGCCATATTTTTTTAACTAAATCTTACCCATTTATATAAACATTTGACATATATTTACAAATTACTATTTTAATGCTAAATCCGGTTGCGAGCCTCTTTAAGGTGAATACTGATTACTGGTCCAAATTGAAAATCATTATATACAAATGATCCATTGGTGACCCTCTACCAGATTTCTTCAAACAATTTTGCCAGCTTAAAAACATGATTTTTCTGATTTGGCGAAATGAAAGCTAGATACAAATCTTCTTTCCCCCAAACTACTTGCCCAATTTGATGACAACATGACCGTAACCGAGGGTACCAGGTGAGCGATATAGGGCTGCATGCGGCCCATGTTATGGTTTGAAAAATTCTTGATTTGGGTATGTCAGGGCCGCTCTAGAAAACATAAGATGCCTATGTCATAGGTTGCATACTTTTGCAGTGAGAATATTATATTATTAAATATTATAGTGAGAATAGGGGGTCTTAAACTATTAACCCATTACCCCACAGCCTGTTTCTAATTTTGAAGATAGGTGACCACTTCAAACAGGTTGAAAGTATAGCAGAATATGCCTTTAGGCACATTCTGCTTTACTTAGAGCCTGCTTTAAACTACCATCTGCTAAAATATAGAAAATATTTTTTATTATTCATATTCATTACAGTATATATTGGAACTATTTTGTAAAGTGGATGTATCATTCAAAGGGCGTAAAAAGGCGTATTTATGGGGTAATAGGTTAACACTAAGTAGAGAGGGTTTTTAGGTTCTCTTATGGACCTTTTGAATTAATTTAGCTAACTAACCAGTCCAATAGGAATTCTGGGTAACAACTGGTCTAACTTTGCAGACATTTTGGACCTAGATCAGAGAGCGTCTATAAGAGTCCTCTGACCTGGGTCTACACTATTTGCAAATGTTATGATGCCATTTTAAACTGGTCCATGGTTAAAGAGTTAAATTCATGGTACACAAACAATAGAAATATAACAGTCAAACTGTTTAATACTAATTTAATGAGGATATTTTGAATACTAACAATCTTATTTCTCAAACCCTATTATGTTCATTAGAATTATATTAAGGACTATTGTGGCAGTTTTTATTTTTTATGGTCAAAGGGAGGCAACTTGTGCAAAATCTATGCAGGAATTGGCACCCTTTGACCATCACTCTGTGATAAATGGTTATATTTGTATTTCATTATCTCAATAAGCTGAATTATGTGGTCATATCTGCAATTGGCGATCACAATTAGTGATACAATAATAGTACTTGAACAGTGATGTATTGGTGACCATTAAAAAGTGGTATTGTGGAAATGCCACTAGTTTATTAAAAGTAGGTGTCAATGAAAAAAAAGACATTGTTGAGATTTAATTTGTTTAATGAAGAACCAATACATAGTCACAAACAAAACAAAAACAAGACTGTGCATTCAATAAACGCTTATGTCCCCGGCGGATGCCTTGCCAATATATTAGTCCAAATTAGGTCAAGGTTATAGTCAAATTGAGGTTGGGTAATATGGGTGAGTTTTTAATGGTTCAAGGCAAAGCTTTGTAGTCAATAGTGTTGATGCTAGATGAAACGTAAAATCTAGTTAACCAAGAAATGGCCAATTCAAAATATTCAAAATTAGGTCAAGGTCTAGGTAAAAATCAAGGTTAGGTAATTTGGATGGATTTGAAGTGGTCAAAGGAAACAACTGTATATAATAAGTATTAAAGCATTGTAGTCAGTTGACAATAAAAGAAACGATAAAATCTAGTTAACCAGGAACCAATTTACAATATTCTTAGTCCAAATTAGATCAAGGTCAAAATCATGGTTGGGTGATATTGGTATATTGGGAAAGGTTTAGGGCAACAACTGTACAAGTATCCAAGCATTTGAATAAGTGGTGTTGATGATAGACAAAACGGTAAAATCTAATTAACCAAGAAGTGGCCTATTTAAAACATTTTAAGTCCAAATTAGGACAAGGTATAAGTATCCAAGCATTTGAATAACTAGTGTTGATCTAGACAAAACGGTACAATCTAGTTAACCAAGAAGTTGTCTATTTAAAATATTCTACGTCAAAATTAGGACAAGGTCAAAGTCAAAATTAAGGTTGGGTGATATTGGTGGATTGGGAATAATCAAACACAACAACTGTATAAGTATCTAAACATTTGAGAATGCGGTATTGGTGCTAGAGGAAACAGGTTGGTTCTTTATAATTATTTTATTTTGCGTCGCTTTCAACTGTATTTCAGTCATATCGCGACGTCCAGCTAATTACAGGTGGAGGAACACCCAGAAGTGAAGTATTTTATGCACTGATTCAGGCACAAATTGGCAATTGGGTAGAACCACCGACCTTCCGCAAGCCAGCTGGAAGGCTTCCCCACATGAAAATTCCAAACTACCCTACCGGGATTCGAACTCACAGCGGTGAGGAGCTTAGTGATGTAAGTCACAGTGACTAGGCCACGGAGGCCCCCTAGAGGAAACAGTAAAATCTAGTTAACCTGTTACACAGATTTCCTTCCATTTGGACACTTGTTGGGTTTTTCTTTTGTGTAAAAGTACCCAACAATACACAAAAAGTACCCAATAATACACAATAGAATGAATGAAATTCTATTGTTTTCTATTGTTCTTAATACCCAACAAGTGACCTTCCGTGCGCTGGACGGACAGGACAAATACTATATGCCTCCGCATCTATAGATGCTTGGGTCATAATAATAATTCAATACTTAAGAAATAATCTATGTTCTACCGTTGTGAAACGGTATTTTACAACGGTTGGGAGTTGTGGTGCGCAGGAATTGACCACTCAGGCCTTCGGCCTTCGTGGTCAATTCCTGCGCACCACAACGACCGACCTTTGTAAAATACAGTTTCACAACGGTAGAACATAGATTATTTCGATTCTAACATGACCAGATGTAAGGAAATTCAATAGAAAGGAAATCAAATGTTCCATACTTATTTCCTCAGCGGATGAAGTTTTTCGACCCAATAACTTTTTCCGCGACATTACAAGAATCTAACACCCATAAGCAAATTTACAATTACTGATCCATAATCTGGCATAGAACAAACATTACATCAAACAAGACAGAAGAATGAGAAAATTACTGTAACGTTACTGGTTAAAAGTATATGGTCTTTACGGGCTATATGAATAAGGAAAGAAATTTAAAAAACATAACGTATGAACGCACGTGGTCACGTCATGTCATATAACCGTGGGAGGAACGGGGTAGGGAAGAGCGTGGTATACCGTCTCAGGTATACCACGATAGACCTGTTCTTTGTTTATAGAGACGAATTCACGTGTCATGTTAGAATTATACACAACCATAGACATCACAGTAATATAATATTAATAGTAATAGATTATTGACAATGTCTAAAGGTACTGTATAATAAACAATGTGTAAAGGTTTTTCGAATCATTGACAAAATTCAACCCATTTCCCAATTCAAATATGACTTCAATGCTTGTTTTCAGTATTGACCACAAATGGTTGCTTTAAGCAGACTGAAAGTAAAGCAGAATATTCATTAAGGAGCATTCTTCTTTACTTTCAACCTGCTTTTAGCTACCATCTTGAAATATACTGGAACATTACATTTAAAATAGTGTTTACACATTTCATTGAGTTGTGCATTGAAATTTGAACATAATATAATAGATAAGTGCAATGTAACTATTACCGGTAAAAAGCAGTGGGTTATCACTTGTTAATCCACTGCTTCAAGAAGTGGGATTGTCGTCGCTCGTGGTTCTTTTATGAGTTTTCCCCGTAGGGCTCCCCAAGAAACGAAGTCAATCGTGTCTTATCGTTCAATTCCGGCAGTCCGTTTCGTCGCGTACCACTCAACGGAAGAACACGAGTCCAAGATCGGAAGTAACGACGTTTATTCCGTTGACGTCAAATCAATGAATAAGTGACGTCAATGTACCGCCAACTGTTCGACATAAAACTTGGGGCTCAACACGGGATAAATAATGTACTTTCGCTTTCAATTGTCAAACAATTTCATTTAAAAAGTGGCTTAAAAGCATAACTAAATAGAATAACTGCGGTTTTTTTAGTGTAAGATTGAATTTGGTCCATTTCGTGAACAACAGACTGTTATATAACGTCTGATGTTCACTCAATGGATTACATTTCGATCTTACACTGAAAAAAAACCCCAGTTATCCTCTATATAAATGAACAAGTAGCCAAACCTTCTTAACTATAGAATTAATATATTTTTTTCAATATTCCAGATAGGGAGTTAAATTAATATTAATATTTATTTATGCTTTTCGGTGGATTCCCGGAAAATAGCAGTGGATTATCACTTGGTAATCCACTGCAGTGGATTATCACCAATCGCCGTTTTCCCCGTAGGGCTCCCCAAAAATCGTAGTCAATCGTGTCTTATCGTTAAATTCCGGCAGTCCAGTTTGTCGCGAACCACTCAACGGAAGAACACGAATCCAAAATCGGGAGCAACGAAGTAATTCGGATGACGTCAAATCAATAAATAAGTGACGTCATCGTACGGGAAACTGTTTCGTTAATGTGTTCGATGTAATCTTGGGGCTCAACACGGGGTAAATCATGTACTTTCGCTTTCACAATTGTCGAACAATTTCGTTTAAAAAGTGGCTTAAAAGCATAAATAAATAGAATAATTGTATTTTTTCAGTATAAGATTGAATTTAATCCATTTCGTGAACATCAGACTGTTATATTTTCACTCGTGGCTTCGCCACTCGTGAAAATATAACGTCTGATGTTCACGAAATGGATTAAATTTCTATCTTATACTGAAAAAAACAATTATCCTCTATATAAACTGCTCTTTTCTAATATTTCGACCTCTAAGGGCCTTTTTCAAAGAAAATCAGGTCAGCCGTCACACTTTTGCTACATGCATTCAGCCATAAAATCAAAGAGTTTAACAATAATGAAGTAAATCTAATAGGAATTAATCATTTTATGGCTGAATGCATGTAACAAAAATGTGACGTGTGTTTTGACGTGATTTTCTTTGAAAAAGGCCCTTTAGAAAAGAGCAGTTTATATATTAATATAGAATTACTGTACGAAAGTACATTAGTATATAACCTAATTTCATAATTATGCTGGAGAGCAAGACCTCTTAATAATTTTACATTTCACACCATTCATAACTTCATAAAACAACAACAATTATAGGTGTCAATTACTAAAACGTTATCAATGTAAATTCTGTTACTGAATGTTATAAAAGACCAAGAAGCCGTCTTTACAATTCTCCTGTAAATAGCTTATACTGAAAAGGGTTGAAAACAGTGTAGACCCTGATCAGACAGAACGGTCTGATCAGGGTCTACACTGTTTTCTTACAGGATCTGTCTGGTGTGAGTTTACACTTGTTCCTTTGAAATTGTTTCCTTATTTCATTAGCCTTTTCTCAAGTTATCACTCAGTATTTTGTCCAAAAGGTGCAACCTTAATGGCAAGCTGTGTAGACCCTGGTAAGACTTTTCCCTCAGGAGCAGTCTGATCAGGGTCTGCACTGTTTGACCAGGCTTGTCTGTCCAAATACATAGAATCTTTATAGAAGCTGTTCAAAGCAAGACTAAGACAAGGAGAGAGCTTCTCATGGTAACCTTTTACCCCAAGTTTTAAGAACAGGTGTGCACTTAAAATAGGTTTACTTTCAACCTGCTTTTAAGCTAGAATATAGAAATAATTTCTTATGGTACATATTCAAGACTGCATAAACTGGAAAAAATTTCTTCAGTGGAGGAATCAAAGAAATGTGTAAAAATCTATATCTATGGTGTAAAGGGTTCAATGTCCACCTGTTTTAATCCTGGACACAATCTATGAGGGGAGAGAAACACTACAATGTCATGTCAGTCAGAGTTCCCCAACTTGCTCCTGCCTTGACCTTGACTGGCATTTTCACAGGTAGTTTAACAGCTGTTTCCATGGCTTCCCTAATGACCCTAGCCACCTGTGTGAGATTGGCCTTGGATACCTCGTATATCAGCTCGTCATGTAGTTGTAGGACTAGGAATCCACCCTGGGGAGGTGTGGTTATGGTACTCAAGTGTTTACCTGTAAAATGTAGTGTTTTTTTCACGAGGAAGTAACAGAATTCATCATATTTCTTATGATGCATATTCATGACAGTATAAATTGGAACTATTTTCTACTGTGGAGGAGTAAATTAAATGCTAAAATGTGTTTCTATCGGGGAGAGGATTAACCAGTCACCTGTCTATAGCAATTAACTGAATCGTTGCTGAAGCAAACTTTCACTTACTGCCAAGCCTATGCCTGTGTGTCCATTCAGTCATGGGAAACATCTCGGCCAATCTCTGATCTATCTTTATTGTTGCCATTTTAACAAGATCTGCTGCCGAGCCCTGAACTGTGGTGTTAACTGCCTGTCTCTCAGCCTGGGCCCGGGAATGGGGATTGGTGCCGGTGATCTGGGGAAGGTAACGTTTCCGACCAAGCATGGTTTGTACATAACCCTTCTCTCTGCAGGACTCCACAGTCTTACGTAAATAACTTCTCATACCTACAAGTGAAAGCATTGGTGATATATTTTGTAAATATTTCTTCATCCCAAAATCCCATTTTCGAAACAGATTTTACGATGTAATCATGGAGGGTAATCTAAGAATCAAGACAGGTTCTCAACCCTTTACTATATAGCCTATTTCTAGTATTGACGATATGTGACCACTTCAAACAGGTTGAAGGTAAAGCACAATGCACCTGAATTCTGCTTTACTTTCAGATTGCTTTAAGCTACCATCTGCTAGGATATAGAAATTATTTTTTATGACACATATTTATGACTGTATACAGTTTCTATTTATTATTTTCTTAAATACAGGAATAATCAAAGGCATAAAAAGGCAATTTATGCAGTAATGGGTTAAAAGGGTTTTATTCTGTACCTTAACTTTTTGACAAGCAGATATCCTCAATAATTTACTGTTATGTGTTGCAGTAGATAAAACATTTGTAGATCTCAGTGTGCTTACATTTCATGCATTCATCCCTGAAACCTTTACTGGACAATCCAGTTTCAAATTAAGTCTAGTACATTTATGACTATTAAGGGATGTTTTCTGCAATATATTTTAGCAGAGTTGTAGATAAGCAGAGTATCCGAGTATTTACCCAATTGAAATTGGTGAAATACCCAATTATTTCAAAACTAATGGGTGACAGTACCCAACAAAAGGAAACCCAATTATTTGAAAGTGATTGCGTAAAAACCAAACGAACACTCAATTGCTTTTTAATTTCATCGGGTTATCAACTGAACTTTTACTTTAGTCAAACGTGTGTAAACAAAAGTTGCATACACTGAACACTGAAAGTTAACAACAATACCCCGAATGCACTGTTGAAAGGACAATTTTAAGGATAGGAATTCCTCCAAGTTTATTTTCCTACTGTAGTACTGGGCCTACCGAATTGTATTACAAATCATGGTGTTCACGACTGTGGATACCCAATCGAATTAGAAACCATGGGGTTGTGGTCAATGCCATACCCAATGGTTTTTTCAAACAAGGGCCACTATGGCCCTAAATCGCTCACCTGGTACACCATGGCAAACTTGACCTATAGTGACCTAGATTATGACTGGCCATGACCCACAATCAACCTCTAGAGTGTAAACAAGATTTTCCTATGATTTGACCTAGTTTTTGAACGGACACAATCCATATTTGATTTTGACCTAGATCTGATGTAGGCAAAAATTCTGACAATATTTCATGCAGATCTAGTGAGATTTGTAGCTTCCAAAAGGTTAACACTGTTTTTCTTTGATTTGACCTAGTGACCTAGTTTTCAACCAGACATCATTCAAAATTAACTGAGCTAGATATCAATGAGGCAATCATGTTGAGCAAAATTCATTAAAATCCAATGAGAGTTGTAGCCTCTAGAGTGTTAACAAGTTTCCCCTATGATTTGACCTAGTGACCTAGTTTTTTACTCTAAATGACCCATATTCGAACTTGGCCTTGGAATCGATTAAGCAAACATTCTGACCAAAGTGCATAAAGATCAGATGAAATTTATAGCCTCAAGAGTGTTAACAAGGTTTTTCTATGATTTGACCTAGTGACCTACTTTTTGACCGGACATGACCCATATTCAAACTTGACCTAGATATCAATAAGACAAGCATGCTGACCAAGTGTCATCAAGATCCAATGAGATTTGTAGCCTCTAGAGTGTTAACAAGGTTTTTCTATGATTTGACCTAGTGTCCTAGTTTTTGACCGGACATAACCCATATTCAAACTTGACCTTGGTATCAATTAAGCAAACATTCTGACCAAGTTTCATCAAGATCCAATGAGATTTGTAGCCTCTAGAGTGTTAACAAGGTTTTTCTATGATTTGACCTAGTGACCTAGTTTTTGACCAGACATGACCCATATTCAAACTTGACCTAGATATCAATGAGACAAACATTCTGACCAAGTTTCATCAAGATCCAATGAGATTTGTAGCCTCTACAGTGTTAACAAGGTTTTTCTATGATTTGACCTAGTTTTTGACCGGACATGACCCACATTCGAACTTGACCTAGATATCATTGAGATAAACATTCTGATCAAGTTTCATCAAGATCCAATGAGATTTGTAGCCTCTAGAGTGTTAACAAGGTTTTTCAATGATTTGACCTAGTGACCTAGTTTTTGACCCAACATGACCTACATTCGAACTTGGCCTAGATTTCTACTAGACAAACATTGTGATCAAGTTTCATGAAGATTGGATGATATTTGTAGCTGCTAGAGTGTTAACGAACCAATTGTGGACGGACGGACGACGTACGACGGACATCCAGCGATCCTAAAAGCTCACCTTGGCACTTCGTGCTAGGTGAGCTAAAAACCCAATTCATTTAAAATCCATGGAGTGATACCCAATTCCAAGACAAAGCTTATCTACAACTCTGTTATAGGAATAAACAACATCTTTTTGCCGTTAATGACGGTATGAACACATTAGCTTCGCAGGGGGTAATCTGAATAAGGGGAGATACTTTGAAAGCACAGAAAACAAAGCAAATACTGAAAATTGCAGACTCGGTTTATTTGAGTCTGTTCATGAGCAATACTTAAATATGCAACAGTGCTCACGCCCCCTAGCACCAGCTTAAGCGGAATTCAACTTTCAACTGTAAATGCGCTGAAATCAATGATTCCAAAGGACCAGAAAGTATAACAACACTGAGAATGAAGTACGGGGCGACTTCAGTTTACTGGCGTTTACAATAAACTTACCCTGCGAAGCTATTGTGTTCATACCGAGTGAACGGCAAAAAGATGTTTATTCCTTATATTTATATTCTTATGTTCTGTCTTGTCCATTTAATGCGTATTTTGACCAGATATGTTTTCATGTATATGAATATATCATATAACGGCTAAATAGGTTTGATAGTTGTAATCCCGGATGTAACAGCCATTCGATCTCTATAATATACGGTGTGAAAAGTAGTCCAAAATACATGTTTCGGAGTTGATTACAAAGTCAAGTTTATACCCAGTAAACTGTCGCTGTGTGCTTAACGAACAATTAGAAGACATTAAAAATAAACAATGCAACTAAATACCTATTATTAAAGCATTTAAAAAAAAAATAGGTCGCACATGTTTATTTCAGCCTAATTACACGCCATAGCAACCATTAGCTGGTCGCTAGGTTGGTATCTCTCCGGCGGAGACTCCGCCCTCTTTCTAACTGGCTGGAACCAGTTTTGATTTGTAGGTTCATTGATGGATGACTGCAAATTTTTAATACGATTACATACAGACTTTACAGAGTGAATGTAAATTTTGTAAAATGACAAACAGTGTAGACCTTGTAGATCAAGGTCTACACTGTTTGTCTAAGACAATTCTACTCTTCACTGTACACTGATTGCAAAGGGTGCATATATGGTCGGGATGGGTCATCCCTCAACATAATTTACAAAAAAATTTGAAAGAACATGTTACCTATTATATTACAAATAAAACATTTAATGAAACATTTTAAAGAAACTTTTTGTATAATATTTCTTGTCTTTCCAATCTTCTCTCTCTCTATTGGTATACATGTAGGGTATAAAACTGTTATCTAGAAAACAGTTTTTATTAATGTTTTTACTCTCATGAGCTCTTTCCGCGCTGAAATCATATCTAACTGAATTATTGTAGTTTCGTGTTTACTGCAAGAGAACTTTGTTATAGAAACTGGAAACATGACTATACAAACATTTAGAAGAAGAAGAATGTTCTACCTACCCGGGTACTTGGCCTTGAAGGACTCTATGAACACCGCAGCATCATTCTCCTCCACTTCTAGCTGCTCCCCTAATGCCTTGGCCCCAATACCATAGATCATACCATAACACACCTACAATATATATACCAACTTAACCAATTACTCCTATTATAATGCCTTGGCCCCAATACCATAGATCATACCATAACACACCTACAATATATATACCCACTTAACCAATTACTCCTTATATAATGCCTTGGCCCCAATACCATAGATCATACCATAACACACCTACAATATATATACCCACTTAACCAATTACTCCTTATATAATGCATTGGCCCCAATACCATAGATCATACCATAACACACCTACAATATATATACCCACTTAACCAATTACTCCTTATATAATGCCTTGGCCACAATACCATAGATCATACCATAACACACCTACAATATATATACCCACTTAACCAATTACTCCTTATATAATGCCTTGGCCCCAATACCATAGATCATACCATAACACACCTACAATATATATACACACTTAACCAATTACTCCATAGATATTGCATTAGCCCAAATACCATAGATCATACAATAACACAACTACAATATAAAAACACACTTAACCAATTACTCCATAGATATTGCATTGGCCCCAATACCAAACATCATACAATAACACACCTACAATATATATATACACTTAACCCATTACTCCATAGATAATGCCTTGGTCCCAATACCATAGATCATACCAAAACACACCTACAATATATATATACACTTAACCCATTACTCCATAGATAATGCCTTGGCCCTAATACCATAGATCATACCATAACACACCTACCATCAGTGTTCTGCCAAGAAATCCAAAACTATGGGCCCAAGGGCCCACTGGACATGAAAAAAGGGGGCCATTTTTTAAAAGTTGGGGCCCCACATTTTTTTCTCATAAAAATGATAGAAAACACACTAAAAATAACGTGTTTTCCAATTACGGCAGTCGCCAGTTGTGTGCTCTTTTTCTTAAAGTGATTTAGTCTAGACACAGATTGCAAGTCATAGAATCTGACCCACCATTGTAAGCAAGCCACGTGTGATCTTTTCACCACCTATGCTGAAAAGTTCAACCCTTCTTTTTCTCGGCGGATACACCATTCGTGCGTTTCGAAGAGCGGTCAACTTTATCAAACTCGGTCGTCGGCTGTAGAGGGGTTTCTGTTTTTGAGAATCAATTGAACGATTTTACTACTTACGGCTGTATTCTGATCTGCGACAGCATCATGCACGTATTCTCTGTGGAAAACTTAATATTATTTTCGTCTATTTCCTTATTTTTACTCCGCGTATATCGAGAACTTTGATAAAAGTCTATCAGTGTAGCTGCCTTACGTTTTTGGTCAGCCATCTTTCAACAAAACAAACGAGAAGGCATGAGAGATTATCAGCGATTGGACTATAGCGGATACTTCCGGTCGACGTATCCAATGAAATTAGTCGTTTCAAATGCTCTAATAGTACGGAACGACTAAAACATTGACCGTCGTAGCGGGAATTTTTTTTTTTTTCGCGATTTTTTCAGCGCGCCCTCGGGCCCATTTACGGGAATTTTTATGCGCCGTTTTTGATTTTTATGCGCCAATGGCGCGGCCTTGGCAAAACACTGTACCATATATACACACACTTCACCCATTTCTCCATAGATAAAGCCTTGGCCCCAATACCATAGATCATACCATAACACACCTACAATATTTATATAGACTTAACCCATTACTCCATAGATAATGCCTTGGCATCAATACCATATATCATACCATAACACACCTACAATATATATATACACTTTAGACATTGCTCCATAGATAATGCCTTGGCCCAAATACCATAGATCATACAATAACACACCTACAATATATATACACACTTAACCAATTACTCCATAGATAATGCCTTGACCCTAATACCATAGATCATACCATAACACACCTACAATATATACACAAACTTAACCCATTACTCCATAGATTATGCCTTGGCCCCAATACCATAGATCATACCATAACACACCTACAATATATATACACACTTAACCCATTACTCCATAGATAATGCATTGGCCCAAATACCATAACATAACACACCTACAATATATATACACACTTAACCCATTACTCCATAGATATTGGATTAGCCCAAATACCATAGATCATAACATAAAACACCTACAATATATATACACACTTAACCCATTACTCCATTGATTATGCCTTGGCCCCAATACCATAGATCATACCGAAACACACTTACAATATATATACACACTTGACCCATTACTCCATAGATAATGCATTGGCCCCAATACCATAGATCATACCGTAACATACCTACAATATATTCACACTTTACCCATTACTCCATAGATAATGCCTTGGCCCAAATACCATACCATAACACACTTACAATATATTAACACTTAACCCATTACTCCATAGATAATGCCTTGGCCTCAATACCATAGATCATACCGAAACACACTTACAATATATATACACACTTAACCCATTACTCCATAGATATTGCATTGGCCCCAATACCATAGATCATACCATAACATACCATCAATATATATACCCACTTAACCAATTACTCCTTATATAATGCATTGGCCCTAATACCATAGATCATACCATAACACACCTACAATATATACACAAACTTAACCCATTACTCCATAGATTATGCCTTGGCCCCAATACCATAGATCATACCATAACATACCTACAATATATTCACACTTGACCCATTACTCCATAGATAATGCATTGGCCCAAATACCATAGATCATACCATAACATACCTACAATATATTCACACTTTACCCATTACTCCATAGATAATGCCTTGGCCCCAATACCATAGATCATACCATAACACACCTACAATATATTAACACTTAACCCATTACTCCATAGATAATGCCTTGGCCTCAATACCATAGATCATACCGAAACACACTTACAATATATATATACACACTTAACCCATTACTCCATAGATATTGCATTGGCGCCAATACCATAGATCATACCATAACACACCTACAATATATATACACACTTAACCAATTACTCCATAAATATTGCATTGGCCCAAATACCATAGATCATAACATAACACACCTACAATATATATATGTTACAGTCAATCTGTGTAATCAGTCATTACGCATAATGACTAAAATTTTCAGTCATTACGTGTAATGACTGTTTCACTTAGTCATTTCATTATTTTCACGTAATGACTAAAATATTCAGTCATTACGCGTAATGATTGAAAAAACACCTCCAGTCATTACGCGTAATGACTAAATCGACTTAAGCCTTCTGTATAGCATTTTTATTATTGGTTATACAATTTTTTTGCACAAAATATGATATTTATTTATGCTTTTCAGGAATTGACAGGAAAACTTTAAGTTATTATAAGAAAAGCATGAATCAACATTATTTATAGCTAATTGTATTGTATTGATTGTATTGTACATTGTATTGATTGAAAATAAAAACAAAGCGATTTTTAAAACAACGGTTTATTCATAATTTATTCATAATCATATTCATGTTTCAAAATATCTAACCCACTACTCCATATCCCGTTTTAAGGTTTAAAGCTGGTTTGAATGCTCCTTAAATTTAGGTGCATTTTACTTCACTTTAAGCCTATTTTAAGTTATAATCTGCTAGAATATAGGAATGTCTTATTGTTTTTTCATAATCTTTTCATAATTATTTTGCATTGTAATCAACCCATTACTCCATGCATTGTTTATTTACACAAAGGTTACATTGTACCGCTCAAAGCTGGTTAAAAGTAAAACAGATTGCCTTTATCTGTAACACTGTTTTAAGTCACCAACTGTTATATATTTTATAAGTATTTAATATTTTATTCTAATATTTTCACACTTATATGACATCATATTTAACCCACTACTCCATAGGATGTTTACATGGTTGAACATGTAAAGCTGGTTGAATGTAAAACAGATTGCCGTGATGTGCATTCTGCTTTAACCTATTTTAAGCTACCAACCACCAGGCTTTCGGAATAATTGTATTGTCTAGTCATACGGTAATAATAATTATAGTTAGTACCCAATACTAAACCCATTACTCCATGGCTTGTTGCTACTTAAAGCTGGTTAAAAGTAAATAGGTTACCTTGATGAGCATTCTGCTTTACTTTAAAACAGCGTTAAGCTATTCTCTGTTAGGATATAAGAAATTTGTCATTATTTATCGATAATTATATGACATCATACTTACCCCATTACTCCATAGCCTGTTTCTATAGTTGAATACAGGTCGCCACTTAAAGCAGGTTGAAAGTAAAACGGAATGCCTTTGTGAGCATTCTGCTTTACATTAAGTCTGCTTTAAGCTACCATACTACCAGGCTATCGGACATATTTCATTGTTTATTAATTTTCTATTCATAACCATATTTCATTATGCTTAACCCATTTCTCCATAGCCTGTGTGTAGATCTGAACACAGGTTATTACTTAAAGTTGGTTGAAAGTAAAACGTAATGCCTTGAGCAGTCTGTTTTAATAAACAATAGCATGCAGAATAAGTCAGGACAACACTCTAATCAGGGTCTGCACTGTTTGTCATATAACATTATGCAGTAAAACCTCCTTGTATGTTGTTTAATTATGTTTAAGACAGGTGACTCCTTAAAGCAAAGTGTTAGTAAAACATTAATTTTCAATATACAACCAATTAGCCTTCGCTTTAGTTGTCATAATAAAGAGGTTTTACTGTATCTAGCAAATAACCCTTAAACGTCATTTTAAATTTGTAAACAGACATTACTGTATTGCAGAAAAAAAGTCATTAACATATTTGAATTGTTTCACTAATTGCATTAATAAACAATAGCATGCAGAACAAGTCCAGACAACCCTCTGATCAGGGTCTACACTGTTTGTCATATAACATAACACAGTAAAACCTCTCTATACAGTTTGCTTAATTTTCTTGTTTAATACAGGTGACTCCTTAAAACAAAGTGATGGAAAAGAGTATCAATATTCTATCAATTATTCTTCTTTCAGTAACAAATATCTGGTTTATCACTTAATTAATGGATGTGAAATGGTTAGGTGAAATCAAACAAACCAATTAAGCTATGTATGTTGATAACAGTATCTAATGATACAAACTGAAACATTGAAAAAATGCATGTATTTTGTTTCATAGATCAAGTTTCATGTAATTATTTTTACTTTTTTTTGGCAAATATTCTTAAACAATTGTTTGTTAATAATTATTAAAACAAGAGCCCCATGGGGCATATGTCACTCACCTGAGAATAGCTGTACATCAAAATGGAGATAATGATTTATGTCCAGGACGGGGTCATTTTTTACCTGAGGGGCATAATTTGAACAATCTTGATAGAGGACCTTTAGATGATGCTATGTTCCAAATATCTAAGATCAGGGTACTAGGGTTCTAGACAAGAAGATTTTTTTTAAGTTTCCATTGAAAAAATCTATTTTTAGCTCCTGTGACCTACATATGCAACAGACTGGAACCATTTGAACAAAATAGATAAAGGACATCTAGAAGTAACACCATGCCGAATATCAAAGCTCTGGCTATATTAGCTTCAGAAAAGAAGACGTTTGAAAACTGTGACCCCCTGAGTGGGGCTAATTTTGACCCCAGGGGCATAGTTTGTACAAACTTGATAGAGGACCTGTAGATGATATGCAATCGACCAGAACCATTTGAACCTTATTGGTATAGGACATCTAAAAGTGTCACCATGCCAGATATCAAAGCTCTGGCCATATTAGTTTCAGAGGAGAAGACGTTTGAAAATTTCACTATATAACTCTATGTTAAACTGTGACCCCCCAGGCGGGGCCAATTTTGACCCCAGGGGCATAGTTTGTAGTTTGATAGAGGACCTGTAGATGATACTATGTGACAAATGTCTACAAATGTCTAAGATCTGGCCCTTGTAGTTTCAGACAAGAAGATTTTTTAAGATTTCCTTATTTTTTCACTTGGTTGCCATGGCAACCAGAGTTCTACATTGTTTTTAATTCTTTGAACAATTTTGAAAGAACTTGACCCAAGGAACATTCGTGTAAAGTTTGGTTGAAATCTTTTCAGCGGTATATGAGGAGATGTCATTTGAAGCAATTGTTAAAGACAACAATGACTGTATAAAGTGAAATTATTTTCTTCTGTGGAAGAATAAATTAAAGACATAAAAAGGAATATGTATGGGTTAATAGGTTAATAAATATCATTATTTACATTTTCTAAATATAAGAAATTATATGTAAATGAGTGGCAAATAGTTTGGATCCAGATTAGATGCAGCATTATGTGGCATCTGACCTGGATCCATACTGTTTATGGCCAAGAATTAATTGTGGACTGATAGACAGAAAGATAAACAAACAAACAAAACACAAACAAACAAACAGACAGACCAAAAGTAATATGCCTCGAACTAAGTTGTGCTTGAGCATATACAAATTTCATTGGATCTTCATGAAACTTCATCAAAATGTTTGCCTCAATGAAATCTAGGTCAAGTTAAAATGTGGGTCATGTCTAGTCAAAAACTAGGTCGAATCATCGAAAACCTTGTTAACACTCTAGAGACTACAAATTTCATTTGATCTTCATAAAACTTGATGAAAAGGTTTGCCTCAATGAAATATAGGTCAAGTTCAAATGTGGCTTATGTCTTGTCAAAAACTAGGTCACTAGGTCAAATCATCGAAAAACCTCGTTAACACTCTAGAGACTACAAAATTCATTGATTTTTCATTAAACTTGAACAAAATGATTGTCTCATTGAAATCAAGGTCAAGTTAGAATGAGGGTCATGCCCACTCAAAAACTAGGTCACACGGTGTACATGGTTACCAGGTGAGCGATTTAGGGCCATAGTGACCCTTGTTTTCTTTTCACAGACATTATATTATTTTAAGCAGACCAGGATTTAGCATGATAAGGCTTATTTGGAAACTGGACTTAGTTGATTGGAAGTTTCAGAGGTGAATGAGTTGAAGGTTCTTGAACATAGGTTCATCTTTAGTTTTAACTCATGTCTTAAATGTTGCACGGTGTACAATAAAATATTGTGTCTATATGCTATGGTTTGTTTTAACTTGACAACTCCAATATTTCAACAGAATCGACCTGTTTAAAATATACTTGTAACATTTGAAAACAGTGTTGACCCAGACCAGAGTGCTCCTATAGGAGCCCTCTGAATTGAGTCTTCACTGTTTACTAATTTAGATCAGTATCTATTAATCAACCCATACCCAGATTTTCAAATAGACTTATTTATGTTTGGGTAACTAAAATGGAACCTAATTATCAAAAATAATTACTAACTGAAAAAATGTAATGCCCCTGCATGACTTAGTCTGGTGCATATTGTTCGTGATGGAGACTATATATGGTCTGTGTACTGAACTAAAAAGCTCTTGAAATCAGTACAAATTGGGTCATGTCAGATTAAGTTCAATGTACGTCATGTAAAGGTCAAATAGACTGGATTTTACATTGACCATAGTTTTCGAACTTGACCTAGATTTCATTGAGGCAAACATTGTGACCAAGTTTCATCAAGATCCAACGAGATTTGAACCTGCTAGTGTTAACGAACAATTGTAAACGGACGGACGGACGTTCTTAGGAGAGGGTGTTGTGGGGTTAGATGCTATATAAACCCTAACCCTAAAACTAACCCCACAAACGCCTTTTTTAACCCCACAATACTCTCTTTCAACCCCACAATCACTAACTGGCCAGGTTAATGACCCAAACTGCCAGGTTAATGACCCCATAATGTGCCTCCTGGATGTGCGGACAGACAGACGACGGACATCCAGCGATCCTAAAAGCTCACCTTGGCACTACGTGCCAGGTGAGCTAAAAATCTTCTTGTCTGAAACCACAGTACCCTGAGCTTAGATACCGGTATTTGGAACAAAGCATCATCTATAGGTCCTCTATCAAAGTTGTTCAAATTATGCCCCTGGGGTCAAAAATGACATCTCCCAAGGGGTCACAAATTTACATAGAGTTATATAGTGAAATCTTCAAACATCTTCTCTGAAACTAATATGGCCAGAGCTTTGATATTTGGCATGGTGACACTTCTAGAGGACCTTTACCAATATTGTTCAAACTGACCCGGTGTCCATTGCATATCTATGTCACAGGAGCTAAAAATAGATTTTTTTTCAATTAAAACTAAAATCTTCTTGTCTGCATGGTAATGAAGCCACAGTACCCTGAGCTTAGCTATTTGACACAAACTATAAACTGCAGGTCCTCTATCAAGATTGTTCAAATTATGTCCCTGGGTCAAAAATGACACTGCCCTGGGGGTCACAAATTTACGAATTTTTAGAGTTTATAATATAGTGAAATCTTCAAACAGCTTCTTCTCTGAAACTAATATGGCCAGAGCTTTGATATTTGACATAGTGTCACTTTTGGAGAACCTTCACTAATATTGTTCAAATTGTTCCAGTCCGTTGCATATCTAGGTCACAGGAGCTAAAAATAGATTCTTTCAATGAATCCTTCAAAAAAAAAAAATCTTCTCTAAGCTTAGAATTTTGGCACACAGCATCATCTGCTCAGCTTTCCAAGATATTTTACATTTACATCAACTGTTCCAGGTGAGTGATTTAGGGCCGTATACGGCTCTTGTTATAGCATATTTTAGTACATCAATGGCAAATAACTCTGTAACAAAAATTCTAATGAACCTCAAACTTGACTCAGTTTTAGATCTTGATGCATATAACATTTGTGTGAAGTTTCATTAATATCCCTGTAATAGTTTACCCAGAAAACTCCGGACAAGCTTTTTATAGCATATTTGGGTATATCAAGGGCAGATAACTCTTTAACGAAAATTCGAATGAACCTCAATCTTGACTCAGCTTTAGATCTTGATGCATATAAAATTTGTGTAAAGTTACATTATTATCCCTGTAATACAGTAAACTCCGCTTATAACGATATTCAGGGGACCATGGAATAAGTATCGTTACATCCGAATATCGTTACAAGCAATATTGTGTATCTTCACGACAGTATCCGAATTGTGTGCTATCCGAAACAATGGTTACTACATAAAGTTTGTCACATTTTAAGACTAGCGAAATAAAGACTATTCTGACCTCTTATTAACTTTAATGCATGGTTATTATCTCTTTCTTTGTTTCAAATGGCACAAGTAAACTAATTGTGTAGGTTTTACACTATTTACAGATGATTTACGTATTGTCTTTGAAATTTTCCATACATACTGGATAACGAAAGTAAACTGGAAATAAACATGGTTTAATCTAGGCAGAGTTTCGTATTTAAAATTGCGAGTGGAATAGGAAAGTTGCAAGTGACTTTTCCACAAACTCGCAAGAAAATGCGAGTAGCGTTTTTCGGACAGCTACACACAATACTACGCCTAAAAGATTATGCTCGATTTATTCCGTAACATTTAGAGTGGCGAAAATGGATGAGACGACCAGCGAGAACCTTTCGTAAGCCAATAATAGCTTCTCCGGTAGTTTCAACCTCTATTCTGTTGGTAAGAATGACGTAATGAAGGACTTTCCCAATAATCATTGGCTAGTGAAACACGCACTTTGCTACTTCGGAGTTCCGATGTCTCCAAATATGCATGTAAACAATTCTAATCTCTAACTCGGTAACCTAACAAGTTCGTCAAAGACGAGGCCATTCAAAACAAAATGTTTTGATTTGATTTTTCTAAGTCCTTTATAGACCTGTTGAATTATTCAGTATTTGGATTATAATTCAACAATTTGTCTTTCTGACCGTACACATCGAACGTGTAGTAATTATTGTTATTCACAAAATATAAAATATGAATTCAAGTAGAAATGTTGTCATCTCAAAGTGATTTGATGAGATAAAACTTGGAACCTCTCAAGTAACGGTAAGTACGATCATAATTTGACTGATTACATGATGAAGTGCACACGGACTATTGTTTGTTTGAAACTTGTTAGCGATAGTTTTCACAACTTTCCCCGGCTTGTCTTCGCACCTCTGCACAGGTGAAAATATCGTTATAGGCGATCAAACTGGAGACAGGGGACCGAAAAGTAACATCGTTACATCAAGATTATCTTAACAAGCGATATCGTTACAAACGGAGTTAACTAAATTGAATTATATAGAAGGCTGGCAGGGACCGAAGGATCTGTATCGTTACAAGCGATATATCGTTACTAGCGATATCGTTACAAGTGGAGTTTACTGTAGTTTTCCAGAAAAACTCTGAACAAACAAAATGTTGACGGATGAACAAACAAACGGACGTTCTTACGGGAGGATAGTTATGTGGCTATTTTCTATTGTTTTCTTTTGCGTGGCTATATCTAAGCCACACAACTGACAATTTCTTTTTGCTCTAACTTGAAAAAATAATGATCTGGAGGCTAACCCTACCCCTAACCCTTTGTCCTAAAACTGGCCAGGTTAATGTCACAAGAAATGGCCAGGTTAATGTCACAAGAGACAGCCAGGTTAATGTTTTTCAATTATGGGGCTAAGAATTTTAGCCACGTAAATACCCTCTTGTAAGCACGGACGGACAGACGGACAGGGCCACACCAATATACGACCACCTCAAGAGGTTGGCGTATAAAAAAATAAGAGCACTTTTCCGCGTATTTACTGATCACCCCTCGTATAAGGTGTTTACAACAGGTGGCAGCTTAAAGCAAGATGAAATAAAACAGAGCTTTCTGTATTACTGCAACCATGCTTTCAGATGCCGCCTGTCTTTTATACAACCAATAAGTCTTCATTTTAGTGGTTGCAATAGAGAGGTTTTACTGTACTATCATATGATGAATTTGTGGCATACAAACATAAGCTAACCTGTTTCGCCTGGGCCCTCTCCTCTGCAGTCACCTCCTCTGGCTTGATATTTTTCCACTGAGCTGTGATTAGTTTAAACACATCACCATCCTCGTTTAGAATGTATATAAGTTTCTTGTCATCTGATAGATAGGCTATCATCCTTAACTCTAGCTGAGAGTAGTCAGCAGCCAACAACACGCCACCTGTACAACAGAATACACACCAAGTTGTCATTGTCATACCAAGATATAGAAGAACTCTTGTTACATCCTAAGATCATATCCCTTTACCTCATAGCCTCAACTGAAGAAACAAGAGCGTGTCCCAGTTACACGAATGCCCCCGATGATACAGGGAGGGGAATCCAGACTATCAAACGTAAAAGTTAGAGAGCTGAAACTGTAGTGGAGGGCCATTTTGAGGACTTCAAGGGCCATTACTCCAAAGGGCCTAGCATAAATTGGTGCCGCTGGTTATCCAAATTGGTCTCCATTTTATGTCAACAAACATTTTCAGAAAGTTTGGTGATGATCAGATGAAAAGCAATGTGTTTGTGAAACACAAATGCCCCCAGCCAGCATCATGTTCTGTAATGTAATGCTTATTTGCAAAAGTAGGTCAAAAGTCATGGTCGTAGGGTAAATGAAACATTGGCATGGTTGGAGAAGTCTTAACACAAGAAACATATAAAGTATGGAAGCTCTAGGCCTACTGGTTCAAATGTTATAGGCTTATAAAGATTTATACAAATAAAGGTCAAAGGTCAAGGTCACAAGGGCAAAAACGTAGGTATGGTTGGAAAGGTCTTGACACAAGAAATATATAAACAAAATATGAAAGCCGTAGGCCTACTGGTGCAAATGTTATAGCCATTTAAAGATTTCAACAAAAGTAGGTCAAATGTCAAGGTCACAAGGTCAAAAAGTTTTGTATGGTTAGAAAGGGAAAACACATGTCAAGTATAAAAGGCCAAGGTGCAAAAATGCAAAAGTTATATCCAAGGTTAAGGTTTTTGGTTAAAATTTGATTAAATAGGTCAAAGATCGAGGTCAAGGTCACATGGTCAAAGATGTTGGTATGGTTGGAAAGGTCTTGACACAAGAAATATACATACAAAATATTAAAGCCCTGGGCCAACTGGTGCAAATGTTATAGCCATTTAAAGATTTTTACAAAAGTAGGTCAAATGTCAAGGTCACAAGGTCAAAAAGTTTTGTATGGTTGGAAAGGTCTTGCCATGAAGATTACACATGCCAAGTATAAAAAGCCCAGGTTCAAAAATGCAAAAGTTATAGCCAATGTTAAGGTTTTTGGTTAAAGTTTGATTAAATAGGTCAAAAGTGAAGGTCAAGGTCACAGATATTGGTATGGTAGGAAAAGTCTTGACACAAAACATATATACATACAAAATATTAAAGCCCTATGCTAACTGGTGCAAATGTTATAGCAATTTAAAGATTTTTACAAAAGAAGGTCAAATGTCAAGGTCAAAAAGTTTTGTATGGTTGGAAAGGTCTTGCCATGAGGAATACACATGCCAAGTATAAAATGCCCAGGTGCAAAAATGCAAAAGTTATAGCCAAGGTTAAGGTGTTTGGTTAAAGTTTGATTAAATAGGTCAAAGGTAAAGGTGAAGGTCGCAAGGTCAAAGATGTTGGTATGGTTGGAAAGGTCTTGACACAAGAAATATACATACAAAATATGAAAGCCCTGGGCCAACTGGTGCAAAGCCATTTAAAGATTTTTACAAAAGTAGGTCAAATGTCAAGGTCAAGGTCACAAGGTCAAAAAGTTTTATATGGTTGGCAAGGTCTTGCCATGAGGAATACACATGACAAGTATACAAGGCCGAGGTTCAAAAATGCATAAGTTAAAGCCAAGGTTAAGGTTTTTGGTTAAAGTTTGATTAAATAGGTCAACGGTGAAGGTCAAGGTCACATGGTCTAAGATGTTGGTATGGTTGGAAAGGTCTTGACACAAGAAATATACATACAAAATATGAAAGCCCTGGGCCAACTGGTGCAAATGTAATAGCCATTTTAAGATTTTTACAAAAGTAGGTCAAATGTCAAGGTCAAGGTCACAAGGTCAAAAAGTTTTGTATGGTTGGAAAGGTCTTGATACAGGGAAGACACATGCCAAGTATAAAAGGCCTAGGTACAAAAATGCAAGAGTTATAGCCAAGGTTAAGGTTTTTGGCACAGACAGACGGACAAACCAACAGACATGACAAAAACTATATGCCCCCGAATCGTAGATTCTGGGGGCATAAAAACACCCACATTATAAACTTGTGAATATGCACCATAAGAATTATTTTCTATATCCTAGCAGATGGTAGCTCAAAGCAGGCTGAAAGTAAGAATTTCAACCTGCTTTAAGTGGACATTGATCTTGTCTTCAAAACCAGAAACAGACTATGGGGTTACAGTGTTAAACATGTCAAGTGTGAGAAACAATAAGGGGATCCACAAGAATGATTTTGATATAAATTAAAAGAACATAAGCTCCACACAAATATAACCTATTGCTCTATAAATACTTCTTTTTACCAGATTTGATTTATTCCTTGTCTGTAGAAAAGAGTTCCACTTTACACAGTTATGAATATGTACAATAAGAATATTCTCTATATCCTAGCAGATGGTAGCTTAAAGCAGGCTGAAAGTAAAGCAGCATGCCCCTAAAGGTGCATTCTGTTCTTTTTCAACCTGCTTTAAGAGGTCATCTGCCTTCAAAACTAGAAGCAAGCTATAGGATAACAAGAGTTGTCAGAGAGACAACAAAGCTCGCCATCGGCACATTTAGAAACTTAAAAGCACATTTAAGGTCACCAAGGTCAACCTTTTTGCCTGCATGGAAAGATCTTGTCCATATAGGCATATACACATGAAAATCAAATATGAAGTTACACCTCAAGGTACATAGGAAATGTAAGCATTTTTGAAACCTAGACACAGATTTCAAAACCATAACCCTGGATCTAAGTTCAAGGTCAAGGTCACAGGGGTCCAACTTTTTCTGTGCATGGAAAGGTCTTGTCCATATACACACAAATACCAACTATGTAAGCAATACCTCAAGGGACATAAAAGTTATATGAACACAGATTTCGAAACCTAAACGCGGGCCCTAAGTTCAAGGTCAAGGTCACAGGGGTCCAATTTTTTCTGTGCATGGAAAGGTCTTGTCCATATGCACACACATGCCAACTATGAAATCAATACCTCAAGGGACATAGAAGTTATAGGCAATTTTCGAAACCTAAACACAGATTTCGAAACCTAAACGTGGGCCATAAGTTCAAGGTCAAGGTCACAGGGGTCAAATTTTTTCTGTGCATGGAAAGGTCTTGTCCATATGCACACACATACCAACTATGAAAGCAATACCTCAAGGGACATAGAAGTTATAGGCAATTTTCAAAACCTAAACACAGATTTCGAAACCTAAACGCGGGCCCTAAGTTCAAGGTCAAGGTCACAGGGGTCCAATTTTTTCTGTGCATGGATGGTCTTGTCCATATGCACACACATAACAACTATGAAATCAATACCTCAAGGGACATAGAAGTTATAGGCAATTTTCGAAACCTAAACACAGATTTCGAAACCTAAACGCGGGCCCTAAGTTCAAGGTCAAGGTCACAGGGATCAAATTTTTTCTGTGCATGGAAAGGTCTTGTCCATATGCACACACATACCAACTATGAAAGCAATACCTCAAGGGACATAGAAGTTATAGGCAATTTTCGAAACCTAAACACAGATTTCCAAACCTAAACGCGGGCCCTAAGTTCAAGGTCAAGGTCACAGGGGTCAAATTTTTTCTGTGCATGGAAAGGTCTTGTCCATATGCACACACATACCAACTATGAAAGCAATACCTCAAGGGACATAGAAGTTATAGGGATTTTGTTCAAATTGTTTACGCCGTTCACGCCGACGCCGACTACACCGGGGGTATTGCAATAGCTCGTCATGTACTTTGTACAGGCAAGCTAAAAACCATACATGACAGTGCCATTATTGCTGAGCAGATGATGCTGTGTGCCAAAATTCTAAGCTCAGGGTACTGTGTTGTATGACAAGAAGATTTTTTGTAAGGTTTCATTGAAAAAATATATTTTTAGCTCCTGTGACCTATATATGCAATGGACCGAAACCACTTGAACATATTGGTAAAGTATCTCTAGAAATTTAACCATGTCAAGTATCAAAGCTTTGGTCATAATACCTTCAGAGTAGAAGAAGATGTTTGAAATTTCACTATATCACTCTTTGTAATTTTGTGTCTAAGCATTGTAGTAAACAGTGTTGATGCCAGACGAAACAGAAAAATCTAGTTAACCGAGAAAGAGCCCATTTAAAATACTCTAAGTTCAAAAAAGGTCACGGTCAAGGTCAAAATCAAAGTTTGGTGATATTGGTGGAGAGGGAATGGTCCAAGGCAACAACTGTATAAGTATCAAAGCATTGTAGTCAGTTGTGATGATGCTAGACGAAACGGTAAAATCTAGTTAACCAAGAAATAGCCTATTTAAAATATTCTAAGTCAAAATTAGGTCAAGGTCAAGGTCAAATTCAAAGTTTGGTGATATTGATGGAAAGGGAATGGTCCAAGGTAACAACTGTATAAGTATCCAAACATTTGGGTTAGGGGTGTTGATGCTAGACGAAATGGTAAAATCTAATTAACCTTAATGTTACGGATGCACAGACGGACTGACAGGACGATTACTATATGCATCCGCATCTGTTGATGCTGGGGGCATAAAAAATCTATTTTTAGCTCCTGTGACATAGATATGCAACAGAGATGTTTGAAGATTTCACTATATAACTCTATGTTAATTTGTGACCCTCGGGCGGGGTCATTTTTGACCCCGGGGACATAATTTGAACGACTTTGATAGAAGTCCTATAGATGATGCTTTGTACCAAATATCTATGCTGAGGGTACTGTGGTTTCAGACAAGAAGACTTTTTAAGTTTTTATTGAAACGGTCTATTTTTAGCTCCTATAACCTACATAATTATGCATTGGACCGAAACTATATGAGAAACTTTGAAAGAAGACCATATAAGGATTCTTCCTGCCAAGTTTGGTAAAAATCCATACTGTAGTTTAGGAGATGTCGTTTAAAGAAATTGTTGACGACGAAGGAACGGAGGACGACGGACACAGAACAATCAAAATAGCTCACATCGGCACTTTGTGCTAGGTGAGCTAAAAACACATCTACTCACCAGGAAATGGTACAAAAGCATGCCTCATGCTCACTGAGAACTTTCTGCCTATGTTGTCATCTGTTACCATGGCAACTTGGCGTGGACCAATCATCTGTTGAAGTTTCGTGGATTTTCTTCTCATTCTGGAGTCTGCAGTGTTTGCTGGTGGACTTTCCCCAATCAAGTTTAATTTATCTAGTACAAAATTGAAATCTTGAACAAATTTGATTTAAACTAACATGTATATCTCAAGTCAAATTTCGACAACTCAAGCTCAACAAAATATCTGTATTTCAAAGTTTAAGCCTGGCTTAACTTCGAAATACAGGTGTTTTCAACTATAACCATTTCCGCATAAATAGATCTTTTTATGCCTTTAATTCATTACTCCATTGAAGACTAGAATTTCCACTATATACAGTTATAAATATGTATCATAAAAAATATTTTCTACATTCTAGCAGATAATTGGTTAAAGCACCCAGAAAATAAAGCCGAATGCACCTTAAGCAGGGACGTAGCTTGGGCGAAATGAAACTGTAGGCATTATTTTTCTAGGAGGGTCCAGGGGCATGCTCCCCAAGAAAATTTTGAGTTCTACAACACTGGAGACACATTTAAAGACATTAAGCCAGTCCATTCATTGATTCACCCCCCATTGTTTAGACAAGGTGTCAAAATACAGGTATACCGGTATAGAGCATGAGAAAATTGAGATAATAAGGGTTTAGCCATCCGAAGCTTTGAATAGAGACCTTTACATAATAGATCTCAATAAGTTTTTCAACTGGTTTTACTAACCAAGCTATCAAATATTAGGTGCGGGCCTCACATGAAACGCCTGAATGACTCTTTGCCTAGACGCTAGCCGAGTAAGTGCATGGGCTCCATGCTTTGACTCAAACTTTCTACGGGGATGCTACCACCCAAGCTTGGTCATGTAAAGTCTTTAAGGAGGGTCAGGGAAGACATTTATATGAAGAATTAATGAAATGAAACAAGAGGGCCATGGCCCATAAGTCGCTTACCTGAAAATATTGTACCTAAGCTGAATGGGCAAGACAATATTGTGATATACATAGCTATAAAAAGATTTTTAAAGGTTTTCCTATATAAGTTTATATAAAACTGATAAGCCCCAGGGCAGAGCCAAGTTTGATTAAGGTTTCATAATTTGAACAATCTTGGTAGAGTACCATAAGGCAAACCTACACGTTAAATATAAAAGATATGGGCCTTACAGTTTCAGAGAAGAAGATTTTTGAAGGTTTTCCTATGAACAAGGGCCACCATGGTACACCATGTAAAACTAGAACTATCACTAAAGGTGATTGATACCCCCACAGGAAACCTCCCTGTCACAAGGCGCCAATATAACGTAATATAACGTTTTGTTTGTTTAATTGATATTACTAATATATCGTTAATTCCAAGACAACGCACATGGAAGAATACGCGAATTCATACAACGTTAGAAAATGACATACCAAATCGCGCCCGATTCCAAGACAATGCTCGTGGAAAAATATGCGACTTCATATAACGTAAGATAGTGACATACTAGATTGTGGAAAAGAACACTGAACTAATCCAGAGAAAATCAAATAATCACATTTTATAATCGAGACAATACTACTCTCAACGGAAAAAACATTCACAACAGAAAAGGGAAATCACTCTTCAAAACTAAACCGGAAGTTATTTATTCGTCCCATTAACTGAACGTAACTACCACCCGGTTACGTAGGATGAGTTATCTCCCTTCCTACTCACTTCTTAGTCACTGGAAATAATATAGGATGAGTTATCTCCCTTTCCACCAGAGTAACCGCTAAATGACCACTAAATGACCTTTACCTTTGTCGGACATGACTCAAATTTTACTCATGATGACGTCGTTGTCATAACAAGGTTTGTCATATGTCATATTGAGGAATTATTTCTAAATTTAGAAATGATCACATGATCAGAGTGTTATGGCCAGTTGGGATGAATTATCTCCCTTCCTATTCACTTCTTAGTCACTTGACATAATATAGGATGAGTTATCTCCCTTTCCACCAGATTTACCGCTAAATGACCTCTAAATGACCTTGACCTTTGTCGGACATGACCCAAATTTTACTGAGCTCAAGAACTTCTTGAGGTGAGTACACATACCAAATATAAAGTCTGTATCCTAAGTAATTAAAAAGTTATGGTCAAGGTTAAAGTTGTATACAGACAAACAGACAGACAGACCAAAAACAATATGCCCCCGACTTAAGTCGTGCGGGGGCATAAAAATGAAGAAGGCGCATAATTCTGTCATATCTTTTGCAAGAGTTATATAACTCTTGGTACAGTCTGCCAAAATGACACTTATAATGTGTACGAAGTTTGAAGACAATGCCATAAATAGTTTTCAAGAAAGTGACATATCCAAAGAATAAAGTGCATATTAAGGAACAAAATGTAAAGTTATAAAGGGGCATAATTCTGTCAAATTTTGTGCAAGAGTTATGAAACCTGTCACTGAGTGTCCCCATATAACACTGATAATATATACCAAGTTTGAAAATGGTATTGTATATAGTTTTCAAGAAAAAGGCAAATGTCCCCAAAAAATGCGACGGACGGACGGACGGTCTTAGGAGAGCGTGTTGTGGGGTTAGATGCTATATAAACCCTAATCATAAAACTAACCCCACAAACGCCTTTTTTAACCCCACAATACTCTCTTTCAACCCCCCAATCACTAACTGGCCAGGTTAATGACCCAAACTGCCAGGTTAATGACCCAATAATGTGCCTCCTGGATGTACGGACGGACGGACAAGGCATTTCCTATATAGCCCCCACCACACAGTGTTGGGGGTATAATTTAGATTATGACTGGACATGACCCACAATCAACCTTTAGAGTGTTAACAAGATTTTTCTATAATTTGACCTAATTACCTAGTTTTTGACCTGACACAATCCACATTTGATTTTGACCTAGATTTGATGTACGGTAATTTCCGGCAATAAGCCCGCACCTTTAGATAGCCCGCATCCGGCCTATTGCTCGCAGAAAATTCAAAATGAAAAAAGTTTCGGCAAATAAGCCGCTCCGTCTATATGCCCGCACCCATATTGTGAAACTCACTTAAGATTCACCACTATAAGGAGTAATATGGTCTAACTTCCGACTGTTATCAACTTTAAATGCTGGATATTGCTGAAGCATTAATCTATGCTATGATTTATTCGGATCTCAATTCTACTGAAAACGGTAAATTGTTAGAACGTTAGTGACCGATGAAAACAGAGTGGATCAAAATGGTTGTATTTGTTGTGAATACATTTAGACATTGTCGGTATGACCTGTTTTCATCTCATTCGCGGTTTGATAAACCCATGAAAACTTACTCAATGCAGTCTGTTTGCTGTTGGAGAACAATAAAGCATTGGCAATTGTATTGGTTGTTTTGTTCTTCATGGACCCATATTGTATTTTGTGTTTGTTCATGCACTAAATTTAACCATTTACCTAATAACCGCGACTTGTGTAAAAGTTGCAAACAGTTTTGACCCTGTTTAACAGCCGAAAAAAATCAGCGTCTACACAGGATCCAAATCGTTTCTCATTCGTATAAATTAAATTCCTTAGTTAAGAGGTATGGAAAATTTGTTTAGTAATGCTTACACAAACTATTTGAATTTCCTCTGTATTTTTTACAATTTGAAAGAAATGGTAACATTAAGCTCCTCATTACACAATGTTTATTATTTGATTTTTTCTGCAATCCCGATGGGTAAAAAGATTCGTCATATAGCCCGCAGGCACTTTCATGACCGTTGAAAAATGAGATAGCCCGCGGGCTTATTGCCGGAAATTACGGTAGGCAAATATTCTGAAAATATTTCATTCAGATCTAACGAGATTGGTAGCCTCTAGAGGGTTAAAAGTGTTTCTTTGATTTGACCTTGTGACCTAGTTTTTGACCTGACATGACCCATATTCAAACTAGACCTAGATATCAATTGGGCAAACATTCCTGTATGAAAAATCCACACGGATTCCAGGCGGAATCCGGGCGGAATTGACACGGAATCCCAATTTTCCAGGCGGATTCCGGGCGGACACGGAATTTATGAAAAATGTCCGTACGGAAATTATGCATTCAGAGCAAAATTCCGTGCGGACAAAATAAATTTCCGTGCGGAATTTCTATCTTGTCCACACGGAATGTCTTCCCCTCACGGATATTTCATACTTTAACATTTTGAGACACGGATTTTTTATACTCTAACATTCAGAGACACGGATTTTTAATACTTTAACATTTTGAGACACGGATTTTTTATACTTTAACATTTTGAGACACGGATTTTTAATACTTGAATATTTTAAGAACACGGAAATTTCGTACTTTAATAATTGAGAATTAAGCAGGAATATAAATCTGCATGGACATTTAATACTTACAGTTTTTTCAGTATTGATTATTTTGGATCTAGGATTTTCAAATAGTCTATTTGTCCAATATACCACATCTGGTTACTTTAGTGGTAATAGATACATGTATATAAGTTATGAACTAGCAACATGTTTGTAAAACATGCATGCCACAGGGCCTCCTTGAACATGAAAATGCAATACTAGATATGTCCATAAATGACCTTAAGGCAAAAATTTAATCAAGGTCAAGTTCATAGGTTAATGTCAACAAACTACAATGCAACATGCTGTACTCATTAAGGGACATACGCAAATGCAGATTTGTGACTCTAACTACAATGTGTACTTAGTCCAATACGGAGTTAAGTACTGAAGCTTAAGCAAGTAAAGCAATAAGGTCAAAGTCAAGGTCACTTAAAACTGCAAGGCAACATGCATGCTGTACTCATTTAGTGCTACAAGCATGCGGAATTGAGGGACTATAGCTTCAGTTCTAATAGTCCATAGCTGAATAAAAATCAAAACACTTCACCAAGGTCACATTGTTCAAGGTCAAAGGTCAAGGTCGTCAATTTTCAATACCAACATTCTGTAATTATTCTGGCAAATAAGCATTATAAGTTGAGGGGTACTTTATAAGCCTTAGTACTTGGAAAATGATTTAACTCATTACTCAATATATATACATCTTTTACCTTTAATTTGTTGCTTCACTTTCAAATTTAAACTGTCCTTAACCCATTAACTCATAAGCGATAAACAGTTCTCAATGCTTATCTCAATAGAAGCTAGTTGAATAAAGTGTGTCAAAACGAGTTAGTATGAGGCTATTGCGCAATGAGTCAAAATGAGTCAGTATGGCTTAATGGGTTAATATGTACCATAGATAGTTGTTCTATGTCCTAGCAGATCTGGTTATTTAAAGTAGGCTAAAAGTAAAGAACATTGTGCTTTAAGGGGCATCTGCTTTATTTTCAATTTGCTTTAAGTGGTTATCTGTCTTCAAAACTTGAAACAGTCTATGGTGTAATGGGTTAAGTGCAAAAACTAAACTATGGTCAAAGAAATAGGCCAAGGCCACCAAACTGCAATGCAACATTTTGAAATCATTAAGGGGAATTAGTAAAGTTGAATGGCCCTATCTGCAATACTTAGTAATTAAATGATTGAATCCCCAAAAAATATCCTTCACAGAGGTAAAGGTCAAAGGTCAAGGTCACCATACTGCAATGCAACACGCTGAACTTATGAATGGGTATGTGAAGATGCTTAACCATTGACCCTAGCTAGTCTTTAGTTCTATGCCAAAAGTTCCCCTTGTAGGACCTCTCACTCACGACAGGCGCCTATTTCAAATGAGAAAAAGTGGAACATGTGTATGTGCTGACTGGCATAGAGCAGTTAAGATATATTAAATAAGCTCTGTTTTATTGGGATTTTTACATTGAAAGCTGGTAAGAAAATACATTGTTATCTAATTTTATTGTGTGAATTTTAAGACATGATACTGATAATTGTGATTACATAGGGTTTGTTTGGTTCTGATAGCAACAGCATGTGGTGTCTGTTATGGTGTAATACTGATATTTAAATACAGTAAAATGTTTGATTGCACAAATGTAATCAAATTGGTGTTTCACTTTTTTTAGTGTTTTATTAAAACACCATGACAAGCTTGCTGCATATTTGAATCATAAAGGTTGCTAGGCATCTATAACCAGTTGTTTACAACCTGATCCTGCAGAGCAAAGTTCTCAGAATTTGAAATAACTGATTGGCAGCTAAAGGTCATAGCCATTACAACCCCTGCCTGAATTCCTAGAGATTTTATTTATAGACGGTGCTGCCAGATACAGCCAATCTTGTATTTAGTGACCACTCTCTGTGGAGTAGCTAATTAGACATGTACCTCAGACAAGTGACTGCTAAATGCAGGATATAAAGGAGATTTCTGCATTATTTCTATTCTGTATTAAGCCATCACCTGTATTAAATACTGCACATTAGCTTTCTACTGAGCTGAGTGGTCACTTAATACAAGATTGACTGTACATAGTAGTCTGCGGTTAACTGACCTGTAGCTCTCAGATAAGCACTTTTGAAAGGGGTTCCAGAAGGGGGGCTTTGTGTAAGATTTGTATAATGTGGACTTGGTTCTAAGATAAACAAGAAATATCTTTAAAAAAGATATTCGGCGGAATGAGTGGTTGAACCAAGGCTATATAGATGAAATTGGGTGTGCAAAATTAAATGAAATTGAGGTTTTCAAAGAATTGTAATATCTTGGATTGAAAAGCAAAAAAAATTGAAACAGTAACTTTTATTTAAAATGCAAAACTATCATGTACAGAAATGCAAAACAGAACAATAATTTAACTCATATCCTAGCTACTGGTAGGAGATCCTCACACATTAATCTATTGTTCTATATATCAAACTTCATTCATAGAGTTTCTTGAAACAAACTATAGCATACACAAATGTACAGATACAACAGTCTGCTGAACTTCGACTGCCACTCTTGTAAATAATGATGAAACAACACGATTGTGTTTAACTCACTTGAGGCCATTAATTTTATATATAATATTGCTTTAAATGTATGGTAAATGTGTACAAATAGTTAACAATTCAAACAAATTGGTAGTAAACAATTACAAAACACCTAGCTTCCTCTGTATATCTATAAAAAGATTTCAGATGTCATATCTTAAAATAGAAGTATAATTGCATCATCCCAGTGTAAACAGTGCAGTCTGTATCTCGAAATTTTACACTCAGTCCACATCTGGTAAAACTGTAATTGAACATAGACCAGCCTACAGGGCTCCAGATAAGAGGGAGTAAACTAAACAAATCACATTTTTTCACTCCTTTCAGCACCAAACCCTATGGTGTTACCACTCATTTTTTTTGTCTCGAAGAGACAATTCAAATGTATAGTGACACCACAGGTTTAATGCACAAATAAAGATTTTAAGTTTTGAAATAATTCCCTTATCTGGAGCCCTGGCTACTATCCAATCAGACTATTCAGTTTCAACAGGTGCTCTTAATTCTAAATTTCTGATCAAATATAATTGGTTGAAATGTGTGGCCAAATAGAAAGTGTGACTAAATAGAAACCAGTCAGCTCCGCCGAAAAAGACTACTAATTTAAAATGATGGTGGATATAATGACAATAATAACTGGATAATGCACTAAAATTTTCAAAGCCTGAGGTATATTAAACTTGCCATAGTTTGTGTACAAAAACAAGAGGGCCTGAAGGCCCTGATATCGCTCACCTGTTGTACTGAAGCCTGATAGCTTTTACCTTTCTGTTTCACCTGTATTAATCTAAATCCATTCAAATTTGTAGTATAGCATGTAAACAATTTTGGAATACAACCTCATAGTTCTAGTAGAGTACATCAAGGGCAGGTAACTAGAGCCTAAACAGTACCGAAATGAAGCCTAAATTTCTAGCATTTCAAAGTATATCAAGGGCAGATAAATATTGCCACAAAAATTAGATTTCAACAATAATTGCACTCCTTCGAGAACGTATAGCTATATACTTTGTGTGCAAGTATAATCAAAATCCATTGAAAACTGTAGTTGCAAGAGTATAAACGCTGTTAAATATGGCATTTTCAGCAATTCAAGGGCAGGTAACTCTTGACCTATTGGTCTGATTTCGACCATAATCATACTTATTTGAACTCTTATGGTCATATACAATCTGAGCAAGTTTGAGAAAGATTGGATAAAAATTTTGGTCTCTAGAGTGTAATTAAACACCCTTAAATATGACATTTTCAGCAATTCAAAGGTAGATAACTCTTGATCTATTAGTCTGATTTCAACCATAATCGTACTCATATGAACTCTTATACAATCTGAGCAAGTTTGAGATAGATTAAATAAAAAGTGTGGCCTCTAGAGTGTAAACACTGTTAATTATGGCATTTTCATCAATTCAAAGGTAGATACCTATTGACCTATTGGCCTGATTACAACCAAAATCAAACTCATCCGAACACTTATGGTAACATACAATTAGGGCAAGTTTGAGAAAGATTGGATATATATTGTGGCCTCTAGAGTGTAAACACTGTTAAACTTTGCATTTTCAGCAATTCAAAGTAGATAACTCTTGACCTATTAGCTTGATTTCAACCTTAATCTAACTCATCCGAACTCTTATGGTAATATACAATCTGAGTAAGATTGAGAATGATTGGATAATTATTGTAGCCTCTAGAGTGTAAACACTGTTAAATATGGCATTTTCAGCAATTCAAAGGTAGATAACTCCTGAATTATCAATCTGATTTCAACCATAATCGAACTCCTCCAAACTCTTATGGTAATATACAATCTGAGCAAGTTTGAGAAAGATTGGATAAATTTTGTGGCCTCTAGAGTGTAAACACTAAAATTGTTGACGACGCACACCACACAACGGACGCCGGACATTCAAGGATTGCAAAAGCTCACCCTGAGCTAGCTCAGGTGAGCTAAAAATGTGATTTATTCTTGGCAAATAATGAATTTACTGCTTGTTACATTTTTGAGCTATAAGAATTGCTGGGTGTCTGTCTTCTTGGGTTCGTCTGTCGTCCAAAATCGATTCCTTAGCACTCTAGCGGCTACAAATTTCATCAGATCTTCATAAAACTCATGGAATATTTGTCTCAATGAAATCTAAGTCTTGTTCAAATGTGGGTTATGTCTGGTCAAAAACTAGGTCACGTGGTCAAATCATAGAAAAAAGTTTTAACTCTTTTAGAGACTACAAATCTTATCATTGATCTTAATGAAACTTAGAATGCGTGACAAGATAAAATCTAGGTCAATTTGAATGTGGATTATGTTGGGTCTAAAACTAGTTCAATCCTAGAAAAACATTGATGTTAACACTCCAGAGGCTACAAGTTTCATTAGATCTTACCAGTAATTGAAACTTAGTCAAAATATTTATCTCATTTAAATCTAGGTCAAGTTCAAATACGGGTTATGTAAAGTTTAAAACATGGTCAATAGGTTAAATAATTAACAAGGGCCACTATGGCCCTAAATCGCTCACCTGGTAACCATGTAACCATGTACACCGTGTGACCTAGTTTTTGACCGGGCATGACCCTCATTCTAACTTGACCTCGATTTCAATGAGACAAACATTTTGTTCAAGTTTCATGAAGATTCAATGAATTTTGTAGTCTCTATAGAGTGTTAACAAGGTTTTTCGATGATTTGACCTTGTGACCTAGTTTTTGACCGGGCATGACCCTCATTCTAAATTGACCTCGCTTTCAATGAGACAAACATTTTGTTCAAGTTTCATGAAGATCCAATGAAATTTGTAGCCTCTAGAGTGTTAACAAGGTTTTTCGATAATTTCACTTAGTGACCTAGTTTTTGACCGGATATGACCCACATTCGTACTTGACCTAGATTTAATTAAGGCAAACATTTTGATGAAGTTTCATGAAGATCCAATGAAATTTGTAGTCTCTAGAGTGTTAACAAGGTTTTTCGAAGATTTGACCTAGTGACCTAGTTTTTGACCGGACATGACCCACATTCGAACTTGGCCTAGATTTCATTGAGGCGATCATATTGATGAAGTTTCATGAAGATCCAATGAAATTTGTAGTCTCTAAAGTGTTAACAAGGTTTTTCGAAGATTTGACCTAGTGACCTAGTTTTTAACTGGACATGACCCACATTCGAACTTGGCCTAGATTTCATTGAGGCAATCATATTGATGAAGTTTCATGAAGATCCAATGAAATTTGTAGCCTCTAGAGTGTTAACAAGGTTTTTCGATAATTTGACCTAGTGACCTAGTTTTTGACCGGAAATGACCCACATTCGAACTTGACCTAGATTTGATTGAGGCAAACATTGTGACCAAGTTTCATCAAGATCCAATGAGAATTGAACCTGCTAGAGTGTTAACAAACAATTGTGGACGGACAGACAGACAGACAGACAGACGACGGACGACGGACATCCAGCGATCCTAAAAGCTCACCTTGGCACTACGTGCCAGGTGAGCTAAAAAACCTTGTCTTAATTATAGAGGTTATACATCTCATTATATCTTAATGAAAATTTGTCAAAATGATTACCTTATTAAAATCTTGGCAAACAAAATGTGTTTAATGTTTGGTCAACAACTAGGTCACTGTCAAATCTTGAAAAACCTTGTAAACACTCTATTGAACACATTTCCAACTTTATCTTTCAATGAATTAGTTTGAATACTGCCCTGGATGAAATTTAGCTCAAGTTCGAAAATGCTCACTAGCGGCAAAAACTAGGTCACTAGGTCAAGTCATAGAAATATCTTGATATTACTCTAGAGGCTACAAATCTCATTTGATTGTAATGAAACTTGGTAAAAATGTTTACCTGAATGATATCTAGGTCTAATAATTTTGAATGTGGGTCATGTGTGGTAAAAAACTAGGTCACTATAAATCCCATTTGATCTTAATGATACATTCTCAAAATGGTAGCCTTATTGAATTGCTAGACCTGCAAGGTTAAATGTGGGTCATGTTCAGTCAAAAACTAGGTCAAGCTTTACATGGTCCATTTAGGTGAGCACTCTAGGCCATCTTGGTCCTCTTGTTAAAAGTTCCACCTGGCCAAAAGTCCGCCTGGATTTTATTCCACACGGATTTTTAAAATTCCATACGGACAAAAGTCCGCCTGGATTTTATTCCGCCCGGACATTTTGAAATTCCGTACGGATTTTTAAAATTCCGTACGGACAAAAGTCCGCCTGGATTTTGAAGAATTCCGCCTGGACATGGTCACATGACCTGGACCAATTTAAATATTTCGTGCGATATTCCGCCTGGAATTACTAAAAATAGCATTCCGTGTCATATATTCCACCCGGATTTTATTCCGCATGGATTTTTTTCCGCAAGGAATTTCAAAATCCGCCCAGACAAATATCCACACGAATTCCGTCTAATTTAAATATTTCGTGTCAAAATGTTACTAAAAAAGATTTCCGTGACGTATTCCATACGGAATTTTATTCCGCACGGATTTTTTTCCGCCCGGACATTTTCAAATTCCGCACGGAATTTCAAAATCCGCCCGGACAAAAATCCGCACGGATTATAAGAATTCCGTACGGACATGGTCACATGACCCGGACAAATTTAAATATTTTGTGTCCAAATGTTACTTCAAATAGTAGTCCGTGTCAACTGAGCTGCTTTCACCCGGACATTTATTCAGCACGGAAAATCATAGTTTTGTCCGCCCTGAATCCGTGCGGATTCCGCCTGGAATTTTTCGTACAGGTTCTAAACAAGTTGCTTTAAAATCCAATAAGATTTGTAGCCTCTAGAGTGTTAAGGTTTTTTTAAGATTTGACCTAGTGACCTAGTTTTTGACCTGACATGACCCACATTGGAACTTGACCTAGATATCAATGCGGTAAACATTTTGACCAAGTTTCATAAAGATCCATTGAGATTTGTAGCCTCTAGAGTGTTAACAAGGTTTTTCTATGATTTGACCTAGTGACCTAGTTTTTGACCAGACATGACCCACAATTGAACTTGACCTAGATATCAATGAGGCAAACATTCTGACCAAGTTTCATTAAGATCCATTGAGATTTGTAGTCTCTAGAGTGTTAACAAGGTTTTTCTATGATTTGACCTAGTGACCTAGTTTTTAACCAGACATGACCCACATTCAAACTTGACCTAGATTGCATCAAGACAAACATTGTCATGAAGTTTCATGAAGATAGGATGAAATTTGTTGGCGCTAAAGTGTTAACGAACAATTGTGGACTGACGGACGGACGTACCCACAATCTCCATTTAAGTGGCCATCTCCTTCTTTATTGTATCTCTTTTATGTGGTTAAAATGTGTGGTTAGCCACATAAATGAAATCTAACTTTGTTATAGAATGATCTGGAGGCTAACCCTACCCCTAACCCTATGTCCCACAACTGGCCAGGTTAATGTTACAAGAAATGGCCAGGTTAATGTTACAAGAAACTGCCAGGTTAATGTTTTTCAATTATTTGTCTTGTTATGGAAGCCAATTGTAGCCACGTATCTATCATTTTGTGAGCACGGACAGACAGACGATCAGTGATCCTAAAAGCTCACCTTGGCACTAAAAACTAATAAGCACGAGGGTGGGCAATTTTTAGCCCGGGGTCGTAATTTGAACAATCTTGGTTGAGGATCACAATGCAAAGCTATGTGACAAATATTAAACTACTGGGCCTTACAGTTTCAAAGAAGATTTTTTTTAAAGCTTTTCCTATATAAGTCTATGTAAACCATATAAACACCTGGGCCGGGCCAATTTTGAGTTGGGGGGTCATAATTTGAACAAACTTTCAAATATAAATTATCTGGGCCTTACAGTTTCATAGAAGAACACTTTTAAAGGTTTTCCTCAAAAAATCATAAGCCCCAGGGCGGGGCCTTTTTTGGCCCAGGGGTCATAATTTGAACAAGAGGGCCTGAAGGCCCTGATATCGCTCACCTGTTGTACTGAAGCCTGATAGCTTTACCTTTCTGTTTCACATGTTTAAGTCTAAATCCATTCAAACTTGTAGTATAGTATGTAAACAATTTTGGAATACAAACCTCAGACTTCTAGTATAGTAGAGTACTTCAAGGGCAGATAAATAGAGCCTAAACAATACTGAAATGAAGCCTTTTCTAGCATTTCAAAGTATATCAAGGGCAGATAACTATTGCCACAATGATTAGATTTTAACAATAATTGCACTCCTTCGAGAACTTATAGCTTTATAATTGTGTGCAAGTATAATCAAAATCAATTGAAATATTTAGTTGCATATGGGTAAACGCTGTTGGATATTGCATTTTCAGCAATTCAAGGGCAGATAACACTTGACCTATTGGTCCGATTTCAACCATAATCACACAGTGACACTTATGCGAACTCTTATGGTAATATACAATCTGAGCAAGTTTGGAAAAGACTCGATAACAAGAGCCGCATGCGGCCCTAAATCGCTCACCTGAGGAACTATAGTGTTATACTCAATGCATAATTGCATGTATGTGGACTGTTGCATGAAACTGAAACAACTCGGAATGGGCCATTTTTGACCCTGGGGTTATGATTTGAACAGTCTTGGTAGTGGACCATAAGGAAAAGCTAGATGCCAAATATATAAGGTATGGGCCTTACGGTTTCAGACAAGAAGATTTTTAAAGGTTTTACTACATAAGTCTTTGTAAATCTTATAAGCCCCGGCGCAGGGCCATTTTTGATCCAGGGGTCATGATTTGAACAATCTTGGTAGAGGACCATAAGGCAAAGCTATATCCCAAATATAAAAGGTCTGGGTCTTAGGGTTTCAGAGAAGAAGAGTTTTAGAGGTTTATTCCTATAAGTCTATGTAAAACTGATAATTAAGCCTCGGGGCGGGCCATTTTTGACCTGGAGGTCATGCTTTGACCAATCTTGGTAGAGGACCATAAGGCAAAATTAGATGCCAAATATAAAAGGTCTGGGCCTTACGGCTTCAGAGAAGAAGATTTTTAAAGGTTTTCCTATATGTCTATGTAAAACTGATAAGCCCAGGGGCGGGCCAATTTTTACCCTGGGGTCATGATTTGAACAATCTTGGTAGAGGATCATAAGGCGAAGCTAGATGCCAAATATTAAAGGTATGGGCCTTACGGTTCCAGAGAAGAAGATTTTTAAAGGTTTTCCTATATAAGTCTATGTAAAACTGATAAGCCCCGGGGCGGGGCTATTTTTTACCCTGGGGTCATGATTTGAACAATCTTAGTAGAGGTCCATAAGGCAAAGCTACATGCAAAATATAAAAGGCCTAGGCCATACAGTTTTAGGGAAGAAAAGTTTTAAAGGTTTTCCCGATAAGCCCAGGGCGGGGTCATTTTTTACCCTGGGGTCATTATTTGAACAATGTTGCTAAATGTTCACAACATGATGCTACATGTGAAATTTGGTTGTCCTAGGACTTATAGTTATTGACAAGAAAATATTTAAAGTTTTGACTTTAGTTGTCAATATTACGTAAAAACGGAAAATGACCACGCCCTCTGGCGGCCATGTTTTTTGACGGATCAAAATTCTTTGAACAATTTTGAAAGTATATTAATTGAGAATTTTGGTGAAAACCAAATTGAAATCGGACCAGTCGTTTTTGAGAAGAAGATTTTATTTAGATATTGTGCATGGTTGCCATGGCAACAAGACCAATTGCCCCACCCACTTTTTTTTAACAGTGTTTGAAGCTCACAACTACAGTATGTATCAGACCAAGTTTGGTTAAAATTGGGCAATTGGTTTCAGAGAAGTTATTTGAAACAAATTGTGAACAGACGACACTGACACACACAGACGGCAACCGATCACAATAGCTCACCTTGAGCACTTTGTGCTCAGGTGAGCTAAAAATTGTGGCCGCTAGAGTGTAAACAATGTTAAATATGGCATTTTCAGCAATTCAAAGGTAGATAACTCTTGACCTATTCATTCAATTTCAACCATAATCGGACTCATATGATCTCTTATGGTCATATATATTCTGAGCAAGTTTGAGAAAGAATTGATAAAAATTGTGACTTCTAGAGTGTAAACACCCTTAAATATGGCATTTTCAGCAATTCAAAGGTAGATAACTCTCTATCTATAAGTCTGATTTCGACCATAATTAAACTCATCAAAACTCTTACAGTCATATACAATCTGAGCAAGTTTGATATACATTGGATAAAAATTGTTGCCTCTAGAGTGTAAACACCCTTAAATATGGCATTTTCAGCAATTCAAAGGTAGATAACTCTTGATCTATTGGTCCGATTTCAACCATTATTGAACTCATTCAAACTCTTATGGTAATATACAATCTGAGCAAGTTTGAGAAAGATTGGATAAAAAGTGTGGCCTCTAGAGTGTAAACATTGTTAAATATGGCATTTTCAGCAATTCAAAGGTAGATAACTCCTGACCTATTAGTCTGATTTCAACTCTAATTAAACTCATTCGAACTCTTATGGTAATATACAATCTGAGCAAGTTTGAGAAAGATTTGATAAAAACTGTTGCCTCTAGAGTGTAAACACTGTTAAATATAGCATTTTCAGCAATTCAAAGGTAGATAACTCTTGACCTATTGGTCAGATTTCAACCATAATCAAACTCATCCGAACTCTTATGGAAATATACAATCTGAGCAAGTTACAGATAGATTGGATTAAAATTGTGGCCTCTAGAGTGTAAACACTAAAATTGTTGACGACGGACGACGGACATTCAAGGATTGCAAAAGCTCACCCTGAGCTAGCTCAGGTGAGCTAATAATCTTGGTAGAGGATCATAAGGAAAACCTACATATCAAATATAAATGATCTGGGCCTAACGGTTTCAGAGAAGAACATTTTTAAAGGTTTTCCTATAAAAAATTAATAAGACCAAGGGCTGGCCATTTTTGGCCTTGGGGTCATACTATGAACAATCTTGGTCGAGGACCACAAGGCAAAGCTATTTATTAAATTTTAAAGATCTGGGCCTTATAGTTTCAGAGAAGAAGATTTTTAAAGGTTTTCCTAAATAAGTCTGAAGTTTGTCATTGCATATATGTGGACAGTTGCATTAAGAAGTAACTCAGAATCCATTTGTCATTACTACTGTTTGAGCAAAAAGGAAAAATATGGAAACAATATAAAAAGTCCTTATAAAGGGTGTCTTAAATAATATTCATTCAAAATATTATTGAATTCTGACAATGGTTACAGTTTCAGAGTAGAAGGTCCTGTATGCCCCGGGGCGGGTCCATTATTGACCCTGGGTCATGATTTGAACAATCTTGGTAGAGGACCATAAGGCAAAGCTAGATCTATGTCAAATATAAAAGGTCTGTGCCTTACCGTTTCAGAGAAGAAGTTTTTAAAGGTTTTCCTAAATAAGTGTATGTAAAACTGATAAGCCCGGGGGCAGAGCCATCTTTGACCCGGGAGTCATGATTTGAAAATCTTTGTAGAGGACCATAAGTCAAAAGCTAGATGCCAAATATAAAAGGTCTGGGCCTTACCGTTTCAGAGAAGATTTTTAAAAGTTTTTTACTACATACATCTATGTCAAACTGATAAGTCTTGGGGCAGGGCCATTTTTTACCCGGGAATGATTTGAACAATCTTTGTAGAGGACCATAAGGCAAAGCTAGATCTATGCCAAATATAAAAGGTCTGGGCCTTAGGGCTTTAGAGGAGAAGATTTTTAAAGGTTTTCCTATATGTCTATGTAAAACTGATAAGCCCCGGGGCAGAGCCAATTTTGACCCGGGGGTCATGATTTGAACAATCTTGGTAGAGGTCCATTAGGCAAAGCTAGAGGCCAAGTATAAAAGGTCTGGGCCTTACGGTTGCAGAGAAGAAGAATGTTAAAGGTTTTCCTATATAAGTCTATGTAAAACTGATAAGCCCAGGGGCGGGGCTATTTTTTACCCTGGGGTCATGATTTGAACAATCTTGGTAGAGGACAAAAGGCAAAGCTACATGCCAAATATAAAAAGTCTAGGGCATACAGTTTCATGGAAGAAGAGTTTTAAAGGTTTTATGAAAAACTGATAAGCCCCGGGGCGGGCCATTTTTGACCCGGAGATCTTTTTTTTTTTTTTAGATATTGTGGCTATTGGTTTCAGAGAAGTCAGGGTTTTCCCCAGACTATTTAAGAGCAATTCTCTGTAACCATCAACCAGGTTATATAGGGGGGTCGGCACGCATAGTCACCGATTTGCATAAAACTTACACCATCTGTACCTCTCTACATGAAATGAAAAAAAATACCCCTAAAATTTATTTCCGGTATCCAGTTGCCATGGCAACGCGGAAACAAGATTTTGGCCAAAAACCAGTGTTTTTGGTGAGTAAAATATGACAAATTCACAGACTTTTTTAGAGAAAACTGTACATATTTCAGATAAAATGACATTTGTATGTTGAAGTATGGCACATTGACAATTAAATAACATTGTAGGATTCAACTCAACATTACACCCGATTGGTACGCACATGCGAGCTTAAGGGGCTAATATGCTGAAAGTAAGAAATCATGATTTTGGCATATTTTAAGGACTGGTAGAATATCTATGCATCCATGATGAACTTGAATATGATCACTAATAACAAGTAGCACATGTGTTGTTTACTTTCTGGGAAGAAAACCTTTGGGATTCAGGTTGCTAAGGGGGTAACCATGGCAACGAAACTATCAACTTTTTAATGTTGTAACTTCCTATGTAACTGAGCAGGATTGCTTAAAAGGTACCAAGACCACTATTAAATTGCTATAACCATGTATTTTAGTGTTATAAAATGAAAGTAAAAGACAACACATGCAGATATTAGTTGGTAACGCCTGCCAAAAGAATGTTATTTACTGAAAATTTGTGTCAAATTCAATACTTTTGGAACGCAAAATACAGCAAACTATCCAAACCATTACACACTTACTTAAATAGTTTCTTTATCAGGTTTGCAAGTTAGATTTGTCTCATACACATTCATTGTTAAGATGAAAACGGCCTTTGGTTGCCTTAGTAACCCCTCAACGCAGTTGCTTAATAAGGGCATTGTATTGAAAATGTGAGTAAAATTCAAGCTTTTTTAAGGAAAAATACAGAAACATATCCAAACCATGGTACTGTAGTTTCATCATCAGATTAGCTAGTTACCGGTGTTGTATAACTATCACTTTAAACATGAAAATGACATTTGGTAACCATAGCAACCACTCACAATGTATGCTAAATAACAGCTTTGTATCGAAAATATGTGTCGAATTTCAGGTTTTTTTTAGGTTAAGTACAGCAACTTAACATGACAATGGTACTTTAGTGTCATTATCATGTTTGTAAGTTAAATTTGTCATATAATATTCCCCTTTGACAGAAAAATAACAATTGGTTACCATAGCAACAACTCACAACATTATGCTATATATGAGCATTATATTGAAATTATAAGTCCATTTCAAGTTTTTGTTAATGCAATATACCGCAATCTAATAGAATTATTGTACTTTTAGTTCATTATCAAATTAACAAGTTAATTTTGTCATATAAATATTCACTTTTAATACGAAAATAACATTTAGTTACCTTAGCAACCATTCACAAAATATGCTAAGTAAAGAATTATATCGAAAATGTAGTATAATTTGAGCGTTCTTGAAGGTAAAGTACAGGAACCTTTTGGAACCTTTGTACTTTAGTTTTATTATAAGGTTTGAAAGTAAATATTGTCATATAACCGCTCATTTTTGTACACATAAATTTTTTTTTGCTACCATAGCAACCACTCACAATTTATGTTATATAAGAGCAAAATATTGAATATGTGTGTCAAATTTGAGCTTTTATAGGCAAAGTACAGAAACTTATTACAACTATTGTACTTTAAGTTAATTATCAGGTTTGCAATTCAATATTTTCAAACAAATACTCTCTTTTTATATGATATAACTTTTGATTACCTTAGCAACCGCACTTAATTTATGCTCAAAAAGAGCATAATATTGAATATATGTGTAAAATTCGAGCTTTTTTAGGTAGAAGTACAGCAACTTATTATAGCCATTGAACTTAAAATTCATTATCAGGTTGAAAGTTATCCATTGACATACAAACATCAACTTTTATAATGAAAATAATATTTGTTACCTTACCGCTCACAATATATTGTAAATAAGAGTTATATTAGTTATATATGTGTCAAATTTGAGCTGTTTTGAAGGCAAAGGAAAGCAGTTTATTAGAGTTTTTGTAGTTAAGTTTCGTTATCAGGTTTGTTGCAAGTTAACATTGTAATATAACCTTTCAAATTTCACACACAAATAACATTTGGTTACCTTACCAACCACGTAAATGTGTCAAATTTGAGTTTTTAAGCAAACATACTGCAACCCATTACAACTCTTGTACCTGAAATTTACTTTCTGGTTGCAAGTTAACAATGTAATGGAAAAGTTCATGTAACATTTAGAATTGAAATAGCAGCTGGTTACCTTACCAACCACTCACAATTTATCAATCTAAATAGCAGCATAATATTGATAATATGTGTCAACTTCGGGCTTTCTAAGGCATAGTACAGCAACTTGTTAAAACCATGGAAACTTTAGTTTCAATATTAGGTTTTCAAGTTAACATTGTCATATAAACATGTCTTTTTGATACGAAAAGAGCATTTGGTATCCTTAGCAACCACTCATAATGCTAAGTAAGAGCATGATATTGCAAATATGTATCTAAATCATGTTTTGTGTAGAGAAGTTGAGATTATATCTTTGGAATGAGGGTAAAGTTTAGTCACTGTAACCTGGACCTTTGATCTCATTATAGAACAAGCGGATCATGATGGCCCTAATTTCGCTCACTTGAGTATATTGAACTTGATAATTTTTCTTGTGGGTGGTACAAAATCAAAGATTGTACATAGAGACCTATTTTTTGATCCGACATGCAAGTTTTGAACTTGACCTTGATTTTGTAAAGAACAACGTTTGGATCAAGTTCGATAAAAACTGACCCAAACATTGTGACCTCTAGTCTTCACAATGTTTTACTATAATTTAACTAATGACCTATGTTTTGACAGGACATAAACCATACTCAAACTTGACTAAGATTTTGTCAAGAACAACAATCAGTGCAAAATTGATGGAGATTATTTTGAAACTGTAACCTGTAGAGTGTTCACAAGGTCTGTATATGACTTGACCTAGTGACCTACTTTTTGACCCCACATACCCCATAATTATTCAAACAAGATCCATGTTCACAGTGTCTTTCTACTATTTTTACCTAGTGACCTACTTTTTTACCAGACATAAACCATGTACATTACCCCACATAACCCATGGTCGGAGTTGGCCTAGAACAACATTTTGATCAAGTTTGATGAAAATTGACCCTAAAATGTGGTCTCTAAAGTGTTTGCAAGAAATTGTGGACAGACTGATGGAAGCCGGACAAAATGTGATCATAATGACTCACCCTAAGCTCTGCTCAGAAGAGCCAAAAATAGAAAATGCTAGTCCAGAGGATATTTCTTATAACACATCAGCTAGGGGTACCGAATTTGTGATGTGAGTACATTGTTGAAAAGTGTAGAGGACCATAACATTTTTGATAAACTGCTCTTATTTGGCATATAATATTGTGAGTGGTCACTAAGGCAACCAAATGCTATATTCATATTAAAAGTGAATGTCAGTAGAACAATGTTATCTTGCAACCCTGATATTTAAGTATTGCTCATTAACAGACTCAAATAAACCGAGTCTGCAATTTTCAGTATTTGCTTTGTTTTCTGTGCTTTCAAAGGATCTCCCCTTATTCAGATTGAAACTAAAGCACCATGATTCTAATAAGCTGCTGTACTTTGCTCTAAAAAGTTTGAATTTGACACATATTTGTAATACAATGCTCTTATTTGCATAATTATATTGTGAGTGGTTGCTAAGGCAACCAACTATATTATACATGCTAAAAAGCAAGTTGCGAACCTGATGGTGAACCTAAAGTGCAACGGTTGTAATATGTTGCTGCACTTTGCCTAAATCACTTAATTTTGACACATATATTCAATATAATGATCTTATTTAGCATAATATTATGTGAAGTGTTGCTATATGGTAGCCAAAGGTTATTTTCATGCTTAAAGGGAATATTTGTATGAAAATGTTTTCTTGCAAACCTGGTAATGTGCTTCAAATGCAATGGTTGTAGTAAGTTGCTGTACTTTACCTAAAAAGGTCGAATTTGATACATATATACAATGTAATCAATATAATGCTCTTATTTAGCATAAATTGTGAGTGGTTGCTATGGTAACACATATTTTCATTATAAAAGTTGATATCTGTATGTCAATGGTAACTTTCAAACCTGAAAATGAACTTTCAATACAATGGTTGCTGTAATTTACCTAAAAAGGTTCGAATTATAAACATATATTCAATATAATGCTCTTTTTACCATAAACTATGTGCGGTTGCTAAGGTAATCAAATGTTATTTTCAAGCAAAAAGAGAGTATTTGTATAAGAATATTGAATTGCAAACCTGATAATGAACTTAAAGTACAATAGTTGTAATAAGTTTCTGTCATTTGCCTATAAAAGCTCAAATTTGACACACATATTCAATATTTTGCTCTAATAAAACATAAATAATGAGTGGTTGCTATGGTAGCAAAATTCTTTTTTAGTGTACAAAAATGAGCGGTAATATGACAATATTTACTTTCAAACCTTATAATAAAACTGAAGTACGAAGGTATTAAAAGGTTCCTGTACTTTGCCTTCTAGAACGCTCAAATTATACTACATTTTCAATATAACTCTTTATTTAGCATATTTTGTAAATGGTTGCTAAGGTAACTAAATGTTATTTTCGTATTAAAAGTAAATATTCATATGACAAAATTAACTTGTTTATTTGATAATGAACTAAAAGTACAATAGTTCTATTAGATTGTGGTATATTGCATTAACAAAAACTTGAAATGGACTCATAATTTCAATATAATGCTCATATATAGCATAATGTTGTGAGTTGTTGCTATGGTAACCAATTGTTATTTTTCTGTCAAAAGTGAATATTATATGACAAATTTAACTTACAAACATGACACTGACACTAAAGTACCATTATTATGTTAAGTTGCTGTACTTAACCTAAAAAAACCCTGAAATTCGACACATATTTTCGATACAAAGCTGTTATTTAGCATACATTGTGAGTGGTTGCTATGGTTACCAAATGTCATTTTCATGTTTAAAGTGATAATTATACAACACTGGTAACTAGCTAATCTGATGATGAAACTACAGTACCATGGTTTGGATATGTTTCTGTATTTTTCCTTAAAAAAGCTTGAATTTTACTCACATTTTCAATACAATGCTCTTATCAAGCAACTGCGTTGAGCGGTTACTTAGCCAACCAAAGGCCGTTTTCATCTTAACAATGAATGTGTATGAGACAATGCTAACTTGCAAACCTGATAAAGAATTTATTTTAAGTAAGTGTGTAATGGTTTGGATAGTTTGCTGTATTTTGCGTTCCAAAAGTATTGAATTTGACACATATTTTCAGTAAATAACGTTCTTTTGGCAGGCGTTACCATAGTAACCAACTAATATCTGCATGTGTTGTCTTTTACTTTCATTTTATTAAACTAAAATATATGGTTATAGCAATTTAAGAGTGGTCTTGGTACCTTTTAAGCAATCCTGCTCAGTTACATAGGAAGTTACAACATTAAAAAGTTGATAGTTTCGTTGCCATGGTTACCCCCTTAGCAACCTGAATCCCAAAGGTTTTCTTCCCAGAAAGTAAACAACACATGTGCTACTTGTTATTAGTGATCATATTCAAGTTCATCATGGATGCATAGATATTCTACCAGTCCTTAAAATATGCCACAATCATGATTTCTTACTTTCAGCATATTAGCCCCTTAAGCTTGCACGTGCGTACCAATCGGGTGTAATGTTGAGTTGAATCCTACAATGTTATTTAATTGTCAATGTGTCATACTTCAACATACAAATGTCATTTCATCTGAAATATGTACAGTTTTCTCTGAAAAAGTCTGTGAATTTGTCATATTTTACTCACCAAAAACACTGGTTTTTGGCCAAAATCATGTTTCCGCGTTGCCATGGCAACCGGATACCGGAAATAAATTTTCGGGGTATTTTTTTTCATTCCATGTAGAGAACTACAGATGGTGTAAGTTTCATGCAAATCGGTGACTATGCGTGCCGAAATGTGGTTGATGGTTACAGAGAATTTCTATTAAACACTGGGGTACCCCAGCGCCTTAATTTCTGGACCTCAATTGCCCCAGAACCTTATACCGAACACTCCCATATAAAACCTGGACAATAATGTTAGAAGTTATCTAAACGTAGTCCGAAATGTTGCAAATCTCGTCTTGTAAATTTGCATGGCCTTCCCCTCACAGGTTCGAATCCTGACTGAGCTCAATATATTTTTCTTTGAAACAAAGCCTTTTCCTAAATCAATGATTAGATGTTTATAAATGCGCCTGACATTAACTTGCAATTTTTTTTAATTATAAGCCAAATTTATTGTTCAGTCTTTATAAATTATTCAAGATCTCCAACACTTTTTCAAAGACCTAATTAATTTTTTCCAGTTAGGTGCGGCCAAATGTCTTCATATTTTTTATTTAGATTGCATAAGTATTGTATGAAACCAGAAATGGGTGTCAAAGCCACCTGACGCTCGCCTGCTTGAAATTTAAGTCTAAAACATCTTGTATCCAAAACAAATCAATTTTCAGTTTAGAAAGATTATTAAATGAATGATGAGTCTTAATCTAGTCATATAAAACTTTAAAACAGCCCGTCCAAAAAACTTTAACTTGGTGATTTGAGGTCAAAACAACTAAGTCCAAAACATGTCAAAAATTGAAATAAATTAAAACCATTTTTAATTACAACTTCATAGCCTCAATGTTTATTCCCAAATGAAGCTCCATACAAAATTTCAACACCCTAGCACAAGTATTTAACCTAAAAAAAAAACCGTCCAAAAAACTTTAACCTGGTGATTGCAGTAAAAAAGCTAAGTCCAAAACATGTTAAAAATTGACAAATATTTAAATTGTTTAATTTCAACTTCATAACATCAATGTTTGATCCAGAATATAGCTTCACACAAAATTTCAGCACCCTAGCACAAGTATTTAACTTTAAAACAACCTGTCCAAAAAACTTTAACCTGGAAATTTGTAGTTGAAAAACCTAAGTCCAAAACATTTTTAAAATTGACATAAATTAAAATCATTTTTAAATTCCAACATCATAACATCAATGTTTAACCCCAAATGAACCTCCGTACAAAATTTCAGCTCCCTAGCCCAAGTATTAAACTTTAAAACAACCCGTCCAAAAAGCTTTAACCTGGAAATTTGGAGTAAAAAACCTAAGTCCAAAACATGTCGAAAATTGACATAAATTAAAATTACTTTTAAATTCGAACATCATAACATCAATGTTTAACCCCAAATGAACCTCCATACAAAATTTCATAACCCTAGCACAAATATTAAGCTTTAAAACAACCCGTCCAAAAAATTTTAACCTTGGCCACGCTCACGCCCACGCTCAAGCTGGGGGTATGACATTAGCTCTGCTGTTCTACGAACAGGCGAGCTAAAAACAGCGTGGGTAAAATGGGCTTCTCAGCAGAGACAATTATGCGTATACCTCTGATCACGTTCCGCCCGAGGCAGGGATAAGAATCCCTTTCGCAATGGTGTCACGTGTGACTCTCACGTAACCGTGAATTTTGTCTTCATAATTCATGCTTGGAGAGTCTCGGAATTTGGCGGTCAGTTATGGTCATTATAAAACAACTTTTCCAAAAAGCATCGTGAATTTCCGTAGTCAACTTGCGAGCATTTACAGCAGATGAAAGCCTCGCCCACAAATTTCGATGCAAAATGGAAACTAGATATGCCCTTTTTAAGTTCAAATCAAAATCGATTAAATCTAGATTCTAGATCTATTTTATTTCATTGGAATGTTCTAGGATTGTTTTATTTTCTGAAAATATCTCTGTGTTGGTTTATTTTTTAGCTCACAGCAATTTGTAGTGATGAAAATGCCACGCCCACAAACAAGACAAATGATTTCTGTGCCTTATGAAATCAAATGAAATCAAAATCGATCAAGCCTATTTATTCCATTATCACGTAGATCTATTAGTTTAAAATAGGATGGTTATATATTTTCCGAAATATCGCGGTGTTGGTAACTTCAAAGTTAGCGTGAATGTTTTTTGTTAGCTTGTCATCTGTTTTCCTTCAATCTTGCATGTACATTTTGTCATCAGTTTTCGCGAGTTAACTGATAGCAGCATTTTTCAACAGAAATGATAGTCCACTTCAATAATATTATGTATCCCCAACCAATAAGAAAGAAAATATAGCAGAAGAAATAACAATGATAATCCTATTTTATAACAAGAGCCCCATGGGGCATATGTCGCTCACCTGAGAATAGCTGTACATCAAAATGGAGATAATGATTTATGTCCAGGACGGGGTCATTTTTTAACCGAGGGGCATAATTTGAACAATCTTAATAGAGGACCTGTAGATGATGCTATGTTCTAAATATCTAAGATCAGGGTACTAGGGTTCTAGACATGAAGATTTTTTTTAAGTTTCCATTGAAAAAATCTATTTTTAGCTCCTGTGACCTACATATGCAACAGACTGGAACCATTTGAACAAAATAGATAAAGGACATCTAGAAGTAACACCATGCCGAATATCAAAGCTCTGGCTATATTAGCTTCAGAAAAGAAGACGTTTGAAAACTGTGACCCCCGGGTGGGGCTAATTTTGACCCCAGGGGCATAATTTGTACAAACTTGATAGAGGACCTGTAGATGATATGCAATCGACCAGAACCATTTGAACCTTATTGGTATAGGACATCTAAAAGTGTCACCATGCCAGATATCAAAGCTCTGGCCATATTAGTTTCAGAGGAGAAGACGTTTGAAAATTTCACTATATAACTCTATGTAAAACTGTGACCCCCCGGGCGGGGCCAATTTTGACCCTAGGGGCATAGTTTATACAAACTTGATAGAGGACCTGTAGACGATGCTATGTGACAAATGTCTAAGATCTGGCCCTTGTAGTTTCAGACAAGAAGATTTTTTAAGATTTCCTTATTTTTTCACTTGGTTGCCATGGCAACCAGAGTTCTACATTGTTTTTAATTCTTTGAACAATTTTGAAAGAACTTGACCCAAGGAACATTCGTGTAAAGTTTGGTTGAAATCTTTTCAGCGGTATATGAGCAGATGTCATTTGAAGCAATTGTTAAAGACAACAATGACTGTATAAAGTGAAATTATTTTCTTCTGTGGAAGAATAAATTAAAGACATAAAAAGGAATATGTATGGGTTAATAGGTTAATAAATATCATTATTTACATTTTCTAAATATAAGAAACTATATGTAAATGAGTGGCAAATAGTTTGGATCCAGATTAGATGCAGCATTATGTGGCATCTGACCTGGATCCATACTGTTTATGGCCAAGAATTAATTGTGGACTGATAGACAGAAAGATAAACAAACAAACAAACAGACAGACCAAAAGTAATATGCCTTGAACTAAGTTGTGCTTGAGCATAAAATAGCAGACATCATCAATTCTGCTATGTATCTCAGTGACCTGAGTTCAGAGCTAGCTATGGGTCAGTTATGCAATAAGAGAAGGTCTCAGGGAGAAATGACTATTATCATGCTGAACTGTTGTCTGCTCCAAATGTTTGTATGTGAAATATGTAAAAAATAATAATTTATATTTTCTAAATATAAGAAAATATGTAAATGAGTGGCAAATAGTTTAGATCCAGATTAGATGCTGCATTATGTGGCATCTGACCTGGATCCAAACTGTTTGCAAAAATGTTGCATTTAGTATAAGGGTAGCTTCTTAGCCTGAAATACAATGGGTCTGTATAAAAACGGATCATTAGAGAGTTTTTACTGTCAGACCTGCATCAAAAAGCACTGATATGACAAGGTTTGAGTCAAATTTGACCCTAGAGTTTTGATTTTTTACAATTTTGAAAGTGATTTAGTAGAAGATACTATTCCTGCAATATCTAAGGTGTGGGAACAGTGGTTTTTTACAAAAAACTTGTTTAAAGTTTTTCACTTTTTTTAATAAATTTCAATAAGTAGTCAACATTTGAATTTTATTTTAACGATTTCTGTAGAGAAGCATCCAAGGAACACCATCAGCAATTTAGTTTTTCCCTCAAACTCGCGGTTTCAGAGGAGATGTCGCTTGAAGTAAAATTTGAACGGACGGACAGACGGACGACGGACGATCACAACAGCTCACCTTGAGCCTTCGGCTCAGGTGAGCTAATAAAAGGTGGTTTATTTAAGCATTTCATGTTGTACATCCGTGATTGGGCAAAACACAGTTTTTTCTTAATTATGATAGACCTTAATCTAGCAGATGGAAATGAAGATATAAAGTAAAAAAAATTAACAGGAAATACAAATGACTTCAAAAAGTATCTACATAAAGGGAAACATTACTCTGTTCGAGGACCCAGATTAATTAATATTTATAAAAAGCCCTCTGATCAGGTCTAATTACTGCACTGTTTGCAATTTTCTTTTTCTGATAAAATCATACTGCTAACATAATTACTAACTTAGGGTTACTGTGACGATGTGGCAACATATAAAGCAAACACACACATTTTTTAAATATATTATTTTTATCTTCAAATTATTATAATGCTCATTTATAGATTATAACATCAGAAAGCAATTAAACCAATGTAGGTAATGTGTCTTTTTAGCTCACCTGAGCCAAAGGCTCAAGGTGAGCTATTGTGACCGCTCACCGTCCGTAGTACGTCTGTCCGTCTGTCCGTCTGTCCGTTCACTTTTACTTCAAACGACATCTCCTCTGAAACCCGCCGATTGAAGGGAGAGTTCAAACTGCTTATGATGTTCCTTGGATGCTTCTCTACAGAAGTTGTTCAAAAAAAAGGAAAAAAAGGCACAAACTCTGCTTGAAAAAGCAAAAAAGCAAAAATCTTTAAAAAATCTTCTTGCCCAAAACTACTAGGCCCTAAGCTTTGATATTTGTACAGTAGAATCTCCTGGTGGATCTATCTATAGTTTGTTAAAATGAAATCCCTAGGGTCACATTTGACACCACCCTGCACAGTTTAAGTGCTGCTCTAGGCAGGTTTTACAGTATTTTTGATTTAGGCAGAACTGTATTTACCTGAGTTACCCTTAATATACTATGGGCAAATAGCCAATATTTGCAAACATTTTGGATCCAGATCAGATGCAACATAATCATAATGCTACATCTAATCTGGATCCAACCTATTTGCCACTCATTTACCAACTTAACATTTTCTAAATTGTTTTTTTGTACACTTTTCACATACAGTAGGTTTTAAGCAGACATCATTTCAGTCTGGTAAGGGTAAGCCCAAGCGTTCTAGCCACTGAGGTCAAATATTATGCAACTCTGAACTGGTAGTGGGTATCACAGAACTGGTCATGATCAGCTGAACATGTTGTCTGCTAAAGTTTAGATATGGTTCAGTCTGATTCATACTTAGAGAAACAGGATCTGGAAGTGATCCACTGACAGTTATGTAATTATGTCTTATGCCATATTTATACATATGTTTAATATTGGTTTTGTCAGAGTTATCTGTATGTCTTTTCAATAATTCCACTTTAAACAGTCATGAAAATGTAAGATGCAAAAGTAAAGCAAAGTGTGCATTAACCCTTAGCCCGCCAAATAAATTGTCGTCTGCTATATTTCTCGTCTGCTTCAAGTTTCAAAGTGCTTCAAAGTTGCTCAAAATTGCTGAAAATGTTGTCTGAGTGTCAAACAGCTTGGATCCGGATGAGACGCCGAGTTACTCGGCGTCTAATCCGGATCCAAGCTGTTTGCATATAAAGCTATAGTCGTGAGTGGCAGGCTAAGGGTTAAGACACATTCTGCTTTACTTTCAACCTGCTTTAGGTGGCCACCTATTTTCAAAATTAGAAACATGCTATGGGGTAATGGGTAAAATGAAATTGCCTATTTGGAAAGAGCCTGATGAGAGGAAGTGCCATTTGCAAAGGCCATAACTCTGACATCATTGTTTTTTGAGTTATTTCCCTTTGTGATATTTTCTTGTCAAGAAGACAACTTCAGTTCTACTGATGCTATTGTAATGAAATTTTATGTATGGAAAGAAACTGATGAGAGAAAATGCCATGCACAAGGGCAGCAATATTTAGTTTGTCCCCTTTGTCATATTTTATTGTCAGGAAAATAAGTCCAGTTCTGTTGACGCTAGTGAAATAATTATCATTTATTGGAAATGGAAATAGCTTGATAAGAGGATGTGTCATGGATAAGGGTCATAAGCTTGGCAACAAAATTCACTTTTGTCATGTTTTCTTGTCTGGAAGATAACTCCATTTATAGTTATATTAAAATGTTGTCTTGCCCAGTCAACTTAGGTACAAACTTCAATGTCCTCAGGTGAGCGAATTAAGGGCCATGGCCCTCTTGTTATATTTTTCTGTCAAACCCTTTCATCTATAAGAATGAAGATGTATACAAAATAACATATCATAAATTCTGTATTCCTTGTATCTACCGTTTTGATATAGATTCTAGTAAGGAGTTCTTGTCATAAAGAAATTTAAATTGATAAAAAATAAAAACAAAAGTTTTAGTAGGCTGTTTATCTTTTAAGTACACCACTGAAATAATGCTTAAAGTCACTCAGGGTACACCATTTATACATTAAAACTTCAAAATTTTCCGACATGTGGAAGGGGGTAACACCCCTTCCCCCTTCCAATTTTTCTGGGGAAGATCCTGGAAGTTATTTGAAACAATTTTTGGCCCCAGGGTCTTGGTAGAAGATCTTTGGTAGAAGATCATTAGGATACATACTAAATACAAGAGCCACATGCGGCCCTAAATCGCTCACCTGTTACCCATGTTTACGGTCATGGTAATGGACCAGTAATGATAAAATTCCACTATAAGCCATCACCGGAAAATTAACCCCCACCCACAGGCAGCCATGTTGTTTGAGCTAGGAAATTCTTTGAAGAAAACTGGCAAAGGGTCACCCATCATTACTTTTTTAAAAATATTCTTAAATCAGACCAATAGTTTCAGAGAAAAAGATTTTTGAAAAATTTCTATACAGAAATATAAGGAAAACTTGCCCCATCCACTGGCGGCCATGATTTTTAAGATATCAAAATTATTTTAAGAAATCTGGTAGAGGGTCACCCATGGATCATTTGTGTAAAATTATTCTCAATTTGGACCAGCAGTTTCACAGAAGAAGATTTTTAATTTTTTACTATACAGTATCATAAGGAAAACGTGCCCCACCTACTGGCGGCCATGTTTTTTAAGATATCAAAATTATTTTAAGAAATCTGGTAGAGAGTCACCCATGGATCATTTGCGTACAATTATTTTCAATTTGGACCAGCAGTTTTACAGAAGAAATTTTTAAAGTTTTTACTATACAGTCAGTATCATAAGGAAAACGTGTCCCACCCACTGGCGGCCATGTTTTTTAAGATATCAAAATTATTTTAAGAAATCTGGTAGAGGGTCACCCATGGATCATTTGTGTGAAATTATTTTCAAATTGGATCAGCGGTTTCAGACAAGAAGATTTTTAAAGTTTTCACTATATACTTCGTGCCAGGTGAGCTAATAAAAGGTCTGGGCCTAGCAGTTTCTGAGAAGAAGATTTTTTAAGATTTTCTTGTGCATTATAAGTTGACTATATGGTCATGTTAGAAAATCTGGTCCAACAGCAAGGGGAATAACTCTAGCCAAACACTTTTAACAAGATTTCGTTCTCCCTTGTCACTGATGCTTCTGACAAAATTTGGTTGAAATCGGGTCAGAGGTTTCTGAGGAGATGTTGTTTGAAAATGTGGACGGACGCGGGACGCAAGACAAATTGCAGCCACAATAGCTCTCAGGTGATCCGATTTGTTCTGAGGATGTTTCGCGCCATCAAGACAGTCAAAATTCTGACATAAATCTATGTAAAAGTCGGCTGAAAATAACATAAATTGTCTGTTCCCGGGGCCCGTTTCATAAAACTTTGTATGACAAAAACGGTCGTAAGTCAAAACTTTAAAATACATTTAATTTATGATTTCTCTATCTAATCCTGTATTTTGACATCCCTATTGAATCGTCTTTGAGAAATAAATAACAAGAGGGCCAGAATGTCCCTTGATCGCTCACCTGACCATGATGACACTTAAAGCTGAGTCAAGGAATTTCAAACAAGAAGATTTTTGAAGTTGTAATTTAAAAAATCTATTTTTAGCTCCGGTGACCCAGATATGCATCAGACCAGAACCAATTCAACAATATGTGAAGGACCTCAGCAAGTTACACAATGCCAAATATCAAAGCTCTGGCGGTATCTGATCGTAACGTCCCACTGCACTAACGCCCCACTGCATAAACGTACCATTTCTGGTCGAAACGTGCCATTTTTTAAAAATTATATATTACAACCATATTTGACAATTATTAATTGATGCAAAAGTAAAATAGTGATTTGTATGTGTAACTGGGATGAAATGAAATATTATTTGTTTACATACGATGTACATACTCTTTCCCTATGTGAGTATTATCCTCCGTAAGGCGGGGTTGTTTTTATCCACTTATAGCATCGCATTAATCTTCGTATTTCAAAGAAGATAAGTTTCCTTTCTCTAATGCCACACCCAAGTACCTACTTTTTTCGCTGTGTATATGTTTCATGTCTACGATTACACTCTTTGAAATGTCGGCATAGATAAAAGGGAAAAGTCGCAGACGGAGAGGCGTGACAGATACACGTGTCAAGTCCTATATGCCACTGTGTATTCGGCATGTGCTGATAATCGCATGGCGTATAATATGGTTCGCGAGGGTGTAAACATCGGCACGCTTTGATGAATTGATCAAAGGTTTGCGACTTTCTTCACTCTTCTTAACGTTTTTAAATGTCTCATTGATTCACACCGAAACCAACTTCCAACTTGTTTCATTTATTTAGCAAAGGTTCAATTTCCAATTCGAACGTGCCAATATATAAATAAAACAAGAGGGCCTTGGCCCTTAATTCGCTCACCTGAGGACAGTGTAGTTTGTACCTAAGTTGACTGAGCAAGACAACATTTTAATATAACTATAAATGAGGTTATCTTCCAGATAAGAAAACATGACAAAAGGGAATTTTGTTGCCAAGCTTATGACCCTTATCCATGACACATCATCTTATCAAGCTATTTCCATTACCGGTAAATAAATGATATTTATTTCACTAACGTCGGAAGAACTGGAGTTATTTTCCTGACAATAAAATATGGCAAAGGGGAAAAACAAAATATTGCTGCCCTTGTGCATGGCATTTTCTCTCATCAGTTTCTTTCCATACATAAAATTTCATTACAATAGCATCAGTAGAACTGGAGTTGTCTTCCGGACAAGAAAATATCACAAAGGGAAATAACTCCAAAAAAACCAATGATGTCAGAGTTATGGCCTTTGCAAATGGCACTTCCTCTCATTCGGCTCTTTCCAAATATGCAATTTCATTTTACCCATAACCCCATAGCCTGTTTCTAGTTTTGAAAATAGGTGGCCACCTAAAGCAGGTTCAAAGTAAAGCAGAATGTGTCTTAATGCACACTCTGCTTTACTTTCAAACTGCTTTCAGCTATAGAAACTTATTTCTTATCTTACATTTTCATGACTGTATAAAGTGGAATTATTTTCTTCAGTGGAGGAATAAATTAAAGGCCTAAAATTGCATATTTATGGGGTAATGGGTTAACAAACATCAGTATTTTTATGCCCCCAGCATCGACAGATGCGGGGCATATAGTAATTGTCCTGTCCGTCAGTCCGTCTTTCCGTCCGTCCGTGCGTGCGTGTGTCCGTCCGTAACAAGGTTAAGTAGATTTTACCGTTTCGTCTAGCATCAACATCGCTTACCCAAATGCTTTGATACTTATACAGTTGTTGCCTTGGACCATTCCCTATCCACCAATATCACCAAACTTTGATTTTGACCTTGACCTTGACCTAATTTGGACTTAGAAAATTTTAAATAGGCTATTTCTTGGTTAACTAGATTTTACCGTTTCGTCTAGCATCAACACAACTGACTACAATGCTTTTATACTTATACAGTTGTTGCCTTGGACCAATACCAACTCACCAACATCACCAAACTTTGACCTTGACCTAATTTAGACTTAGAAAATTTTAAATAGGCTATTTCTTGGTTAACTAGATTTTACCGTTTCGTCTAGCGTCAACACAACTGACTACAATGCTTTGATTCTTATACAGTTGTTGCCTTGGACCACTTCCAACTCACCAATATCACCAAACTTTGACCTTGACCTAATTTGGACTTAGAAATTTTAAATAGGCTATTTCTTGGTTAACTAGATTTTACCGTTTCGTCTAGCATCAACACAACTGACTACAATGCTTTGATACTTATACAGTTGTTGCCTTGGACCATTACTAACTCACCAATGCTCAGTTTGACCCTGACCTTGACCTAATTTGGACTTAGAAAAGATTCAGAATATATTGTCAAGGATGCCACTGGGGGCATAAGCGTTTATTGAACGCGCAGTCTTGTTTTAATTGGAGTTACTACCTGGACAAGAAAATATGACAAGACATACAGATAACTCTGATTAAACCAATATTAAACATATGTATAAATATGGCATAAGACATAATTACATAACTGTCAGTGGATCACTTCCAGATCCTGTTTCTCTAAGTATGAAGCAGACTGAACCATTTCTAAACTTTAGCAGACAACATGTTCAGCAGAGACCACCAGTTTTGTTGCTGTACCGGGCAGCAGCTGACCTGAGGTCAGTTATGCAATTTTGCCAGTAGCAAAATCTGTAACTGGGAACTTAACTCTTATCATGCTGAATTGATGTCTGCTATACATATTGTATGTGAATTTTGTAAAGCAAATCATACTTTTACATTTTTTAAATTAAAAAAACTATGTAAATAAATGGCAAATAGTTTGGAGCCAGATTAGATGCAGCATAATGTAACATCTGACCTGGATCCAAACTGTTTGCAAATATAGGTGATTCAGTTTAAGGGTGCTTGAACCCTTCTTAAACCAGTAAAACAGTAAAACCTGAATAAAGCGGCAATGCAAAAATCACTATGGTGAATCCCTATGGTCAGTTTTGGCTTTGATATGAACAATTTTGAGAGAGAATCACCAGGAGATACTATAAAAAAAATATCAAAGCTGTGGGCCTAACAGTTTTTTACAAGAAGATTGTTTAAAGTTTTTCACTTTTTTTAATAAATTTCAATAAGTAGTCCACTTTTGAAGTTCATTTTAACAATTTCTGTAGAGAAGCATCCAAGGAACACCCTGAGCAAGCCGAAATTTCCGTCAAATCATCGGTTTCAGAGGAGATGTCGCTTGAAGTAAATTTGAACGGACGGACAGACGGACGACGGACGGCGGGCGATCACAACAGCTCACCTTGAGCCTTCGGCTCAGGTGAGCTAAAAAAGATATTGATATCACAATAGATCATAATTAGACAGCAAATTAGTGGTTCATAAATGATACTTGAATGAAATTAACGACTTACCTTATATAATTATACTCCCATGAAAAGTGGTTCGTTTTCGCAAAGCAATTTTTTTTTTTATCTTCAGCCTTTTTCGTAATTTGATTCCAGAAAATCATTCACAGATCACTGCATGTAAACTTATGTACATACACACGAACATCGTAACTCGCAGATTCAGAAACGTTATCCATTTGTTAATTTCACATCTAGGCCCTAATATGAAAGTTTAATTCTCCCAAATGGTGTATTTCAATTGGATAATAATAGTCAAATCCGCTGTCAATCACTTTTAGAAAATAACAAACTCTGCTTGTGAGTTGACTATGTTGAGCGGGCAAGCGAAGTCGGCTAACTTTGAAGATTTTATCAAAGATTTTAACATTTTTCATGCTGAATTGTCGTCTTTTTGAAACGTATTGTCTGATAAGCTAAAAATTAGTTTTCATGCATTTGAAAAAGAAGAAAAGCTGAAATGAGTGTCTAATAGTTTGGATTCAGATCAGTAACGCGGCATCTGGTCTGGATCCAAACTGTTTTCAATTATTAGACAAGTCGCACTTAGCATGATGAGGGTTAAATATTTTACCAGTAAACCAACTTTAAGGCAACAACTGTAAGTATCTTAGGATTTGAGTAAGTGGTATTGATGCTGGAGGAAACTGTTTAATCTACGGACGGACACACGGACAGGACAATAGTTATACGCACCCGCATCTATAGATGCCTGGGCATAAAACAGTGCAGATTTTTATCAAAGAACTCGTGAAGGATCCATCTGAGCAGTGTCTATACTGTTTGCTTAACAATTTGGATATGGCTAAATGTTCTGGGTACAGAGGTAGTTTAATATGCCAGGTTTGCGTGGGTACATACCTATTACAATTTTCTTTTCAATAAAATGCAAACAATGTGTTCTGATAATTTGACTGGTCCCTTTTAAAAACAAGAGGGCCTGAAGGCCCTGATATCGCTCACCTCTTGTACTGAAGCCTGATAACTTTACCTTTCTGTTTCACTCGTTTTAATCTAAATCCATTTAAATTTGTAGTATAGCATGTAAACAATTTTGGAATACAACCTCATAATTCTAGTATAGTAAAGTATATCAAGGGCAGATAACTAGAACCTAAACAATACTGAAATGAAGAGCTTTTCTAGCATTTCAAAGTATATCAAGGGCAGATAACTATTGCCACAAATATTAGATTTCAACAATAATTGCACTCCTTTGAGAACTTATAGCTGTATACTTTGTGTGCAAGTATAATCAAAATCCATTGAAAACTGCAGTTGCAAGAGTGTAAACCCTGTTAGATATGGCATTTTCAGCTATTCAAGGGCATATAACTCTTGACCTATTAGTTTGATTTCAACCATAATCACACTTATTGCAACTCTTATGGTAATATACAATCTGAGCAAGTTTGAAAAAGACTGGATAAAAATTGTGGCGGCTAGAGTATAAACACCGTTAAATATGGCATTTTCAGCAATTCAAAGGTTATTAACTCTTGACCTATGCTTCTGATTATAAGTATAATCGAACTCATTTGAACTCTTGTGGTCATATACAATCTGAGCAAGTTTGATAAAGATTGTATAAAAATTGTGGCCTCTAGAGTGTAAACATCCTAAAATAAGGCATTTTTAGCAATTAAAAGGTAGATAACTCTTGACCTATAAGTCTGATTTCAACCATAATCAATCTCATCTGAACTCCTATAGTCATATTGAATCTGAGCAAGTTTGAGATAGATTGGATAAAAATTGTGGCCTCTAGAGGGTAAACAATATTAAATATGGCATTTTCAGCAATTCAAAGGTAGATAACTCTTGACCTATTAGTCGGATATCAATCATAATCAAACTCATTCGAACTCTTATGGTAATATACAATCTGAGCAAGTTACAGAAAGTTTGGATAAAAATTGTGGCCTTTAGAGAATAAACACTAAAATTGTTGACGACGAACGACGAACGACGCACGACGGACATTCAAGGATTGCAAAAGCTCACCCTGAGCTAGCTCAGGTGAGCTAAAAAAAAAAAAAATCGCCCTCTGCGCGGCAACATCAAAGACTATGATGTGGTGCCGACTGCCGAAAATAAATTCTTCAGAACCAGATGAAACAGTACACCTGTCATCAGAAAGGTTAACTTCAGACGACCTGGTCCTGTCAATCACCCGGCCTTAACGTGTTTGTGTGTATGTGTCGAATCAGTCTTTAAGTATAGGTTAGTGTCTATTAGTCGATTTTAACAAAAATTTTAAATCAAGCAAGGGGCACCCGAGCGACTTTTAATCTTTTGTTAAAATTGACTAATAGACACTAACCAATTTAGAGGTTATTATTTTTTTGGTACCGACAAAGAGCTATACCGTCAATTGGAAGTAACAAAACGTTTGTTCTTCTCGAAACACCCTTTTTGAATAGTACCGACAAAGAGATGTCAAAAGGAAATGGACATACCTTTAAATAGAAACAAAAATCAGTTCATTTATATCCTTTCCAAATTAGAATGGTTTGTGCCGAAATGACAATCTGCGTTTCATTTCTCAGCGGGACGGATAGGCTCCAGATGCAAGCATAATGTGTGAGGAAATAAATTTCTTTACTCCATAGCCTGTTTTCAGTATAGAAGACAGATGGTTGCTTAAAATAGGCTGAAAGTAAAGCAGAATGCTCCTTTAGGAATAGTCTGCATTATTTTCAACCTGCTTTAAGATACTATCTGCTAGGATATAGGTAATATTTCTCATGGTGCATATACTTGAATGTATAAAATGGAGGAGAATCAAATCAAATACGTTAAAATGTGTATCTAAGGAATAAGGGGTTAAGAGAAGTAGCACTGTGCTAGTTTACTGTTAAGACAATTTTTTTCTAGTTTTGTATAATTAAATATCCACATTCTCTATCACTAAAAATGTTGTTTTTTTGGGGGGGTTTGGTTTTTTTTTTTCTTCTGTTTATTGTAGATTCCCCAAACCCGACATTGCACTAGTCTTGCAATCTGTTTTTCAGTCATCTAATCAAAGGCTCTTTGAGGTTCTTTGAGGTTTACCGCCACTAGTACTTCAGATGGCCAGAACATCTGCGAATCAACCCAAATAGGCATGCGCAGGATTAAATTTTTTAGTCGTTGTTTAGTGTTTGATAGTACTGACTTACAACAAGAGGCCCATGCAGGCCTAAATATCGCTCACCTGAAAAAACCAACACAAGGGTCACATAACCCCTGGGGTGAGATCATTTTTTACCCAAGCACATTATTTCAAAAATCTTGCTTGACAATTAAGTGTTCTGTCAAATATTTTGTACATGGATGGTTTCAGACAGGAAGACTTTTCATTGAAAAAAATCTATTTTTAGCTAATGTGACCCAGATATGCAACAGACCCGAACCAATTCAGCAATATTGGTAAAAAAAACCATCAACAAGAGCCCCATGGGGCATATGTCGCTCACCTGAGAATAGCTGTACATCAAAATGGAGATAATGATTTATGTCCAGGACGGGGTCATTTTTTACCCGTGGGGCATAATTTGAACAATCTTGATAGAGGACCTGTAGATGATGCTATGTTCCAAATATCTAAGATCATGGTACTAGGGTTCTAGACAAGAAGACTTTTTTTAAGTTTCCATTGAAAAAATCTATTTTTAGCTCCTGTGACCTACATATGCAACAGACTGGAACCATTTGAACAAAATAGATAAAGGACATCTAGAAGTAACACCATGCCGAATATCAAAGCTCTGGCTATATTAGCTTCAGAAAAGAAGACGTTTGAAAACTGTGACCCCCGGGGTGGGGCTAATTTTAACCCCAGGGGCATAATTTGTACAAACTTGATAGAGGACCTGTAGATGATATGCAATCGACCAGAACCATTTGAACCTTATTGGTATAGGACATCTAAAAGTGTCACCATGCCAGATATCAAAGCTCTGGCCATATTAGTTTCAGAGGAGAAGACGTTTGAAAATTTCACTATATAACTCTATGTAAAACTGTGAACCCTCCCCTCCCCCCCCAGGGGCATAGTTTGTACAAACTTGATAGAGGACCTGTAGATGATGCTATGTGACAAATGTCTAAGATCTGGCCCTTGTAGTTTCAGACAAGAAGATTTTTTAAGATTTCCTTATTTTTTCACTTGGTTGCCATGGCAACCAGAGTTCTACATTGTTTTTAATTCTTTGAACACTTTTGAAAGAACTTGACCCAAGGAACATTCGTGTAAAGTTTGGTTGAAATCTTTTCAGCGGTATATGAGCAGATGTCATTTGAAGCAATTGTTAAAGACAACAATGACTGTATAAAGTGAAATTATTTTCTTTTGTGGAAGAATAAATTAAAGACATAAAAAGGAATATGTATGGGTTAATAGGTTAATAAATATCATTATTTACATTTTCTAAATATAAGAAACTATATGTAAATGAGTGGCAAATAGTTTGGATCCAGATTAGATGCAGCATTATGTGGCATCTGACCTGGATCCATACTGTTTATGGCCAAGAATTAATCGTGGACTGATAGACAGAAAGATAAACAAACAAACAAAATACAAACAAACAGACACACCAAAAGCAATATGCCTCGAACTAAGTTGTACTTGAGCATAAAATAGCAGACATCATCATTTCTGTTATGTATCTCAGTGACCTGAGTTCAGAGCTAGCTATGGGTCAATTATGCAATAACAGACGGTCCCTCAGAGAAATTGCTATTATCATGCTGAACTGTTGTCTGCTCCAAATGTTTGTATGTGAAATATGTAAAAAATAATAACTTATATTTTCTAAATATAAGAAAATATGTAAATGAGTGGCAAATAGTTTAGATCCAGATTAGATGCAGCATTATGTGGCATCTGACCTGGATCCAAACTATTTGCAAAAATGTTGCATTTAGTATAAGGGTAGCTTCTTAGCCTGGAAGATACAATGGGTCTGTGTAAAAACGGATCATTAGAGAGTTTTTACTGTCAGACCTGCATCAAATTGCACTGATATGACAAGGGTTGAGTCAAATTTGACCCTAGGGTTTTGATTTTTTACAATTTAGAAAGTGATTTAGTAGAAGATACTATTCATGCAATATCTAAGGTGTGGGAACAGTGGTTTTTTACAAACAAGGGCCACTATGGCCCTAAATCGCTCACCTGGTAACCATGTAACCATGTACACCGTGTGACCTAGTTTTTGACAGGGCATGACCCTCATTCTAACTTGACCTCGATTTCAATGAGACAAACATTTTGTTCAAGTTTCATGAAGATTCAATGAATTTTGTAGTCTCTATAGAGTGTTAACGAGGTTTTTCGATGATTTGACCTAGTGACCTAGTTTTTGACCGGACATGACCCACATTCAAACTTGGCCTAGATTTCATTGAGGCAATCATATTGATGAAGTTTCATGAAGATCAAATGAAATTTGTAGCCTCTAGAGTGTTAACAAGGTTTTTCGATAATTTGACCTAGTGACCTAGTTTTTGACCGGACATGACCCACATTCAGACTTGACCTAGATTTCATTGAGGCAAACATTTTAATGAAGTTTCATGAAGATCCAATGAAATTTGTAGTCTCTAGAGTGTTAACAAGGTTTTTCGACGATTTGACCTAGTGACCTAGTTTTTGACCGGACATGACCCACATTCAAACTTGGCCTAGATTTTATTGAGGCAATCATATTGATGAAGTTTCATGAAGATCCAATGAAATTTGTAGCCTCTAGAGTGTTAACAAAGTTTTTCGATAATTTGACCTAGTGACCTAGTTTTTGACCGGACATGACCCACATTCGAATTTGACCTAGATTTCATTGAGGCAAATATTGTGACCAAGTTTCATCAAGATCCAATGAGATTTGAACCTGGTAGAGTGTTAACGAACAATTGTGGACGGACGGACGACGGACATCCAGCGATCCTAAAAGGTCACCTTGGCACTACGTGCCAGGTGAGCTAAAAACTTGTTTAAAGTTTTTCACTTTTTTTAATAAATTTCAATTAGTAGTCCACATTTGAGTTTTATTTTAACAATTTCTGTAGATAAGCATCCAAGGAACACCTTGAGCATGTTAGTTTTTCCCTCAAACTCGCGGTTTCAGAGGAGATGTCGCTTGAAGTAAATTTGAACAGACGGACGACGGGCGATCACAACAGCTCACCTTGAGCCTTCGGCTCAGGTGAGCTAAAAAGTGTCACTATGCTAAATATCAAATCTGGCCATAATAGTTTCAGAGCAGAAGATTTCACTATATAACACTATGTAAAACTGCAACCCCTAGGCCCTTGGCAGTTTTGACCCCAGGGACATAATTTGAACAACATTGAAAGAGGACCTAAAGATGATGCTTTGTGCCAAATATCTAAGTTCAGGGTACTGTAGTTCCAGACAACAAGATTTTTTTGAGTTTTTAGCTCCTGTGACCTAGATATGCAACGGACCAAAACCATATTTACAATATTAGTTCGGAGCTTCTAGAAGTGTCACCATGCCAAATATTAAAGCTCTAGCCATATTAGTTTCAGAGAAAAAGATGTTTGAAGATTTCACTATATAACTCTATGTAAAATTTTACCCTAGGGACATAATTTGCACAATCTTGATAAAAGACCTGAAGATGATGCTTTGTGCCAAATATCTAAGCTCAGGGTACTGTGGTTTCGGACGAGAAGATTTTTTAAGTTTTAACTGGAAAAAAATCTATTTTTAGCTCCTGTGACCTTTATATGCAGCTAACTGGAACCATATTTACAATATTGGTTCAGGGCTTCCAGAAGTGTCACCATGCCAAATATCAAAGCTCTAGCCATATCAGTTTCAGAGAAAAAGATGTTTGAAGATTTCACTATATAACTCTATGTAAAATTACGACCCCCGGGGCGGGGTAATTTTTTACCCCAGGGACATAATTTGAACAATTTTGATAGAGGACCTGAAGACAATGCTTTGTGCCAAATATCTTAGCTCAGGGTACTGAGGTTTCAGACAAGAAGATTTTTTAAGTTTTCATTGAAATAATCTATTTTTAGCTCCTGTGACCTAGATATGTAACGGACCGGAAATGTTTGAACAACTTTGAAAGAGGACCATATAAGGATCATTATTGCCAAGTTTGGTAAAAATCCATCCAGTGGTTTCAGAGGAGATGTTGTTCAAAGAAATTGTTGACGACGAACGAACGACGGACACAGGACAATCAAAATAGCTCACCTTGGCCTTGGCACTACGTGCCAGGTGAGCTAAAAATTAATCCTCAATTTTTTTTCCAAAATACTCAACTCTCATTGGTCAAAAAATAATTTCAACCACTAAATAGTTTTGTTACAGATACTATTGACTGGACTATTGATTTGATAGGTAATTATAGAAGAGAACACGTTATTCTTTCCGAATAAATGCATTTTTGCTTAAACTATTATTAACATTGCAAACATTTTGGAGAGTAACCCGGCGTCTGATCAGGCTCCAAAATGTTTGCCAATCATTAAAAAACAAGAGCCGTATACGGCCCTAAATCGCTAACATGGAACCGTTGATGTAAATGTAACATATCTTGGAACTGAGAAATTATGACAATATGATTTTGCCAATTGCTGATTAGATGATGCTGAGTGCCAAATAACTAAGCTCAGGGTACTGTGGTTTCAGAGAAGATTTTTAAAGTTTTTATTGAAAAAATCTATTTTAAGCTTCGTGATCTAGATATGCAACGGACCGGAATCATTTGAACAATATTGGTAAAGTACCTCTAGAATTTACACCATGCCAAATATCAAAGCTCTAGCTATATTAGTTTCAGAGAAGAAGAGGTTTGAAGATTTCACTATATAACTCTTTGTAATTTTGTGACCCCTGGGGCGGGGTCATTTTTTACCCCAGGGACATAATTTGAACAATCTTGATAGAAGACCTGAAGATGATGCTTTGTGCAAAATATCTAAGCTCAGGGTACTGTGCTTTCAGAGAAGAAGAGTTTTAAAGTTTTTATTGAACAAAATCTATTTTTAGTTCCTGTGACCTAGTTATGCAACGGACCGGAATCATTTGAACAATATTGGTAAAGTACCTCTAGAAGTTGGACCATGCCAAATATCAATGCTGTAGCTATATTAGTTTCAGAGAAGAAGAGGTTTGAAGATTTCACTATATAACTCTATGTAAATTTGTGACCCCCGGGGCGGGGCCATTTTTTACCCCAGGGACATAATTTGAACAATCTTGATAGTGAACCTGTAGATGATGTTTTGTGCAAAATATCTAAGCTCAGGGTACTGTGGTTTCAGAGAAGAAGATTTTTTAAGTTTTTATTGAAAAAATCTATTTTTAGTTCCCGTGACCTAGATATGCAACGGGCCGGAACCATTTTAACAATATTGGTAAAGTACCTTTAGAAGTTGGACCATACCAAATATCAATGCTCTAGCTATATTAGTTTCAGAGAAGAAGAGGTTTGAAGAGTTCACTATATAACTCTATGTAAATTTGTGACCCTTGGGGGCCATTTTTGACCCCAGGGACATAATTTGAAAAATATTGATAGAGGACCTGTAGATGATGCTTTGTGCAAATATCTAAGCTCAGGGTACTGTGGTTTTAGCTCCTCTGACCTAGATATGCATCAGATCGGAAATATTTGAACAACTTTGAAAGAGGACTATATAAGGATCATTCCTGCCAAGTTTGGTTAAAATCCATCCAGTAGTTTAGGAGGAGATGTCGTTTTAAAGAAATTGTTGACGACGGACGACGAACGAACGGACAAACGGACGATGGAAACAGGACGATCAAAATAGCTCACCTTGGCACTTTGTGCCAGGTGAGCTAAACAAGAGGGCCATGGCCCTAAATTCGCTCACCTGAGGACATTGAAGTTTGTACCTAAGTTGACTGGGAAAGACAACATTTTAATATAACTATAAATCTTCCGGACAAGAAAACATGACAAAAGTGAATTTTGTTGCCAAGCTTATGACCCTTATCCATGACACATTCTCTTATCAAGCTATTTCCATTTCCGGTAAACGATAATTATTTCACTAGCGTCAGCAGAACTGGAGTTATTTTCCTGACAATAAAATATGACAAAGGGGAAAAACAAAATATTGCTGCCCTTGTGCATGGCATTTTCTCTCATCAGTTTCTTTCCATACATAAAATTTCATTACAATAGCATCAGTAGAACTGGAGTTGTCTTCTTGACAAGAAAATATCACAAAGGGAAATAACTAAAAAAACAATGATGTCAGAGTTATGGCCTTTGCAAATGGCACTTCCTCTCATTAGGATCTTTCCAAAAAGGCAATTTCATTTTACCCATTACCCATTAGCCTGTTTCTAGTTTTGAAAATAGGTGGCCACCTAAAGCAGGTTGAAAGTAAAGCAGAATGCGTCTTAATGCACACTTTGCTTTACTTTCAAACTGCTTTAAGCTGCCATCTACTAGGATATAGAAACTTATTTCGCATCTTACATTTTCATGACTGTTTAAAGTGGAATTATTTTCTTAAGTAGAGGAATAAATCAAAGGCCTAAAAATGCACATTTATGGGGTAATGGGTGAACAAACGTCAGTATTGATGGGGAGGAAAGGGTTGAATAATGGACAAGAAAAAATGACAAGACATACAGATAACTCTGACAAAACCAATATTAAACATATGTATAAATATGGCATAAGACATAATTACATAACTGTCAGTGGATCACTTCCAGATCCTGTTTCTCTAAGTATGAAGCAGACTGAACCATTTGTAAACTTTAGCAGACAACATTTTCAGCAGACACCACCGGCAGTTCTCAACACTGAGGTCAAATATTATACAACAGTTGGGGAGAGCATCTAGGCAGCTGGCTTAACCCTTTTCAGACTGAAATGATGTCTGCTTAAAACCTACTGTATGTGAAAAATGTACAAAAAACCAATTTAGAAAATGTAAAGTAGGTAAATGAGTGGCAAATAGTTTGGATCCAAATTAGATGCAGCATTATGTTTAATCTGATCTGGATCCAAACTGTTTGCAAATATTGGCTATTTGCCTGTAGTATATTAAGGGTAACTCAGGTAAATACAGTTCTGCTTAAATCAAAAATACTGTGAAACCTGCCTAGAGCAGAACTTAAACTGCGCAGGGTGGTGTCAAGTGTGACCCTAGGGATTTCATTTTAACAAACTATAGAGGGATCCACCGGGAGATACTACTGTACAAATATCAAAGCTTAGGGCCTAGTAGTTTATGGCAAGAAGATTTTTTAAAGTTTTTTGCTTTTTCAAGCAGAGTTTGTGCTTTTTCTCTTTCATTTGAACAACTTCTGTAGAGAAGCATCCAAGGAACATCATGAGCAATTTGAACTCTCCCTACAATCGTCGGGTTCAGAGGAGATGTCGTTTTAAGTAAATGTGAACGGACAGACGTACTACGGACGGTGAGCGGTCACAATAGCTCACCTTGAGCCTTTGGCTCAGGTGAGCTAAAAAGGTCAGATTTGTCCATTAGTTGTTATTTCCTACATTTTATTGCATGCATTTCGTTTGCGTTTAAACGTGCAAGAATAACGTCTTCTCCACTGTATGTGTAAGTTTTACCAATACATGTAATACGATTTATTTGAAATTACATTTATTTCCAAATCTGCGATTAATTTCAGTCAAGTTTCAAAAAGATGATTTTGTGGACTGTTAAAATCGGTGGCAATTGAATATAGAAGTTAGCACCGAGTTAATAATGAGATTTTTCGAATTTTACGACAGATTGACAATTTTCTAAGTGAAGCCGCATTTAATCCAATAAAAAGAATCGTTTTGAACATTTTTTTTTTTTAACACCAATCTGTAGGTCTCTGAACCCTTTCCCTAATGAATACGACTTTTAACGCCTCTGCAAACAGAGTAGACAAAGATCAGGGCCTACTATGCTTGTCTATAGATTTATCATAGATCAGAGTTGTCACAACTGGTTGTAGCAAAAACGATTGTTAAGTATAACAGAGTGGAAATTTAGTTAATTATTCATAGTGGGTGGAGTCTGGCAAGAATATTCATAAGGGAACAAGCTAATAGTATGTACATATTAAGGTGGTTCGACAGCGGGCGGCCCGCATCTCGAGTTCCGGAAATGCTGATGACTTTCACCTTATCTTTGCGGCACGTGCTTATAGTAGAAAATTTACATAAAGCAAAGTTTGATCTGCTTCAGTGTCTTCTCTGTTAGCGCAGTTGGTACGGTGATTGACTAGCAACCCAAAGGTTCTAGGTTCGATTCCCACTCGCTTCAAAACTTTTTTTAAAATAAATTGTCCGATTTTATTGACTAGTCAATCCATAACGCAGTGATCAAAGGACAGGCTATGTTTAGTCACGTAATAATGAATAATATCAGATGCAAGTATAGTCAAGTGCCAACTATACTTTGTGAGGATTTATAGCCTATATGACAGATGGCAGCTTAACACAGGACAAAAGTAATGCTAAAAGATAGATCCTAAAGGAGCCTTAATGCATTACTTTTGTTATGCATTAAGCAGTCACCTGCCTTTAAAGATCTACAGTATTCAATGGTCCCTTATTACAGGTTTGACTTATGGTATTATTTAGAGCTGACGGCATTTTAAAGTTGAACTCATGGGAGGTTACTCGTTTTGTGTTAACATTTTGTCAGAAATTTCTGGAAATCATGTATAAAATGTAAATTCCACTGTAGATTTTTTTAAAAAAATTGCGACTAGTAGAACTAAGTAATATCTATCTAATAAGAGTAAAATTAGTGTATGTTAAACAGCTAGATTTTTTTGTAATTTGAGATTTAGTGACTTTTTCAGAATTAGACTTTTTTAAATTATTGATATTTCCAGAAAATATGTCATGAAATATTTTTGTTTGCACAATATCTTATAGTCTCTGTACAGTTTACTTGAATGTACAGAAATTATTGAGTTATATTAGTTTATTAGGAAAATATTCCCGTTTATTAAACACGAGTTGTCAGAGAGACAACAAAGCTCGCCACCGGCACCTTTAGAAACTTAAAAGCACACTCAAGGTCACAGAGGTCAACCTTTTTGCCTGCATGGAAATGTCTTGTCCATATACACTGGCAAATCAAATATGAAAATAACACCTCAAGGGACATAGGAATTATAAGCATTTTTGAAACCTAAACGCAGATTTTGAAACCTTAAACCTTTCGCGACCTTAGTTCAAGGTCAAGGACACTGGGCTAATTTTTTTGCATGCATGGAAAGGTCCTGTCCATATACGATGCATGCCAAATATGAAAGAAATATCTCAATGGATATATGAGTTAAAGAAATTTTGAGAAACCTAAACGCAGACTTTGAAACCTAAACGTGGGTCCCAAGTTCAAGGTCAAGGTCAGAGGGCTCAAACATTTTCCATGCAAGGACAGATGTTGTCCATATACACATGCAAACTGAATATGAAAGGAATATTTCAATGGACATAGGAGTAATAAAAATTTTGAGAAACCAAAACAAAGATTTCAAAAACTAAACATGGGCCCTAAGTTCAAGGTCAAGGTCACAGAGGTCTAAATTTTGCTGTGCCTGGAAAGGTCTTGTCCATATACGCACATAATCCAACTATGAAAGCAATACCTCAAGGGACATAGAAGTAAAAGGCATTTTTCAAAACCTAAACGCAGGCCCTAAGTTCAAGGTCAAGGTCACAAGGGTCCAAATTTATCTGTGCATGAAATGTTCTTGTCCATATACACACACATACCAACTATGAAAGCAATACCTCAAAGGATATAGAAGTAAAAGGCATTTTTCGAAACCTAAACACAGATTTCAAAACCTAAACACAGGCCCTTAGTTCAAGGTCAAGGTCACAGGGGTCTAAATTTTTCTGTGCATCGAAAGGTCTTGTCCATATACACAACACATACCAACTATGAAACCAATACCTCAAAGGACATAGAAGTTAAAGGCATTTTTCTAAACCTAAACACAGATTTCGAAAACTAAACACAGGCCCTAAGTTCAAGGTCAAGCTCACAGGGGTCTAAATTTTTCTGTGGTCTTGTCCATATACACATACATACCAACTATGAAAGCAATACCTCAAAGGATATAGAAGTTAAAGGCATTTCTCGAAACCTAAACGCAGATTTCGAAACCTAAACGCAGGCCCTAAGTTCAAGGTCAGAGGGGTCTAAATTTTTCTGTGCATGTAAAGGTCTTGTCCATATACACATACATACCAACTATGAAAGCAATACCTCAAGGGACATAGAAGTTAAAGGCGTTTTTCTAAACTTAAACACAGATTTCGAAACCTAAACGCAGGCCCCAAGTTCAAGGTCAAGGTCACAGGGGTCCAAATTTTTCTGTGCATGGAAAGGTCTTGTCCATATACACACACATACCAACTATGGAAGCAATACCTCAAGGGACATAGAAGTTAAAGGCATTTTTCCAAATCTAAACGCAGATTTCGAAACCTAAACGCAGGCCCTAAGTTCAAGGTCAAGGTCACAGGGGTCTAAATTTTTCTGAGCATGGAAAGGTCTTGGCTATATACACACACATACCGAATATGGAAGCAATACCTTAAGGGATATAGAAGTTAAAGGCATTTTTCAAAACCTAAACGCAGATTTCGAAACCTAAACGCAGGCCCTAAGTTCAAGGTCAAGGTCACAGGGGTCAAAATTTTTGTGTGCATGGGAAGGTCTTGTCTATATACACACACATACCAACTATTAAAGCAATACCTCAAGGGACATAGAAGTTATAGATATTTTCTTAAAATTGTTTACGCCGTTCACGACGCCGCCGACAACGACAACGACGACTACACCAGGGGTATTGCAATAGCTCGTCATGTACTACGTACAGGCGAGCTAAAAAGGAGCTTTTCTCGACAAAAGGTCCTGTCAGAAACAAGAGCCGCATGCGGCCCTAAATCTCTCACCTGGTACCCATGGTTACGGTCATGGTAATGAACCAGTAATGGTAAAGTTTTCACTATAAACCATCATTGGTAAATTCATCCTCACCACCTGGCGGCCATGTTTGAGCTAGGAAGATTATTTGAAGAAAACTGGCAAAGGGTCACCCATGAATCATTATTTGTGTGAAAATATTCTTAAATCAGACCAATAGTTTCAGAGAAAAAGATTTTTAAAGATTTTCTATACAGAAATATAAGGAAAACTTGCCCCACCCACTGGCGGCCATGATTTTAAAGATAACAAAATGATTTTAAGAAATCTATTAGAGAATCATAAATGAATCATATGTGTAAAAAAAATTTATATTTGGACCAGTAGTTTCACAGAAGAAGATTTTTAAAGTTTTTACTATACAGTAACATAAGGAAAATGTGCCCCACCCACTTGCGGCCATGTTTTTTTAGATATCAAAATTATTTTAATAAATCTGGTAGAGGGTCACCCATGGATCATTTGTGTGAAATTACTTTCAAATCGGACCAGCGGTTTCAGACAAGAAGATTTTTAAAGTTTTCACTATATAGCCATATAAGGAAAATGTGCCCCACCCACTTGCGGCCATGTTTTTTTAGATATCAAAATTGTTTTAAGAAATCTGGTAGAGGGTCACCCATGGATCATATGTGTGAAATTTCTTTCAAATCGGACCAGCAGTTTCAGACAAGAAGATTTTTAAAGTTTTCACTATATAGCCATATAAGGAAAATCTGCCCCTACCACTGGCGGCCATGCTTTTTAAAATAGGAAAATTATTTTAAGAAATCTGATAGAGGGTCACCAATGGCACATTTATGTGAAATTATTTTCAATTTGGACCAGTAGTTTCACAGAAGAAGATTTTTAAAGTTTTCACTATATAGCCATATAAGGAAAATCTGCCCCTACCACTGGCGGCCATGCTTTTTAAAATAGGAAAATTATTTTAAGAAATCTGATAGAGGGTCACCAAAGGCACATTTATGTGAAATTATTTTCAATTTGGACCAGTAGTTTTAGTAGAGGGCATTTAAAAATTTTGGGGAAAAAAAATGCACAGAAATGATTTTTGTGTTTTCATATGCTCCAATATGTACCGAATGACAGAAAAAAAGTCTAGGAAAATCAAACGATGCGAAATATGATTTTTTGGGGTAAAATGATTGAATTGATAAACGAAAATGATAATTTTTGGAATTTCCATACAGTGACCCTGGGTATTATTATAAAGGCTTCAAATCTACAAATTAGACTGGCAGTTATATCCACTGTGGAATAGTACTAATTAGGATATATAAAACTTTCAAAAATGAGATTTTAGTAGAGCTTCCCTGGTGTCAAACATCCAAATAAAGGAAAAGATGCACAGAAATAGTTTTTGTGTTTTCATATGGTAGAGCATGTACCAAATAACCGAAGAAAAATCTAGGAAAATCAAACTATGCGAAATATGTTTTTTGAGGCAAAATTGTTGAAATAATAAATGAAAACGCCATTTTTAGGGATTTCAGTACTGTGTCGTTGGTTATCATTATAAAAGCTCCAAATTTACAGGCTAGATACTTATACATCTCTATTGTGAAATAGTACTATTAAGGATAGCTAAAACTTTGAAAAATGAATTTTGGGGTAAAATTGTTGAAATAATAAATGAAAACGCGATTTTTTGGGATTTCCCTACTGTGAACGTGGATATCAATATAAATACACCAAATATGCAGGTTACACAAAAAATCATTTTTACTGTGTAATGGTACTAGTAAGGATAAATAAAACTTTAAAAAAACTGTTGTTTTTTTGTTAAATTGTCAAAATATTAAACCAAAATTACAAATTTTGGGGATTTTCGTAGACAATCCCTGCCATCAAAGTCAAAAGTGATTTATGTGTTATCATATGCTTTAATATGTACAAACTAATAGAAAAATCATCTTGGAAAATCATACAATACCAAATATGGTGTTTTGGGGTAAAATCGTTGAAAAATAAAATGTAAATGAGCTTTTTCGGGATTTTACTACTGTGATGGTGGCTATTAAAATAAAAGCTCCAAATCTACAGGTTAAACAAATATTCAATTGCGCTATGGAATGGTACTGATAAAGATGAATAAACTGTCAAAAAACTAATTTATGCAGTAAAGTTGTTATAATAATTAAACAAAAAAACACCAATTTTCGAGAATTTAGCAGAGATCTCCTGACCTGAAAATTCAAAATAAAGCCTAATAAGCAAATAAAGGGAAAACTATTGAGAATTTATTTATATGTTTTAGTATGTTTCAGTATGTATTAAATAACAGCAAAATAAAGGAAACTCCAACAAAGCCAAATATGACTTTTCGGGGTAAACTGGTTAAACAAATTAGTTTAAATTTGAAATTTTGGAATTTCCACAACAAGTCATGGCCTTAGATATAAATGTAAAAGCTTCAAATTTACAGGTAAAACACATTATACTCTGTACTGTAGGCTATACTCACTCTGATTTTGGTCCTCAAATGATATATATTCTTGTTTCGTATACAATTAGGGTTAAGTAACAACCTATATTCGCATCGCACACAATAAGGGTTAAATTACAGCATTTTGACAATTAAACCAGTGTACTAGCTTAGAGGCAGCATTTAAAATGCCGCTTGTCAAATCAGAGTGTGTACTGATAGTAGACAATAAGCACCACAAAACGAATATTGAATGTTATTGACCTGGTGATATATACACTATCAGTTATTTCATATATATATAGCAAGCACTGTTAGATCAATTAATTACATAAATTACATGTACGATGTATGCCCAATGTGCGTATACTATGATTTGCTGATATTTCATACAGTTGTCAGATTCCATTATTACAGCTCAAAGTACAGGATAGCTCATGTCTATTAGTTTCCAACCAACATCAGAACCAACCAGTTTTGCGCAGAAAATCCAACATGGCAGAAAATTGTTTGTTCGTTTATGTTTTGATTTTTTTTATTGGTGGAGGGGGTGTATTTTTCCAAAACCCTATATATTTATAAATTGTTATGTGTGATTTTGGATAGACTAGTTACATATCTCATTTAAAAGAACTGTGTCAAGCCTATTGATTTTGAGTTTTTATTATTAATTCATATCCTCCCCCATATACAGAAATTAAAAAATTGCTGTTTTATATATATTTTTTAATGTTTTCCTCAAAAAGTTATTTTCAAACTTTGTATTTATCATCTTTAGTAAGCTGTTGTTTTGGAAAGAATATATAACTTATTTGTGCATTTGAAGCTTTACTGGTCATATCCACAGTCATATAGTCAAACAACTGGGCTTGACGTGTCAAAGGTCAGCAGAGTCCATTTTTAAGGAGAGCAGCATTCCGCATGTTCTCCGACCATTTTTATACAATCAAGATTAGTATAATTATTAGATACAAATGAAGGCGATATTATTGTTAGCACTTTAGAGCATTTATACACATGTTCATCAAATTTGGGACAGGGGTGCATGGCTTTCTAGCCCTATATTAGCCATACTTTCACAAAACAAATCGATGATAAAATATGAATATCAATATAAGTTTTAGTCACTTTCTTCAAGGGGCTTTCTGCATTACCTTAATGCAATGTAATTCTAGAATCCTAAATAGTGTTTTGGCAAAACAATATCATAGGTTGCTGCGAGATTCGAACCCGTGCTTGATAAAATGTTATCCGATCATATACTTCTACCTACGTCTTATCCGCTACGTTATGTTTCCAATAACTTATTCGTTTATTTGTACCGATAACCAAACCTTTTCCTTTAAAACTTGACACGGGGTCATCTGAAATGCTGATCTCCCTTATAAATGGACTCGGCCACCCTTTGACACGTCAGACCTAGTTGTTTGACTATAGTAATGAAATTCAAAATGGTAGTTATCCTTACTTATAAAAAGTTTCCATTTATATATTTGTCTTAACTATATTTTTAAGTTTTACGTTCATGTTATATTGCTGTAACAATATACTGAAATATTGTCTTTTTGTTTAACTATTAAAGTTATACATGTATATTACTTCATTGAAACTTATATAACTATGCTAACAAATACACTGTAGTGCCTTGATGGTCACATCCAATGCCACTGTAAAAATCCTCAGTGAAAACTGATTTCGTTTAACTTATATCTTATCACCAAAATTTATTAATTTTAGAAATCATAATTTATTTGTACTAGTGCTATAGGCTTTATTTCATGGTGCCTGTTGCCTTTTAAATGGATTTGGAGCTTTTTTAATCATATTTAAAGTCACAATACATTAAAAACATGTGTCTGTTTAAATGTTTTACCGGTTGATTTGTCTTTACTTTAACTAAGCTACATTAAAATGGTGTATGTGTGTAAGTTATAGACTTTGAACGTTTGGTTTCATATCTAAGGTCACCGTAGTGAGTGAAAAGATAAGGGTTTTCATTTTAAAGCTTAATTCATCCTTAATAGTACAAGGCTACAGTGCACAGTAATATGAATAATCTTACCTGTAAATGTGTAGCTTATATATTCCTGTCTAAGGCCATAGTGTGGAATTTCCATAAACATGCATTTACATTAATTGTTTTAATCAGTATACCCCAAAATTTATATTTGGCTTTGTTGGATTTTCCTAGATTGTTTTACAAACAAGAATTGGTGATTTTGGTTTAATATTTTGATAACTTTACCCCCCAAAACAGTTTTTTGAAACCTTTATTTATCCCAACAAGGACCATTCTAAAGTAGACATGAATATGTGTTTAGCCTGGATATTTGGAGCTTTTATAGTGATATCCATGGTCACAGAAGGGAAATCCCAAAAATTAGCGATTTCAGTTATTATTTCAACCATTTTACCCAAACAAGAGGGCCATGGCCCTAAATTCGCTCACCTGAGGACATTGAAGTTTGTACCTAAGTTGACTGGGCAAGACAACATTTTAATATAGCTATAAATGGAGTTATCTTCCGGACAAGAAAACATGACAAAAGTGAATTTTGTTGCCAAGCTTATGACCCTTATCCATGACACATCCTCTTATCAAGCTATTTCCATTTCCGGTAAATGATAATTATTTCACTAGCGTCAGCAGAACTGGAGTTATTTTCCTGACAATAAAATATGACAAAGGGGAAAACAAAATATTGCTGCCCTTATGCATGGCATTTTCTCTCATCAGTTTCTTTCCATACATAAAATTTCATTACAATAGCATCAGTAGAACTGGAGTTGTCTTCTTGACAAGAAAATATGACAAAGGGAAATAACTAAAAAAACAATGATGTCAGAGTTATGGCCTTTGCAAATGGCACTTCCTCTCATATGGCTCTTTCCAAATAGGCAATTTCATTTTACCCATTACCCCATAGCCTGTTTCTAGTTTTGAAAATAGGTGGCCACCTAAAGCAGGTTGAAAGTAAAGCAGAATGGGTCTTAATGCACACTTTGCTTTACTTTCAAACTGCTTTAAGCTACCATCTACTAGGATATAGAAACTTATTTCACATCTTACATTTTCATGACTGTTTAACCCTTTCCCCCATAGAAGCGCCTTTTAGCGCATTCAGTTTATTCTTGCTCTGAAGAAAATAGTTCCAATTTATACATTCATAAATATGTATAATACAAAATATTTTCTATATTCTAGCAGATGATAGCTTAAAGCAGGCTGAAAGTAAAGCAGAATGCGCTTAAAGCGCATTCTGCTTTACTTTCAACCTGTTTTAAGTGGACACCTACATTCAATACTAGAGATATGCTATGGGGGAAAGGGTTAAAGGGGAATTATTTTCTTAAGTGGAGGAATAAATCAAAGGCCTAAAAATGCACATTTATGGGGTAATGGGTTAACAAACGTCAGTATTTATTGGGGGAAAGGGTTGAATCCTGGACAAGAAAAAATGACAAAACATGCAGATAACTGTGACAAAACCAATATTAAACATATGTATAAATATGGCATAAGACATAATTACATAACTGTCAGTGGATCACTTCCAGATCCTGTTTCTCTAAGTATGAAGAAGACTGAACCATTTCTAAACTTTAGCAGACAACATGTTCAGTTCTGTTGGCCTGATCACTGAGGTCAACTATTATGCAAGAGTACTGTAGCATTAGCAGCACTGCTGCTGGTGGCTTACCCTTACCAGACTGAAATGATGTCTGCTAAATACCTTCTGTGTGTAAAAAATGTACATTTTTTTTTTTAGAAAATGTTAAGTTGGTAAATGAGTGGCAAATAGTTTGGATCCAGATTAGATGCAGCATTATGTTGCATCTGATCTGGATCCAAACTGTTTGCAAATATTGGTTATTTGCCCATAGTATATTAAGGGTAACTCAGGTAAATACAGTTCTGCCTAAATCAAAAATACTGTAAAACCTGCCTAGAGCAGCACTTAAACTGTGCAGGGTGGTGTCAAATGTGACCCTAGGGATTTCATTTTAACAAACTATAGAGGGATCCACCAGGAGATTCTACTGTACAAATATCAAAGCTTAGGGCCTAGTAGTTTTGGGCAAGAAGATTTTTTAAAGATTTTTGCTTTTTTGCTTTTTCAAGCAGAGTTTGTGCTTTTTTTCCTTTTTTTTGAACAACTTCTGTAGAGAAGCATCCAAGGAACATCATGAGCAGTTTGAACTCTCCCTACAATCGACGGGTTTCAGAGGAGATGTCGTTTGAAGTAAATGTGAACGGACAGACGGACTACGGACGGTGAGCGGTCACAATAGCTCACCTTGAGCCTTTGGCTCAGGTGAGCTAAAAACATAGTTTGCATTGTTTGATTTTCCTAGACTTTTTGTCTGTTATTTGGTACATATTTAAGCAGATAATAACGTATAAATCAACTCTGTGCATCATTTCCTTTACTTGCTTTTAGATGTCAGGGTCTGTTTGAAATCCTCAAAATTTGTGATTTTGGTTTAATATTTTGACAATTTCACCCCAAAATCATTTTTTTGAAAATTTTATTTATCTTAACAAGTACCATTCTACAGCTGACATGAATATTTGTCTAGCCTGTAGATTTCGAGATTTTATATCGATATCCTCGATCACAGAAGGGAAATCCCAAAAATTAATGATTTCAGTTATTATTTCAACCATTTTACCCAAAAAACATAGTTTGCATTGTTTGATTTTCCTAGACTTTTTGTCTGTTATTTGGTACATATTTAAGCAGATAATAACGTATAAATCAACTCTGTGCATCATTTCCTTTACTTGCTTTTAGATGTCAGGGTCTGTTTGAAATCCTCAAAATTTGTGATTTTGGTTTAATATTTTGACAATTTCACCCAAAAATCATTTTTTTGAAAATTTTATTTATCTTAACAAGTACCATTCCACAGCTGACCTGAATATTTGTCTAGCCTGTAGATTTCGAGATTTTATATCGATATCCTCGATCGCAGAAGGGAAATCCCAAAAATTAGCGATTTCAGTTATTATTTCAACCATTTTACCCCAAAACCATATTTCGCATCGTTTGATTTTCCTAGGCTTTTTGTCTGTTATTTGGTACATATTTAGGCAAATAATAACATATAAATCAACTCTGTGCACAATTTCCTTTATTTGCTATGAGATGTCAGGGTCTGTTTGAAATCCTCAAATTTGTGATTTTGGTTTAATATTTTGACAATTTCATCCCAAAAATCAGTTTTTTGAAAATTTTATTTATCTTCACAAGTACCATTCCACAGCTGACATTAATATTTGTCTAGCCTGTAGATTTCAAGCTTTTATATTGATTTCTACGATCGCATTTTGGAAATCCCAAAAATTTGTGCTTTCACCTATTATTTTAGCCATTTTACCCCAAAAATCATATTTCGCATCGTTTGATTTTCCTAGACTTTTTTTCTGTCATTCGGTACATATTGGAGCATATGAAAACACGAAAATCAATTCTGTGCATTTTTTTTCCTTTATTTCGATTTTTGACGCTAGATGCCCTCTACTACAGAAGAAGATTTTTAAAGTTTTTACTATACAGTAACATAAGGAAAATGTGCCCCACCCACTTGCGGCCATGTTTTTTTAGATATCAAAATTATTTTAAGAAATCTGGTAGAGGGTCACCCATGGATCATTTGTGTGAAATTTCTTTCAAATCGGACCAGCAGTTTCAGACAAATCTGCCCCACCCACTAGTGGCCATGTTTTTTAAGATAGGAACATTTTTTTAAGAAATCTGATAGAGGGTCACCAATGGCACATTTGGGTAAAATTATTTTCAATTCGGACCTGTAGATTTTGACAAGAAGATTTTTAAAGTTTTTTCAATTGGTTGCCATGGCAACCACAATTTCAATTGGATGACCTATATTTGAAGAAATCTGAGAGAGAACCTACAAGGAACAATCCTATGAAGTTTTGAAGAAATTGGCCCAGTGGTTTCCAAGAAGATCTTTAAAGAAAAAGTTTGACGACGGACGGACTGACGGACGACGGACACAGGGCGATCACAATAGCTCACCTTGGCACTTCGTGCCAGGTGAGCTAAACAAGAGCCCTATGGGGCATATTTCGCTCACCTGAGAATAGCTGAAAAAATGGAGATAATGATTTATGTCCAGGACTGACCTAGAAATGCAACAGACCAGAACAATTTGAACAAAATATGTAAAGGATATTTAAAAGTGTCACCATACAGAGTATAAAAGCTCTGGCCATATTAGTGTAGAGGCCAATTTTAACCCTAGGGGCATAATTTGAACAAACTTGATAGAGGACCTGTAGGCAATGCTATGTGCCACATATCTAAGCTCTGGTCCTTGTAGTTTCAGACAAAAAGATTTTTTAAGTTTTCATTGAAAAAAATCCATATTTTTAGCTCCTGTGTCCTAGTTATGCAGCCGACCAGAACCATTTGAACTATTTTGGTATAGGACATCTAGAAGTGTCACCATGCCAAATATAAAAACTCTAGCCATATTAGTTTGAGAGAAGAAGACATTTGAAAATTTCACTATATAACTCTATGTAAAAAACTGTGACCCTCGGGGCAAGGCCAATTTTGACCCCAGGGGCATAATTTGAAACAAGAAAACATGACAAAAGGGAATTTTGTTGCCAAGCTTATGACCCTTATCCATGACACATCCTCTTATCAAGCTATTTCCATTACCGGTAAATGATATTTATTTCACTAGCGTCAGCAGAACTGGAGTTATTTTCCAGATAATAAAATATGACAAAGGGGAAAAACAAAATATTGCTGCCCTTGTGCATGGCATATTCTCTCATCAGTTTCTTTCCATACATAAAATTTCATTACAATAGCATCAGTAGAACTGAAGTTGTCTTCCGGACAAGAAAATATCACAAAGGGAAATTAATTACTCCAAAAAACAATGATGTCAGAGTTATGGCCTTTGCAAATGGCATTTTCCAAATATGCAATTTCATTTTACCAATTACCCCATAGCCTGTTTCTAGTTTTGAAAATAGGTGGCCACCTAAAACAGGTTGAAAGTAAAGCAGAATGTGCCTTGAGGCATAGTCTGCTTTACTTTCAAACTGCTTTAAGCTACCATCTACTGGGATATAGAAACTTATTATCTTATCTTACATTTTCATGACTGTATAAAGTGGAATTATTTTCTTCAGTGGGGGGATAAATTAAAGGCCTAAAAATGCATATTTATGGGGTAATGGGTTAACAAACATCAGTTTTTATCAGTATTTATGGGGGTGTGGGTTGAGTTGGAATTGGACATTCAGATAACTCTAATAAAACCATTATTAAACATATGTATAAATATAGCATAAGACATGATTACATAACTGTCAGTGGATCACTTCCAGATCCTGTTTCTCTAAGTATGAAGCAGACTGAACCATTTCTAAACTTTAGCAGACAACATGTTCAGCTGACACCACCAGTTCTGTTGGTCATTCTGCTGATTCACTGAAGTCAAATATTATGCAATAGTTGGGGAGAGCATCTTAGGCAGCTGGCTAAACCCTTATCAGACTGAAATGATGTCTGCTTAAAACCTACTGTATGTGAAAAATGTACAAAAATCCAATTTAGAAAATGTTAAGTTGGTAAATGAGTGGCAAATAGTTTGGATCCAGATTAGATGCAGCATTATGTTGCATCTGATCTGGATCCAAACTGTTTGTAAATATTGGCTATTTGCCTGTAGTATATTAAGGGTAACTCAGGTAAATACAATTCTGCATGAATCAAAAATCCATGAAACCTGCCTAGAGCAGCACTAAAACTGTGTAGGGTGGGGTCAAGTGTGACCCTAGGGATTTCATTTGAACAAGATTCTGAGGTATCCATCAGGAGATACGTACTGTAAAAATATCAAAGTTTAGGGCCTAGTAGTTTGGACAAGAAGATTGTTTCAAGTTTTTCGCATTTTTTAATGAATTTTAATAAGTAGTCCACTTTAAAGTTTCATTTTAACAATTTCTGTAGAGAAGCATCCAAGGAACACCGTGAGCAATTTAGTTTTTTCCTCAAACTTTCGGTTTCAGAGGAGATGTCGCTTGAAGTAAATTTGAACGGACGGACAGACGGACATTCTTACGCTACGATACTTATGTGGCTATTTTCTATTGTTTTCTATTGCCACACAAGAGACAATTTCTTTTTGCTCTAACTTGGAATAGAATGATCTGGAGACTAATCCTACCCCTAACCCTATGTCCCACAACTGGCCAGGTTAATGTCACAAGAAATGGCCAGGTTAATGTCACAAGAGACGGCCAGGTTAATGTTTTTAGGCTGTTGGAACAACAGCCTTTAGCAATATGAATACCAATTTCTGAGAGCTGCAATCCTACTGCCAAACACCTTTAACTATTTCAGATTAATGCACCAAGTGTGTATCCACACACAAGCACTATCAAGTGGTGCAAAATTATGGTTAGGATCTGCATGTAGAAACACTCCTTTGCATTTGGAGTTTTACTCAGATAGTGTATTTCTGTCGTTGTGGTAAACTATATACAGAAAAAAATATCCGAAACTTGCACTACGTCTGCAGCAAGCATAATTGATTAGGTAAGTGAGATGCTGATCCGCCCTTGCATTTTCATAAAGTTCTATGGAGGTCATCTGGCGTATGCTTACAGTTAGTTATATGGTGAAAAATAGTGCGCGCGAAATAACAGTTTTAAAGCAGTATTTTAAGTTAAGTTTTGCAGTTTTTGCTTACATCTGTGTAATGAAACTTTATTACACAGATAGAGATTATAACATTACTGTGATTCTTACTGTACATACTATATCTTGTAGAAAAATATCAAAGATAAAACTAGGTTATCTAAGGTCAAAGCTAGTCAGGTTATTTCATAGATGGGAGATCTAGGAGACAGGGAACCAGACTAAGGTTAAAGCATGCTGGTACCCGCATCACCTTTGGAGCAGTTTATAAAAGCCTGGTACCAGATGCATTGGCACAAAGTTGCAAGAAAATACCGTCAGCTAACTTAAGCACGTTTTCGCTGTTTGGCTAATCTGCGGAATATTTTATACTTATAAGTGGTAGATAACAAATTGATTAACTTATAATTGTAACTGTCCACAACCTGTAATTACATTCCCCCCGGTAATGGCACTAGAAGGCAATGTGTGAGAAAGTTATAAAAACACCTATGGAGACTGAAATTCTGAGCTACTGTATACATGTACATGTCGGAAATCACTGCCGATTTTGTCAGAAGGGTATAGTAAATTGTGTAAATGTGCAAAGTGTGTTTACACAGAATAAACTTGGGGGAAAAATGACTTGGGAACTGTGAAAGTGAGATAACTGAGGCGAATTCATGATTAATGTTGAAAATAGTTTGGATCCAGATCAGATCTCTGGATAGGAACTGTTTGACATACTGGTACGATTTTGTAGTTAAGTAAATGAAAGGAAAAATAAACTCTAAAAACTGCTGAAGTCGGCAAAGTTTGCAGACAACAATTCAATAGCAAGCAGAAGGCTAACCCATTTTTTAAGTGTGATTATTTGTGGATATTTTCGATCGAGATGAGATCTGGAACAAACGTTTTACACCAGGATACAATTCTATGATGAAATAAAATGCAAAACAAATTACTCTGATGAAATTTGCATACGACAATGTCATAGCAAACAGGAGGCTAGCCAAGTTTGGAAGCGTGAACTTTCTTATTGTTGGAACTACATGTAGTTTGGATCCAGATGATTATTAACCTATTACACGCTTTGGGGCGAATTCATGATTACTGATACAGATAGTTTTTGATCCAGATCTAGACCTGGGTCAACTGTTTGACACTCTGTTTAGTACAAATAACATCAAATACTTATCGAGTATTGTTGGTCAGTTTATGAATATTCCATCAGGAATTTGCAAACAGTTTGGATACAGAAGAAACGCCGAGATCAAATTACACAATTTGGCGCGAAAAAAAGCACCATTCTTCATAACGGAACTTTTGCCTGGGAATATTTCAAGAGGTTTAACACACATAATGGTACAACTGAAAGCTGTGTTCTTTTAGTATACCAACAGCCTCCCAGCGCTTTCAGCGCTTTGATTCTAATATGGGGCTAAGAATTTTAGCCACATAAGTATCCTAGCGTAGGCACGGACAGACGGACAACGGGCGATCACAACAGCTCACCTTGAGCCTTCGGCTCAGGTGAGCTAAAAAAAGGTACTGTAATTTTTTTTCATTTTAACGATTTTTCACCCCCGATATGGTATATTTCAATTTAATCAAGATTTCAAAGATTTCTGACACGGAATAAGCAGACCCGCGAACCACCTTAAATGAGTTTCGGTTTTTGTCAGGGATACTCGGCACTTTTATATGGTCGACAATGTTTGACCATGAGTTCATACTATAAATTTGCACTGATATAAGAAGTTTCAAGACTATCTCTAAAACCTATTTTAAATGTTGTATTCGGTATTTCAATGTGTCTTTGAACGTCAAAAAAAGTCATTAAAGTCATTAATAGCTAGAAACTGGAATTGTCCATTCAGGGATGAATAGGTTAAGAAAGGACAACATTTTTTCAAATTATTGGCGATTGTTAGACAAGAAAAGCCAACTTTTTGAACAGGGGTGTCCATACAGTTATTTAAACAATATATAATTATATATGCCTTTAAATACGATATTAGTACATCAAATCTATTTTAATTCGTGTTAACGTAGGTTAATTAGGCAGGATCGGCATTTTTCATATCGTCGCCTATTTTTGGACAATAAAAGCATATTTTTAAGCGGGAATTCATATATGACTAATAAACTGGTGCACAGATACCTTTAACTACGCTATTGCAACATAAAACCCTTTTCCTGTGGTGTTCTCGGCATTTCGGGTCGCCCGTTGATGAAAACAAAGAAAATGAACTCTGCTAAATATGACGCCAGCTCATCATCACCATCGGCGTTTATATTTACTTGCAGGTGCAGGAGCATCATCCACATCAGTGGGCTCCCTTCCAGGTAGCTGGCTGGCTGCACGCATATAGCTTAAATCAATATATCCTTATGTGAGTTTATTGATATCCAATTTACAAACAGTTTGAAATATATGATGAGATTCGAGTTGGTCTCTAATCTGGATGAAACTGTTAGAAAAGGTTATCAGGAGTTCAGCTTTAGCTGCCGTCACGGCCCTCGGAGTGTACTATTCGCATTTTTTCTACAATCGGGTGTTCATTTTTGTAATAACAGATATCCTAAATCAATCAGATTGTATATCGTGAATAATCACAAAACAATAATTTATACAACAAGAGGGCCTGAAGGCCCTGATATCGCTCACCATTTGTAATGAAGCCTGATAGCTTTACCTTTGAATTTCACCCTTTTTATTCTAAATCCATTCAAGTTTTGTCGACCTACTCTAGCATAGTAGAATACATCAAAGGTAGATAACTAGAGCCTAAACTACTGAAATGAAGTCTTTTTCTAGCATTTCAAAGTACATCAAGGGCAGGTAACTATTGCCACAATGATTACATTTCAACAATAATTGCACTCCTTTGAGAACGTATAGCTACATCCTTTGTGTACAAGTATAATCAAAATCCATTTGAAACTGTAGTTGTAAGAGTGTAAACGCTGTAAAATATGGCATTTTTAGCAATTCAAAGGTAGATATCTCTTGATCTATTTGTCCGATTCCGACCATAATCACCCTTTTTCGAACTCTTATGGTCATATACAATCTGGGCAAGTTTGAGAGAGCTTGGATAAATATTGTGGCCTCAAGAGCGTAAACACTGTTAAATATATCATTTTCAGCAATTCAAAGGTAGATAACTCTTGACCTATTGATCCGATTACAACCATAATTGATCTCATCTGAATTCTTATGGTAATATACAATCTGAGTAAGTTTGAGAAAGATTGGATAACATTTGTGGCCTCTAGAGTGTAAACATTGTTAAATATGGCATTTTCAGCAATTCAAAGGTAGATAACTCTCAACCTAGAAATCTGATTTCAACCATAATCAAACTCATCTGAATCCTTATAGTCATATACAATCTGAGCAAGTTTGAGATAGATTGGATAAAAATTGTGGACTCTATAATGTAAACACTATTAAATATGGCATTTTCAGCAATTCAAAGGTAGATAACTCTTGATCTATTTGTCTGATTTCAACCAGAATCAAACTCATCCAAACTCTAATGGTCATATACAATCTGGGCAAGTTTTAGAAAGATTGGATAAATACTGTGGCCTCTAGAGTGTAAACACCGTTAAATATGGCATTTTCAGCAATTCAAAGGTAGATAACTCTTGATCTATTTATCCGATTTCCACCAAAATCGAACTCTTTCGAACTCTTATGGTCATATACAATCTGGACAAGTTTGAGAAAGATTGGATAAATACTGTGGCCTCTAGAGTGTAAACACTGTTAAATATGCATTTTCAGCAGTTCAAAGGTAGATAACTCCTGACCTATTTGTCCGATTTCAGCCATATTCGAACTCATCCGAGATCTTATGGCAATATACCATCTGAGCAAAATTTGTGGCCTCTAGAGTGTAAAAACTAAAATTGTTGACGCCGGACGACGGACGCCGGACAATCAAGGATTGCAAAAGCTCACCCTGAGCTAGCTCAGGTGAGCTAAAAATAGTATAATAAAACTGCTTTCCTATAATTTTTATATAGTGGGACGTTCCGTCTAGAAAATCGGGACGTTTCGACTGGTACGTTTCTGAAATGGTACGTTGCGACTATAAATCGCTCTGGCCATATTGGTTTCAAAGAAAAAGATGTTTGAACTACTATCGGATTTTTGATTAACGTGCAGGCTCAGGAGCAATATCCACATCAATGGGCCCCCTTCCAGTTAGCTAGCTTGCTGCACGCATGGCAGTTCTTACACCTGATCTCCAGGTGTCTCTCTCTTGAGGGTCGATTGCAGAGAGGTTCCAATCTCTGCGATCCCTCTCTGTCAACCCTTTCCACGTCATCCTAGGCCTTCCAGGCCCACGTGTGCCAGCAACATGTATGTTACAGGCTTCCTTCAATGCCCCGCTGGATCTCTCCACGTGACCGTACCACCTCAGCCTTCTTTCCTTTAGGATGATGTCTAGGTCATCCAGGCAATGCTGCACCAGGAGCTTTTTCGACCTGGTGGTGGCAATGTCCTCTGGCTTGATGTTGCAGATTTGTCTGACCATAGCACGATCATTTCACTGGAGACGGTGGAGATTCGGCTTTGACAGTGGCCATGTTTCGCTGGCGTGAAGCATCACACTTCTCACACAAGTGCTGTATACTCTGCCACGTCTTGTATGAGAGGTGACGTGATGTGAGGATTGGTTGCAACTCCTTGAATTTTCTCCATGCTGCTTTAACTCGGGTTATGGTACTAAGGTCACAACCCCCTGCTGCTGAAAGCATGTCTACGAGGTAACAGAAAGAGGCTACCACCTCCAGTTTGTCCTGTCCTACTAGAATCTCAGTCTGTGGTCTCCCGTCGAGTGGCCGTGCTAATCCCCTACACCGAGCGCATTTGAATGTGGGGTCCTCTCTTTAGTCCACTACACTTCTTGTGGGCCCAGTTCCTGCAGCTGCTGCAGAATATGCTGTTGTTGCCTACGCCAGAACAACAGACTGCACACGGGAACTTGCCTGAGCTCTCCAATACATCTAGGCCAGTGCCGCAGATCATGATCTTCGACTTCTTAGCATTGACTCTAACATTTCACGATATAACTCTATGTAAAACATTGACCCCTGGGGCGGGGCCAATTTTGACTCCAGGGGTAAAATTTGAACAACTTTGATAGGGGACCTGTAGACGATGTAATGTGCAAAATATCTAAGTTCAGTGTATTATGGTTTCAGACAAGAAGATTTTTACCGATTCATTGAAAAAATCTATTTTTAGGAACGGTGACCCAGATATGCAACAGACCGGAACCAATTAAACAATATATGTGAAGGACCTCCGGAAGTTACACCATGCCAAATATCAAAGCTCGTGCCATATTGGGTTCAGAGAAAAAGATGTTGAAACATTTCACTTTACAACTCTATGTAAAACGTTGACCCCCTGGGCGAGGCCAATTTTGACCCCAGGGGCAAATTTTGAACAACTTCAATAGAGGACCTGCAGACTATGTTATGTGCAAAATATCTAAGCTCAGTGTATTATGGTTTCAGACAAGAAGAATTTTGAAGTTGTCATTGAAAAAATCTATTTTTAGCTCCCGTGACCAACATGTTTAACAGGCCAGAATCAATTCAACAATATATGAAAAGGACCTCCGGAAGTTACATCATGCCAAATATCAAAGCTCTTGACATATTGGTTTCAGCGAAAAAGATGTTTGAACATTTCACTATATATGTCTGTGTAAAACAGTGACCCCCGGGATGGGGGCAATTTTGACCCCAGGGGCAAAATTTGAACAACTTTGATAGAGGACCTATAGGTAATGAAAAGTGCCAAATATCTAAGCTCTGGCTATTGTAGTTTTTGACAAGAAGATCTTTTAAAATTTCCTTATTTTTTCACTTTGGTTGCCATAGCAACCAGAGTGGTTGCCATAGCAACCAGAGTTCTGCATGGTTTCAAATTCTTTGAACAACTTTGAAAGAGCTTGACCCAAGGGACATTCCTGTGAAGTTTAGTTGCAATCAGGCAAGTGGTTTTGGAGAAGAAGATGTTTGAAGAAATTGTTGACGCATGACGATGGACGCCAGACATTGACTGACCACAAAAGCTCACCTTGAGCACTTTGTGCTCAGGTGAGCTAAAAATTGAGACTTTAATCATATGACTTATGACAACGTTTGTCGTACGAAGTTTTATGAAACGGGCCCCATGTTAATACAATGTAATTGTTGACAGGTTGTCTTTCATTAATCTTTAAGTTAGACTGCATCCCACTCCGATTTTATTGCATGGTTTTTTCACTCTATTAGGACAGTGTGTAGGCCTAAACAACATAGCATTGTTTTGCATAAAGGCAGCTACTTGGGTGTGCCTGCCAAAGGTGTGTGTAGAACAATTAATAAGTGTACTCTTTCTTACTAGGGGGGTATGGGGGCATGCTCCCCCAGGACAATTTTATTCCTACCGTATATTCGCAGCCATAAGTCCACCCCCTATTTTGTCTTCAAATTTCCAGATTTTTACTTTGACTCTTCCATAAGTCGATTCAATTTTTCATCAAGTTTGCCAAACAGAAAGTGCGTAAGTAAGCGGTCCCAATTTATCAATCCTTTTTGGTAAGGTAGTATTATGATCACAGTCATTAATAATTATCGATATAATTGGCCTCATTTGTCACTTATTCAGACATTGTTTGCAAGTGTTGTTATTAAATCGAGGGATGGAACCATCGTACCTTGTCAAAATAGACATTAATTAGCTTTACTGAATCTCTCCGTACATGTAAGAACAATTTCTATAGACTCCTTTGTGTACAGCTCTCATGTTAATTAATCCGTGATTAAAGCAATTAAATGAAACATCTTCAACACCTCTAGACTAAATACATAACGGCAGCTATGCCGTTACGTCACTGTACATGACTGGTCTAGATAATGTGTTTACAATCTAAACTAGACCTATCACAAATGGTGATTCATACCCCCAGTAGGGTCTTGTCACAAGAGGTAAATGTTTCTGGATAATGTTGATATGTGCACTTAAGTGCTCCCTAATTTGGAAAAGAATAACAAAGGGCAACAACTCCAAAAATGGATAAAAATATAACAACAAAGGACAATAACTCCAAAAAATATGGATGACAGAGTAATGGTTCTTATGCACTGCACTCCTGGTCAATGAGATCTATCTGTATATGAAGTTTGAAGTCAATAGCTCTTATACTTTGGAAGTTATGCTCCGGACAAGCCTAAATTGGATAAAAAATATAACAACAAAGGGCAATAACTCCAAAAATACTGATAATAGAGTTATGGTTATTTTGCACTGCACTTCTAGTCAATGAGATCTATCTGTATATGAAGTTTGAAGTCAATAGCTCTTATACTTTGGAAGTTATGCTCCGGACAAGCCTAAATTGGATAAAAATATAACAACAAAGGGCAATAACTCCAAAAATACTAATGATAGAGTTAAAGTTCTTGCACACTGCACTCCTAGTCAATGAGATCTATCTATATATGAAGTTTGAAGTCAATAGCTCTTACATTTTTTAAGTTATGCTCCGGACAAGCGTAAATTGGGTAAAAATATAACAACAAAGGGCAATAACTCCAAAAATACTGATAATAGAGTTATGGTTATTTTGCACTGCACTCCTAGTCAATGAGATCTATGTGTATATGAAGTTTGAAGTCAATAGCTCTTATACTTTGGAAGTTATGCTCCGGACAAGCCTAAATTGGATAAAAATATAACAACAAAGGGCAATAACTCTATAAATACTAATGATAGAGTTATGGTTCTTGCACACTGCACTCCTAGTCAATGAGATCTATCTATATATGAAGTTTGAAGTCAATAGCTCTTACATTTTTGAAGTTATGCTCCGGACAAGCGTAAATTGGGTAAAAATATAACAACAAAGGGCAATAACTCCAAAAATACTGATGATAGAGTTAGGGTTCTTGCGCACTGCACTCCTAGTCAATGAGATCTATCTGTATATGAAGTTTGAAGTCAATAGCTCCTATATTTTTGAAGTTATGTTCCGGACAAGCCTAAATTTGATAAAATTATAACAACAAAGGGCAATAACTCCAAAAATACTGATGATAGAGTAACGATTCTTGCACACTGCACTCCTAGTCAATGCGATCTATCTGTATATGAAGTTTGAAGTCAATAGCTCTTATATTTTTGAAGTTATGTTCCGGACAAGCCTAAATTTGATAAAATTATAACAACAAAGGGCAATAACTCCAAAAATACTGATGATAGAGTAACGGTTCTTGCGCACTGCACTCCTAGTCAATGAGATCTATCTGTATATGAAGTTTGAAGTCAATAGCTCTTATATTTTTGAAGTTATGTTCCGGACAAGCCTAAATTTGATAAAATTATAACAACAAAGGGCAATAACTCCAAAAATACTGATGATAGAGTAACGGTTCTTGCGCACTGCACTCCTAGTCAATGAGATCTATCTGTATATGAAGTTTGAAGTCAATAGCTCTTATACTTTGGAAGTTATGCTCCGGACAAGCCTAAATTGGATAAAAATATAACAAAAAAGGGCAATAACTCCAAAAATATTGATTATAGAGTTATGGTTCTTGCACACTTCACTCCTAGTCAATGAGATCTATCTGTATATGAAGTTTGAAGTCAATAGCCCTTATACTTTGGAAGTTATGCTCCGGACAAGTCTAAAGTGGGTTAAAATATAACAACAAAGGGCAATTACTCAAAAAATATTGATTATAGAGTTATGGTTATTGCGCACTGCACTCCTAGTCAATGAGATCTATCTGTATATAGAGTTTAAAGTCAATAGCTCTTATACTTTTGAAGTTATGCTCCGGACAAGCCTAAATTTGATAAAAATAACAAAGGGCAATAACTCCAAAAATACTGATTACAGAGTTATGGTTCTTGCGCACTGCACTCCTGGTCAATGAGATCTATCTGTATATGAAGTTTGAAGTCAATAGCTCTTATACTTAAGAAGTTATGCTCCGGACAAGCCGGACATGGCGACTCCAGTATACCCAGTATAATTACACGCGCCAACGCCCACAGCCAGTACACACAGCACTCGCTGACACATTTCTGACAATCTACAGAAATAACGAACTATGCAAATTGAGGTGTCCTGATGGTTCAAGCAGGAGCTAAGGGACCAAGGCAAGGCAAGGCAAGGCAAGGTATGGAGTCTGGGGTACATTGTATATGCTTATGGTGCTTAAAAGACTGTTATAAGCCTGCATAAGAATGGAATATGACCTTAAAGCCGAATGCAATCAGTGAGAAGTGCTGTGGAGTGGGAAATAAGGCTAATATTTTCAATAGGCTTAAGAATGAGTAAAGTTCACTGGGGTCACACTTTACAGTATGAGATTGAAGATAACTATGTAAACCCCGCCAACGTATAAGGTAAAATAGGGTTTATAACATCTAAATCACAGCTAACTTACAGTTAAATCACAACTGGTCATTCAGTGACGTTTTATAAATACATTTGTAAGCAGCTAGTCATACAATATTCCAGTTTGTAGAAATCGCATTATGTTGTGCTTTTCGGTTTATTTATCATTAACAGCCACTTCGGGTACATGAATATATTCTTGCTGCAATTGATTATTAGTAATGTGTCAGCAGAAATTAACTAAAGGTGTTGCTAGAACAGTTTTAAATCACGCTTCCACGGCGAGTCAGTAGGCGATGGCAGTGATCAGAAGCTTATTTCAGAGAGATCTTGCTTCAGATTCTGAAGATATTTGGTAAACTGAAATGAATTTATCTTGCAAGTATACTGGACCATATCTTACAATTGTTTGTAAACATTGGGTTGTGAAATAAAGCTATATCTTGCTGGTTTCGTTAGAGTGTGGCCTTTTCCGTGACATTTTGTTGATTGGCTGAATGCAGCTTCCGGAAGGGATACACCGGAGTTTACATACTGCGGTTTCAACACTTACCCCAAAACCTTAACCAAGAAAACCAACACTAATGCTTGGGTGATCCATAAGCCCAAACCCCTACCCCAAATCTCCAAATAGGTGAGTTAAAATTTTATTCTAGGCAAGTGGCTACTAAGTCGTTTGGTTAAGTTAGTGTTTAAGGCAGACTGCTCTACTTTCAGCCTGCTTTAAGCTTTGATTTGCTAGGATATGGAGCTTATTTTTTATGGTAAATATCAATGACTGTAAACGAGAGCACCGCAAACGGGTGCTGGACGCTCGACTTTAATATACTTGAGACGGCTATATTTTTCAAACTTAAAGAATGTGTATGGGTGTTTAATGCCCTATTGATCATAGAAGTTTGTAAGCAACAACAACTTAAACATACTTGGACAGTCTACATTCCACTTAAAGTAAACTATAAGTCAAAAGAAGGACAATATCTTTGCCTGCTTTACCTGCCTTGTTGTAATGCGTTGTACTTTTCGAAACTAAACAAGTATTCAAATATATTGGAAGTTTGAAATTAATAACTTTCTACGGTTACTGAATAATTTCATATACACATTCTTCCTAGTCAAACAAGGACAATAACTCTGCAATGACAAATCTCATGGTTATCTCCCTTGTTGAAAGGTGATGCCCTTTTGAAACTGAACAAGTATTCAAATTTCAAGTTAATACCTTGTTGTAATGAGTTGCTCTTTTGATACTAAATAACTATTCAAAGTTTCAAATGGATACCCCTGATAGTTATTGAGATATGTTAATTTATAATATTTAAGTAAATAAAACAAGGGCAATAACTCTGAAAAGACAAATCACAGGGTTACCTGCCTTGTTGTAATGAGTTGCCCTTTTGATACTAAACAAGTATTCCAAGTTTCAAATGGATACCTTTGATAGTTATTGAGATATGTTAATTTATAATTTTTAAGAAAATAAAATAGGGGCAATTACTCTGAAATGACAAATCCCAGGGTTACCTGCCTTGTTGTAATGAGTTGCCCTTTTGATACTGAACAACTATTCAAAGTTTCAAATGGATGCCTTTGATAGTTATTGAGATATGTTAATTTATAATTTTTAAGTAAATAAAACAAGGGCAATAACTCTGAAATGACAAATCCCAGGGTTACCTGTCTTGTTGTAATGAGTTGCCCTTCTAATACTGAACAACTATTCCAAGTTTCAAATGGATACCTTTGATAGTTATTGAGAAATGGACTCTTACAAAAACCTTAAGCAAAAAACTTAACCAACGCAGACGCTGACGCTGACGCTGACGCAGACGACAATAGCTCGACTTTTTGAAAAAGTGGAGCTAAAAATGGAACTATTTTCTTTAGTGAAGGAATACATAAAAGGTGTAAAAAGGGATATTTATGGGCTAATGGGTAAAGTAAAACAAGAGCCCCATGGGGCATATTCGCTCACCTGAGAATAATTGGAAAAATGGAGATATTGATTTATGTCCAGGACTGAGCTAGATATGCAACAGACCGGAACAATTTGAATAAAATATGTAAAGTATATTTAAAAGTGTCACCATACAGAATATAAAAGCTCTGGCCATAGTAGAGTCAGAGAAGAAGACGTTTGAAATTTTCTCTATATAACTCTATGTAAAACAGTGACCCCCGGGGCGGGGCCAATTCTGACCCTAGGGGCATAATTTGAACAAACTTAATAGAGGACCTGTAGGCGATGATATGTGCCATATATCTAAGATCTGGCCCTTGTAGTTTTAGACAAGAAGATTTTTTAAGCTTTCATTGTAAATAATCTATTTTTAGCTCCTGTGACCTAGTTATGCAACGGACAAGAACCATTTGTACAATTTCAGTATAGGACATCTAGAAGTGTCACTATGCCAAATCAAAGCTCTGGCCATATTCGTTTCAGAGAAGAAGACGTTTGAAAATTTCACTATATAACTCTATGTAAAACCGTGACCCCCGGGGCCGGGCTAATTTCGACCCCAGGGGCATAATTTGATAAACTTGATAGAGGACCTGTAGGCGATTCTATGTGCCAAATATCTAAGCTATGGCCCTTGTAGTTTCAGACAAGAAGATTTTTTAAGTTTTCATTGAAAAAATCTATTTTTAGCTCCTGTGACCTAGTTATGCAACCAACCACAACCATTTGAACAATTTTGGTAAAGGACATCTAGAAGTGTCACCATGCCAAATATCAAAGCTCTGGCCACATTGGTTTCAGAGAAGAAGACGTTTGAAAATTTCACTATATAACTCTTTGTAAAACTGTGACCCCCAGGGCGGGGCCAATTTTGACCCAAGGGACATAATTTGAACAAACTTGATAGAGGACCTGTAGATGATGCTATGTGCTAAATATCTAAGCTCTGGCCCTTGCAGTTTTTGACAAGAAGATTTTTTAAGATTTCCTTATTTTTTCACTTTGGTTGCCATGGCAACCAGAGTTCTGCATTGTTTTTAATTCTTTGAACAAATTTGAAAGAGCTTGACCCAAGGAACATTTCTGTAAAGTTTGGTTGAATTCTGTCAGGCGGTATAGGAGGAGATGTCATTTGAAGCAATTGTTAACGACGATGCACGACGGACGACGCCGGACACAGGGCCATCCCAATAGCTCACCTTGAGCCTTTGGCTCAGGTGAGCTAACAACAATACAAAACTATCACTATCACAGCTGACTGCATTATCATAAATACCTCTTGTTCCAAATTTCAAAATCAATTGGAATGTCTGTTTCTATGTATGTCTCACCTGGCATAGTGATGTCAAAGTCTTTGGGAACATTCTGGAGGTTGGGCTCGGACAAACTCACCCGCCCTGTAGCAGTGTGAAGCTGGCAGTCAGAGTAGATACGATACATAGACAGACGATCAGAGAAAACCTGCCCATTTAAAAAAACACTAATTAACAAGAGTTGTCAGAGAGACAACAAAGCTCGCCACCAGCACCTTAAGAAACTTAAAAGCACACTCAAGGTCACAGAAGTCAACCTTTTTGCCTGCATGGAAAGGTCTTGTCCATATACACTGGCAAACCAAATATGAAAATAACACCTCAAGGGACATAAGAAATATAAGCATTTTTGAAACCTAAACGCATATCTGAAACCTTAAACCTTTTGCGACCTTAGTTCAAGGTCAAGGACACTGGGCTACTTTTTTTGCATGCATAAAAAGGTCTTGTCCATATACACATGCATGCCAAATATGAAAGAAGTATCTCAATGGATATATGAGTTAAAGAAATTTTGAGAAACCTAAACGCAGATTTTGAAACCTAAATGTGGGTCCCAAGTTCAAGGTCAAGGTCAGAGGGCTCAAACATTTTGCATGCAAGGAAAGATCTTATTTATATACACATGCAAACTGAATATAAAAGGAATATCTCAATGAACATAGGAGTTATAAAAATTTTGAGAAACCAAAACACAGATTTCGAAACCTAAACATGGGCCCAAAGTTCAAGGTCAAGGTAACAGGGGTCTAACTTTTTCTGTGCATGGGAAGGTCTTGTCCATATACACACATAAACCAGCTTTGAAAGCAATACCTCAAGGGACATAGAAGTTAAAGGCATTTTTCGAAACCTAAACACAGATTTTGAAACCTAAATGCGGGTCCTAAGTTCAAGGTCAAGGTCAGAGTGCTCAAACATTTTGCATGCATGGAAAACTGTTGTCCATATACACACATATACCAACTATGAAAGCAATACCTCAAGGGACATAGAAGTAAAAGGCATTTTCAAAACATAAACACAGATTTCGAAACCTAAACATGGGCCCTAAGTTCAAGGTCAAGGTCACAGGGGTCGAAATTGTTCTGTGCGTTGACAGGTCTTGTCCATATACACACACATACCAACTATGGAAGCAATACCTCAAGGGACATAGGAGCTAAAGGCATTTTTCGAAACCTAAACACAGATTTTGAAACCTAAACACAGGCCCTAAGTTCAAGGTCAAGGTCACAGGGGTCTAAATTTTTCTGTGCATGGAAAGGTCTTGTCCATATACACACACATACCAACTATTGAAGCAATACCTCAAGGGAAATAGAAGTTAAAGGCATTTTTCTAAACTTAAACACAGATTTTGAAACCTAAACACAGGCCCTAAGTTCAAGGTCAAGGTAACAGGGGTCTTAATTTTTCTGTGCAGTGAAAGGTCTTGTCCATATACACACTAATACCAACTATGGAAGCAATACCTCAAGGGATATAGAAGTTAAAGACATTTTTCAAACCTAAACGCAGATTTTGAAACCTAAACGCAGGCCCTACGTTCAAGGTCAAGGTCACAGGGGTCCAAATTTTTCTGTGCATGGAAAGGTCTTTTCCATATACACACACATACCAACTATGAAAGCAATACCTCAAGGGACATAGAAGTTAAAGGAATTTTTCGAAACCTAAACGCAGATTTCAAAACCTAAACACAGGCCCTAAGTTCAAGGTCATGGTCACAGGGGTCTAAGTTTTTCTGTGCATGGAAAGATCTTGTCCATATACACACACATACCAACTATGAAATCAATACCTCAAGGGACATAGAAGTTAAAGGCATGTTTCTAAACTTAAACACAAATTTCGAAACCTAAACGCAGGCCCTAAATTCAAGGTGAAGGTCAGAGGGGTCCAAATTTTCTGTGGATTGAAAGGTCTTGTCCATATACACACACATACCAACTATGGAAGCAATACCTCAAGGGACATAGAAGTTATAGACATTTTCCTTAAAATTGTTTACGCCGTTCACGCCGGAGCCGCCGACGACATTGACGATGATGACCATGACTACACCTAGGGTATTGCAATGGCTCGTCATGTACTTCGTACATGCGAGCTTAAAAGGTACACACTGTCTAACCCATTTTCCCATATTTTCATGCCTTTAATTTATTCCTAAAACAAATGAGAGCATTGCAAACGGGTGCTGGACGCTCGACTTTCATATACTTGAGACGGCTACATTTTTCAAACTTAAAGAATGTGTATGGGTGTTTAATGCCCTATTGATCATAGAAGTTTGTAAGCAACAACAACTCAAACATACTTGGACAGTCTACATTCCATTTAAAGTAAACTATAAGTCAAAACAAGGACATTATCTTTGCCTGCTTTACCTGCCTTGTTGTAATGAGTTGCCCTTTTGAAACTAAACAAGTATTCGAATATATTAGAAGTTTGAAATTAATAACTTTCTAAGGTTACAGAATAATTTTATATACAAATTCTGAGTCAAACAAGGGCAATAACTCTGCAGTGACAAATCCCATATGGTTATCTGCCTTGTTGAAAGGCGATGCCCTTTTGAAACTGAACAAGTATTCAAAGTTTCAAGTTTATACCTATGGTAGTTATTGAGAAAGCTAATTAAATTCTAAGTCAAAACAAGGGCAATTACTCTGGAATCACAAAACCCAAGGTTACCTGCCTTCTTGTAATGAGTTGTCAATTTAATACCTTTGATAGTTATTGAGAAATTTCAATTAACAAGTTTTATGTAAATAAAAACAAGTGCAATAACTCTGGAATGGCACATCCCCAGTCACCTTTCTTGTTTGAATGAGTTGCCCTTTTGAAATAACACAAGTATTTAAAGTTTCAAGTTAATACCTTTGACAGTTATTAAGATATTTCAATTTACAAGTTTTAAGTAAAAAAAACAAGGGCAATTACTCTGGAATTAAAAATCAATTTTTACCTTGTTGTAAAGAGTTGCCCTTTTGATACTTAACAAGTATTCAAAGTTTCAAGTTAATATCTTTCATAGATATTTAGATATGTTAATATACAATTTTTAAGTAAATAAAACAAGGGCAATTACTTTTGATTCACAAATTCAGGGTCACCTGCCTTGTTGTAATGAGTTGCCCTTTCGATACTTAACAAGTATTTAAAGTTTCAAGTTAATATCTTTCATAGTTATTTTGATATGTTTATTTACAATTTTTAAGTAAATAAAACAAGGGCAATAACTCTGGAATCACAAATCACAGAGTTACCTACCTCGTTGTAATGAGTTGCCCTTTGGACACTTAACAAGTATTAAAAGTTTCAAGTTAATATCTTTCATAGTTATTAGAAATGTTAATTTACAAATTTGATGTAAATAAAACAAGGGCAATAACTCTGGAATGACAAATCCCAGGGTTACCTGCCTTGTTGTAATGAGTTGCCCTTTTGATACTGAACAAGTAATCCAAGTTTCAAATGTATACCTTTGATAGTTATTGGGAAATGAACACTTAACAAAAACCTTATTCTAAAAACTTAATCGACACAGACGCTGACGCAGACGACAGGGTGATGACAATAGCTCAACTTTTCGAAAAAGTTGAGCTAAAAATGAATGCCATTTTATACAGTTACGAGTATTCAGTGTAAGAATTTGTTTCTATATTCTAGCAGATGGTAGTCTAAAGCAGGTTGAAAGTAAAGCAGAAAGCACCTAATGGCACATTCTGCTTTACTTTCAACCTGTTTTGCTTGATCACCTGTCTTGTATGCAAGATTTAAATGAGACCAGGGCTGCCATTTCTCCAGATTTTTACAAATCATCATGATTATCTATTATTCCAGAAATAAATATTGTTTTGGAATTTTGTGTATTTTTTAGTTAGGAAGCATTGATATTGGTGTCAAACACAAACAGTTTAGATTTTAATCAGAAACTGTGTTACTCAGCATCTGATCTGGATCCCAACTGTTTGCAAAAGGTGTCACTCCTGTACAAAATTCCTGCATAAAACTCTCTATAGTAAATTGTCCATATTCTCCTATCTCTGTCTTGTTCCCTGACATAACAAGCAATATATTGGCCCTGTTTCAATGGAAAGCAATTATAAGTCACCAAAATTATCAACAGAAAGTGGCACCAATAAGGTTAAACTTTTCCACAAATTTCACATTTCTAAGGTCGCCGTCAATATTTACAAAATGAAAATTGATGCCACGCCGCATGACACTTGCATCTCTGACCGCATGTTCTCGCAAAGTAGTTCCCAAATAGAACCCAGAAACACCTTTGATTTATCAACAACACCACTATTTCAGCTCAAAAACAAATACATCTTGAATTAATCAGCACTTTCAATAACAAGAGGGCCTGAAGGCCCTGATATCGCTCACCTGTTGTACAGAAGCCTGATAGTTTTACCTTTCTGTTTCACTCATTTTAATCTAAATCCAATCAAATTTGTAGTATAACATGTAAACAATTTTGGAATACAACCTCATAATTCTAGTATAGTAGAGTACATCAAGGGCAGACAACTAGAGCCTAAAAAATAATGAAATGAGGCCTTTTCTTGCATTCAAAGTATATCAAGGGCAGATAACTATTGCCACACTGATTAGATTTCAGCAATAATTGCACTACTTTGACTGCAAGTATAATAACAAGGGCCACTATGGCCCTAAATCGCTCACCTGGTACACCATGGCAAACTTGACCTAAAGTGACCTAGATTATGACTGGCCATGACCCACAATCAACCTCTAGAGTGTAAACAAGATTTTCCTATGATCTGACCTAGTTTTTGAACGGACACAATCCATATTTGATTTTGACCTAGATCTGATGTAGACAAAAATTCTGACAATATCTCATGCAGATCTAGTGAGATTTGTAGCTTCCAAAAGGTTAACACTGTTTTTCTTTGATTTGACCTAGTGACCTAGTTTTCAACCAGACATCATTCAAAATTAACTGAGCTAGATATCAATGAGGCAATCATGTTGAGCAAAATTCATTAAAATCCAATGAAAGTTGAAGCATCTAGAGTGTTAACAAGTTTCCCCTATGATTTGACCTAGTGACCTAGTTTTTTACTCTAAATGACCCATATTCGAACTTGACCTTGGTATCAACTAAGCAAACATTCTGACCAAAGTGCATAAAGATCAGATGAAATTTATAGCCTCAAGAGTGTTAAGGCCTTTCGCTACCGGAAGTCGGTCTTGCGGGCGAGCGGATATGCGTCTGGACGACACAGACTTTTTTCGTACGTGTTTATACTAGAAAATTTATATAAAGGAAATGTTGATACGAATTAGTATAATCCTTCATAGCGCAGTTAGTATAGTGGTTGACTATAGTGGTTGACTAGCCATCCAAAGGTCATAGGTTCGAGACCCATCCGATCCAAATATTTTTTTTAAGTGTCCGATTTATTGACTTGTCAATCCATAACGCAGTAATCAAGAGACATGTTATGTTTAGTCTTCGTTGATTAGTACTAGTGATGTTTACGGTCCAAGTATATGCCAACTTACCTGTACGTTTTAGTTTAATGACTTACAAGTCAATTAAATCGGTATACATGTAAACGATTTGATCGAACTATAAAGCCACACAGTGAAGCTTATCAATACGCTAACCTTTTCAAGATCGATATTGCCCATTATAATTATGTTCAAACAATATAATAAACTTTGAATGCAAGTCCATGAATAAATAATAATGCATTTTAATGACAAAGTTTTAATTCTAAGGTAGGTAAGTGTATCTAAACAACAACTATCCCACATTTTAATAAGAAAATATGTTATAACAACAAATCCTGACTGTAATATTTTCTAATTTTTTCAGACTGACTAGTTCATCAACCATATATTTGAATAAAATGAAGACAAATATACATTGAATGAGTCGGTTTTTTGTAATTCAATTTTTTAGCATTTTGCAAAATTTAAATAGCTGATAACATCTTTCTGAACACCTTTATTCAAAATGTTTTTAGCTTTTCTTGTAATGAATGTTGTGGACTACTTATTGGGCGAGAATTATAGTCATTAGCTTTATTCATTTTTAAGAAAAATAAAATCATCAAAATTCTAGGTTTTTGTCAGAAAAAAGACCTTAAAGACAAACCACACGATAAATTTTGCCTATATTTACCCACATTGTTTCTTAGGCTATTATCATTCTTCATGAAAAGTTTCATAACAATCGTATGGAAACTACGCGCATATGCGAAGTACCTTAACAAGGTTTTTCTATGATTTGACCTAGTGACCTACTTTTTGACCGCACATGAGCCATATTCAAAGTTGACCTAGATATCAACAAGACAAACATGCTGACCAAGTGTCATCAAGATCCAATGAGATTTGTAGCCTCTATAGTGTTAACAAGGTTTTTCTATGATTTGACCTAGTGACCTAGTTTTTGACCGGGCATGACCCATATTCAAACTTGACCTAGATATCAATGAGACAAATATTCTGACCAAGTTTCATCAAGATCCAATGAGATTTGTAGCCTCTAGAGTGTTAACATGGTTTTTCTATGATTTGACCTAGTGACCTAGTTTTTGACCGGACATGACCCATATTCAAACTTGACCTAGATATCATTGAGATAAACATTCTGATCAAGTTTCATCAAGATCCAATGAGATTTGTAGCCTCTAGAGTGTTAACAAGGTTTTTCAATGATTTGACCTAGTGACCTAGTTTTTGACCCAACATGACCTACATTCGAACTTGGCCTAGATTTCTACTAGACAAACATTGTGATAAAGTTTCATGAAGATTGGATGATATTTGTAGCTGCTAGAGTGTTAACGAACCAATTGTGGACGGACGGACGACGGACATCCAGCGATCCTAAAAGCTCACCTTGGCACTTCGTGCCAGGTGAGCTAAAAATCCAGTGAAAACTGTAGTTGCAAGAGTGTAAACGCCGTTAGATATCGCATTTTCAGCAGTTCAGATAACTCTTAATTGACCTATTCATCAGATTTCAACTATAATCACACTTATTTGAACTCTTATGGTCATATACAATCTAAGCAAGTTTGAGAAAGACTGGATAAAAATTGTAGCCTCTAGAGTGTAAACACGTTAAATTATTTAAATATGGCATTTTCAGCAATTCTCGACATAATTGTCTGATTTCAAACATAATTGAACTAATATGAACTCTTATGGTCATATACAATCTGAGCAAGTTTGCGAAAGATTGGATAAAAATTGTGTCCTCTAGCGTGTAAACACCCTTAAATATGGCATTTTCAGCAATTCAAAGGTAGATAACTCTCGACCTAAAAGTCTGATTTCAACTATAATCGAACTCATCCGAACTCTTATAGTCATATACAATCTGAGCATGTTTGAGATAGAGTGTAAACACTATTTAATATGGCATTTTCAGCAATTCAAAGGTAGATAACTCTCGACCTATAGGTCTGATTTCAACTACAGTCTATTCGCGATACTACGATTCTCGTTATTACGAAATAAGGGTCTACTACGAAAAACACCACCGGTCCCGGCCGAATTTGTTCTTTTTTCAATGGTTAAAAGATGCATTGTTAAGAAAATGCAAAAGAACGAAAAACACGTTATAACGAAAGGTTTTCGTGGACCCTTAAACACCTAAGCAGTAGTAAAAAGATGCATTGGTACGAATCGCCCCTGTGGGCTTTTCACACTTACGTCAACAAAGACATCCGATGGTCGAGTCGGCATAATTATCTATTGTTTACACACCCGACTGCTCGATACGCTTTAACCCGCAGCGCGTTAGAATCAGTGTGTGTAGCAAGATTAAACTGATTGACTGCATGTCGCAAATGATAAAAAGAAATGTTTTATTTAATTACCTGAGATTTCTGATAAGTTTTATCACACATCGTGTTATGATCAGCGGAAGCCGGGTTTGTTTGTTCGAGTGACTTATGTCATTGTCGCAAAGAATATAAAATGCGCAACGTTTATGTACACTGGTCCTACATATCTACTGTCATATCACGTTGAAAACAACGGTTCTCGTCCGATTAGTTTCTTATTTTTTACATTAGATCTACCTCTTATATTGCTAGGGTTTACTACATGTGATGACTAGATCTTGCTAAAAGAGAATGCTTAAGGGTGGTTAAAGCACAAAAGTCTTGATGACAACATAACGGAGAAAATGTCGGAAATATTTCGCTTTCTCCCTCTGTTAGCTGGTCGTACCGTTTCTTCTTTTATACATAACCCCTTATGACATACGACATTCCAATTTCTACTATACACATGTAATTTGATTAAATGTGAGTGGACTTTCGTACATGTTTAATTTGATTGGCAAACACGAAATATCAATCAAACCAATAAGTTGATAAAATATTTCTTTCTACAATTTTTTTTACAACATCCCATTACGACAATGCCATTACACATAAGCAATTTCAAAGCCGCTGTACGGTAGATACATGTATCTTGATGCTACGGCGATACCATGAAGAGGAAAGGTGGAAATCTCATCGTATTCTCAAGATGCGTTGTTACGAAAAATCATTACTACGAACAATCGACGAGACCCGGTGCTGATTCGTAGTATTGTGAATAGACTGTATAATCGAACTCATCCGAAGTCTTATAGTCATATACAATCTGAGCATGTTTGAGATAGAGTGTAAACATTGTTAAATATGGCATTTTCAGAAATTCAACGGTAGATAACTCTTGATCTATTGGTGGGATTTCAACCGTAATTGAACTCATCTGAACTCCTATGGTACAATGTTATATACAATCTGGGCAAGTTTCAGACAGATTGGATAAATATTGTGGCCTCTAGAGTGTAAACACTGTTAAATATGGCATTTTCAGCAATTTAAAGGTAGATAACTCTTGACCTATTATTCAGATTTCAACCATAATCGAACTCATTAAAAGTCTTATAGTCATATACAATCTGAGCATGTTTGAGTTAGATTGGATAAAAATTGTGCCCTCTAGAGTGTAAACACCCTTAAATATGGCATTTTCAGCAATTCAAAGGTAGATAATTCTTGATCTATTGGTCAGATTTCAACCATAGTTGAAATTATCCGAACTCTTATGATAATTTACCGTTTGCCCTAGATTGCCAGCCAATGAAAGGGCTCTATTTCAGCAAGAAACTGAAAAAATATATTGCATATTGTTCAGTTTTGTATCTGGGTATGGCAGAAATAACCAAGTCATGAACAGGTTATGGACAGTGCGTGCTAAGGCTGAGCTAAGCGCATCATTACGTCATACAGCAACCGCTCAGCTGGGGAATCTACAGTTATACCTGTGTACAGCGGCCATTCATTGAAGACGCATGTACAAATCAAAGAATTCTGTAGACAGGCAACTACAGCCATTCATTGAAGAGGCATGTGCAAATTAATGAAATTCTGTAGACAGGCGACTACAGCCATTCATTGAAGAGGCATGTGCAAATCAAAGAATTCTGTAGACAGGCAACTACAGCCATTCATTGAAGACGCATGTACAAATCAAAGAAATTCTGTAGACAGGCGACTACAGCCATTCATTGAAGAGGCATGTGCAAATCAAAGAATTCTGTAGACAGGCGACTACAGCCATTCATTGAAGAGGCATGTGCAAATCAAAGAATTCTGTAGACAGGCGACTACAGCCATTCATTGAAGAGGCATGTACAAATCAAAGAATTCTGTAGACAGGCAACTACAGCCATTCATTGAAGAGGCATGTACAAATCAATGAAATTCTGTAGACAGGCGACTACAGCCATTCATTGAAGAGGCATGTGCAAATCAAAGAATTCTGTAGACAGGCAACTACAGCCATTCATTGAAGACGCATGTACAAATCAAAGAAATTCTGTAGACAGGCGACTACAGCCATTCATTGAAGAGGCATGTGCAAATCAAAGAATTCTGTAGACAGGCGACTACAGTAAGTGTATTATGAAATAAATATGAAACGCACTGAATTGACCTTTCTGCATTACTATTGTCCTGCATTAACTCATTGAACCCTAGGTGACGAGTATACTCGTCATTTATAATGTACCCGTTTCACTTGTCCAGAGCAAACGTTGTAGAACTACATCGTAGAGCTCCTATTACAGCACATTATACGCCCGTCAAATCAATCTTAGAATGTAGTCATACTAAAACCCTATCAAGGTAAAGTGGAAAAAAGGGAAATAACCCTGAAAGTTTGGGGTCATATGCTGACCAAGTTTCAAAAGGATTGGAATAAATTTGTTAGAGTAAGAGAGCGGACAAACTAAAAAATGCCCGTTTTTTTTAACAATAAAAGGGGCATAACTCTTGGATGTCTAAGGGAATATTGCTGGTTATCAAACTTGACCGAGACATTATGGTCATACACATGCTGACAAAGTTTCAAAAGGATTGGAATAAATTTGTTTTAGTTTAAGAGCCAACAAACTAAATAATGCCCGTTTTTGACAAGAAAAGGGGCATAACTCTTGAATGTCTATGGCAATCTTGCTGGTTATGTATGGTACATAACTGAGACATTATCCTAAATCACATGCTGAATAAGTTTCAAAAGTATTGGACTAAATTTGTATGAGTTAGAGAGCGGACAAACTAACAAGAGTTGTCAGAGAGACAACAAAGCTCGCCACCGGCACCTTTAGAAACTTAAAAGCACACTCAAGGTCACAGATGTCAACCTTTTTGCCTGCATTGAAAGGTCTTGTCCATATACACTGGCAAATCAAATATGAAAATAACACCTCAAGGGACATAGGAATTATAAGCAATTTTGAAACCTAAACGCAGATTTCGAAACCTAAACGCAGGCCCTAAGTTCAAGGTCAAGGTCACAGGGGTCTAAATTTTTCAAGGTCAAGGACACTGGGCTAATTTTTTTGCATGCATGAAAAGATCTTGGCCATATACACATGCATGCCAAATATGAAAGAAATATCTCAATGGATATATGAGTTAAAGAAATTTGAGAAACCTAAACGCAGACTTTGAAACCTAAACGCGGTCCTTAGTTCAAGGTCAAGGTCAGAGGGCTCAAACATTTTGCATGCAATGAAAGATGTTGTCCATATACACATGCAAACTGAATATGAAAGGAATATTTCAATGGACATAGGAGAAATAAGCTTTTGAAAAACCAAAACACAGATTTCGAAAACTAAACATTGGCCCTAAGTTCAAAGTCAAGGTCACAGGGGTCTAAATTTTGCAGTGCCTGGAAAGGTCTTGGCCATATACACACATAAACCAACTATGATAGCAATACCTCAAGGGACATAGAAGTAAAAGGCATTTTTCAAAACCTAAACACAGGCCCTAAGTTCAAGGTCACAAGGGTCCAAATTTATCTGTGCATGGAAAGGTCTTGTCCATATACACACACATACCAACTATGAAAGCAATACCTCAAAGGATATAGAAGTTAAATGGATTTTCGAAACGCAAATTTCGAAACCTAAACACAGGCTCTTAGTTCAAGGTCAAGGTCACAGGGGTCTAAATGTTTCTGTGCATCGAAAGGTCATGTCCATATACACATACATACCAACTATGAAAGCAATACCTCAAAGGACATAGAAGTTAAAGGCATTTTTCTAAACCTAAACACAGGCCCTAAGTTCAAGGTCAAGGTCAAAGGGGTCTAAATTTTTCTGTGCATGTAAAGGTCTTGTCCATATACACATACATACCAACTATGAAAGCAATACCTCAAGGGACATAGAAGTTAAAGACATTTTTCTAAACCTAAATGCAGATTTCGAAACCTAAACACAGGCCCTAAGTTCAAGGTCAAGGTCACAGGAGTCTAAATTTTTCTGTGCATGGAAAGGTCTTGTCCATATACACACACATACCAACTATGGAAGCAATACCTCAAGGGACATAGAAGTTAAAGGCATTTTTCAAAACTTAAACGCAGATTTCGAACCCTAAATGCAGGCCCTAAGTTCAAGGTCAAGGTGTCTAAATTTTTTTGAGCATGGAAAGGTCTTGTCTACATACAAACACATACAGACTATGGAAGCAATACCTCAAGGGATATAGAAGTTAAAGGCATTTTTCAAAACCTAAATGCAGATTTCGAAACCTAAACACAGGCCATAAGTTCAAGGTCAAGGTCACAGGGGTCTAATTCTTTCTGTGCATGGAAAGGTCTTGTCCATATACACATTCATACCAACTATAAAAGCAATACCTCAAAGGACATAGAAGTTAAAGGCATTTTTCGAAACCTAAACACAGATTTCGAAACCTAAACACAGGCCCTAAGTTCAAGGTCACAGGGGTCATAAATTTTTCTTTGCATGTAAAGGTCTTGCCCATATACACATACATACCAACTATGAAAGCAATATCTCAAGGGAAATAGAAGTTAAAGGCATTTTTCAAAACCTAAACGCAGATTTGGAAACCTAAACGCAGGCCCTAAGTTCAAGGTCAAGGTCACAGGGGTCTAAATTTTTCTGTGCATGGAAAGGTCTTGTCAATATACACACACATACCAACTATGGAAGCAATACCTCAAGGGACATAGAAGTTAAAGGCATTTTTCGAAACCTAAACACAGATTTCGAAACCTAAACGCAGGCCCTAAGTTCAAGGTCAAGGTCACAGGGGTCAAAAATTTTCTGTGCATGGAAAGGTCTTGTCCATATACACACACATACCAACTATTGAAGCAATACCTCAAGGGAAATAGAAGTTAAAGGCATTTTTCTAAACTTAAACACAGATTTCGAAACCTAAACGCAGGCCCTAAGTTCAAGGTTAAAGCGACTCGCAACCAGATGGTGCATTAAAATAGTAATTTGTAAATATGTGTCAAACGCTTATATAAATGGTAAAGAATTAGTTTAGGATAAGAAATTCTGTTTAAAAAAATGTATTTCAATAAAAAAAAATATTGGTCTCTGGTGGGATTCGAACCCTGAGCCCGGCATTGGCGGACAGAAGGCAAAATAGGGGAAACCGCTTAGACCAATGGACCACGGAACTATCCGTTTATCTCGGATCGATTTAACGTATTTCAATGTGTAGCGATCGAAAGTGCATACAACTTCGTAATTCGGCTCGTGTTTATGTCTGAGCCCGTGTAGAGAAGTAACAACAACTATACCGTCTACTAGTCGGTATAGAAAAACGATGGAAAATATCTAAAAATCTAAGATTCGGTGACGATTCTTGAGACTTTTTTTTGGACTGATCATATTTTTTTAATGTCAGAAGCCAAATAATGCCACAAATTTGCTATTATTTAAGTATTTTATTTTATTTTGACAAGTACACCATCCGGTTGCGAGTCCCTTTAAGGTCACAGGGGTAAACAAATTTCTGTCCATGGAAAGGGCTTGTCCATACACACACACATACCAACTATTGAAGCAATACCTCAAGGGACATAGAAGTTAAAGGCATTTTTCGCAACCTAAACACAGATTTCGAAACCTAAACGCAGGCCCTAAGTTCAAGGTCAAGGTCACAGGGGTCTAATTGTTTCTGTGCATGGAAAGGTCATGTCTATATACACACACATACCAACTATGGAAGCAATACCTTAATGGATATAAAAGTTAAAGGCATTTTTCAAAACCTAAACGCAGATTTCGAAACCTAAACGCAGGCCCTAAGTTCAAGGTCAAGGTCAAAGGGGTCTAAATTTTTCTGTGCATGGTAAGGTCTTGTCCATATACACATTCATACCAACTATAAAAGCAATACCTCAAAGGACATAGAAGTTAAAGGCATTTTTCGAAACCTAAACACAGATTTCGAAACCTAAACACAGGCCCTAAGTTCAAGGTCAAGGTCACAGGGGTCTAAATTTTTCTGTGCATGGAAAGGTCTTGTCCATATACACACACATACCAACTATGGAAGCAATACCTCAAGGGACATAGAAGTTTAAAGGCATTTTTCGAAACCTAAACACAGATTTCGAAACCTAAACGCAGGCCCTAAGTTCAAGGTCAAGGTCGCAGGGGTCAAAATATTTCTGTGCATGGAAAGGTCTTGTCCATATACACACACATACCAACTATTGAAGAAATACCTCAAGGGACATAGAAGTTAAAGGCATTTTTCGAAACTTAAACACAGATTTCGAAACGTAAACGTAGGCCCTAAGTTCAAGGTCAAGGTCACAGGGCTAAACAAATTTCTGTGCATGGAAAGGGCTTGTCCATATACACACACATACCAACTATTGAAGCAATACCTCAAGGGACATAGAAGTTAAAGGCATTTTTCTAAACTTAAACACAGATTTCGAAACCTAAACGCAGGCCCTAAGTTCTAGGTCAAGGTCACAGGGGTACACAAATTTCTGTCCATGGAAAGGGCTTGTCCATATACACACACATACCAACTATTGAAGCAATACCTCAAGGGACATAGAAGTTAAAGGCATTTTTCTCAACCTAAACACAGATTTCGAAACCTAAACACAGGCCCTATGTTCAAGGTCAAGGTCACAGGGGTCTAATTTTTTCTGTGCATGGAAAGGTCATGTCTATATACACACACATACCGACTATGGAAGCAATACCTTAATGGATATAGAAGTTAAAGGCATTTTTCGAAACCTAAACGCAGATTTTGAAACCTAAACGCAGGCCCTAAGTTCAAGGTCAAGGTCACAGGGGTCTAAATTTTTCTGTGCATGGAAAGGTCTTGTCCATATACACACACATACCAACTATGAAAGCAATACCTCAAGGGACATAGAAGTTTAAAGGCATTTTTCGAAACCTAAACGCAGATTTCGAAACCTAAACGCAGGCCCTAAGTTCAAGGTCAAGGTCACAGGGGTCATAAATTTTCTGCGCATGGAAAGGTCTTGTCCATATACACACACATACCAACTATGAAAGCAATACCTCAAGGGACATAGATGTTATAGACATTTTCTTAAAATTGTTTACGCCGTTCACGACGACGACGACGACTACACCGGGGGTATTGCAATAGCTCGTCATGTACTACGTACAGGCGAGCTAAAAACTGCCCATTTTTTATGAAAAAAGGGGCATAACTCTTGAATGTCTAAGGGAATCTTGCTGCTTATCAAACTTAACCGAGACATTATAATAATACACCTGCTGACCAAGTTTCAAAAGGATTGGAATAAATTTGTTTGAGTTAGAGAGCGGACAAACTAAATAATGCCCGTTTTTGACGGAAAAAGGGGGCATAACTCTTTGATGTCTGCGGCAATCACGCTGGTTATTTAACTTGACCAAGATATTATGGTCATTCACAAGCTGACCAAGTTTCAAAAGGATTGGAATAAATTTGTTTGAGTTAGAGAGCGGACAAACTAAAATGCCCGTTTTTGACAAACAAGAGCCCCATGGGGCATATGTCGCTCACCTGAGAATAGCTGTACATCAAAATGGAGATAATGATTTATGTCCAGGACAGGGTCATTTTTTACCCAAGGGGCATAATTTGAACAATCTTGATAGAGGACCTGTAGATGATGCTATGTTCCAAATATCTAAGCTCAGGGTACTAGGGTTCTAGACAAGAAGATTTTTTTTAAGTTTCCATTGAAAAAATCTATTTTTAGCTCCTGTGACCTACATATGCAACAGACTGGAACCATTTGAACAAAATAGATAAAGGACATCTTGAAGTAACACCATGCAGAATATCAAAGCTCTGGCTATATTAGCTTCAGAAAAGAAGACTTTGAAAACTGTGACCCCGGGGTGGGGCTAATTTTGACCCCTGGGGCATAATTTGTACAAACTTGATAGAGGACCAGTCCTGTAGATGATATGCAATTGACCAGAACCATTTGAACCTTATTGGTATAGGACATCTAAAAGTGTCACCATGCCAGATATCAAAGCTCTGGCCATATTAGTTTCAGATAAGAAGACGTTTGAAAATTTCACTATATAACTCTATGTTAAACTGTGACCCCCCCCCCACCGTCCGGGGCGGGCCAATTTTGACCCCAGGGGCATTGTTTGTACAAACTTGATACAGGACCTGTAGATGATGCTATGTGACAAATGTCTAAGATCTGGCCCTTGTAGTTTCAGACAAGAAGATTTTTTAAGATTTCCTTATTTTTTCACTTGGTTGCCATGGCAACCAGAATTCTACATTGTTTTTAATTCTTGGATTTTTTTAAAGAACTTGACCCAAGGAACATTCGTGTAAAGTTTGGTTGAAATCTTTTCAGCGGTATATGAGCAGATGTCATTTTGCAGCAATTGTTAAAGACAACAATGACTGTATAAAGTGAAATTATTTTCTTCTGTGGAAGAATAAATTAAAGACATAAAAAGGAATATGTATGGGTTAATAGGTTAATAAATATCATTATTTACATTTTCTAAATATAAGAAACTATATGTAAATGAGTGGCAAATAGTTTGGATCCAGATTAGATGCAGCATTATGTGGCATCTGACCTGGATCCATACTGTTTATGGCCAAGAATTAATTGTGGACTGATAGACAGAAAGATAAACAAACAAACAAAACACAAACAAACAAAAGTAATATGCCTCGAACTAAGTTGTGCTTGAGCATAAAATAGCAGACATCATCATTTCTGTTATGTATCTCAGTGACCTGAGTTCAGAGCTAGCTATGGGTCAGTTATGCAATAGGAGACGGTCTCACTGGGAGAAATGACTATTATCATGCTGAACTGTTGTCTGCTCCAAATGTTTGTATGTGAAATATGTAAAAAAAAAACACTTATATTTTCTAAATATAAGAAAATATGTAAATGAGTGGCAAATAGTTTAGATCCAGATTAGATGCAGCATTATGTGGCATCTGACCTGGATCCAAACTGTTTGCAAAAATGTTGCATTTAGTATAAGGGTAGCTTCTTAGCCTGGAAGATACAATGGGTCTGTATAAAAACGGATCATTAGAGAGTTTTTACTGTCTAACCTGCATCAAAAAGCACTGATATGGCCAGGGATGAGTCAAATTTGACCCTAGGGTTTTGATTTTTTACAATTTTTAAAGTGATTTAGTAGAAGATACTATTCATGCAATATCCAAGGTGTGGGAACAGTGGTTTTTTACAAAATAATAAATTCCAATAAGTAGTCCACATAAGAATTTTATTTTAACAAGGAACACCGTCAGCAAGTTAGTTTTTCCCTCAAACTCGCGGAGATGTCGCTTGAAGTAAATTTGAACAGACGGACAGACGGACGGCGGGCGATCACAACAGCTCACCTTGAGCCTTCGGCTCAGGTGAGCTAAAAAGGGGCATAACTCTTGAATGTCTCGGGCAATCTTGCTGGTTATTGAACTTGACCGAGATACTATGGTCTTACACGTTCTGACCAAGTTTCAAAAGGATTGGAATCAAGGACAAGGTTCACGAAGCCTCCGATTTGGCCCTGTAAAAAAATAATTTTTCCAAAACAGATTTTTATCTTTATTTTCTCTTCATTTGTCAATATCAGATACTAATAATCCATTATATACACACAAACGACCCAAAGTCAAGTTTTGACAATCTTATAGTTTCTTGTAAATGAAACGAGAGGCCAAAAATGACAAAAAAGCAGATTTTTTGTACAATTCTAGGTATAAATCCTAAAAATAAATTATGAAGGCACGCATGCGACACTTCAAAATTTGGATATGTTACTTCAACTTAAATATTTATTGTGTACTTAAAATATATTTGTGTCGCATAAGTGCCTTCATTGTTTATTTCTATGATTTATACCCTGAATTGTACCAAAAATCTGCCTTTTTGGCCTTTTTTGGCCTCATGGTCCATTTACAAGAACCATTTTGAGTTGTCAAAACTTGAATTTGGGTTGAGCTTTATGTTTAATATGAAGTATTAATATCTGAAATTGACAAATAAAGAGAAAATATAGCTAAAACATAAATTGGAAAAAAAAGATTTTTACAGGGCCAAAACGGAGGCTTCGTGAACCTTGTCCTTTGTTTGAGTTAGAGAGCAGACATGAAAAAGTTAACGGACGGACAGACAGACTTTCTTCCGGGAGGATACTTATGTGGCTATTTTCTATTGTTTTCTTTTGCATGGCTAGCCACATACAGGGCGACCAATCACGTGACCTTTGTTATAATAGTGTTTACTAACAATGGCGAACGGATTTCAATAAAACAGGTGAGATTTGCATTTTTCTTCCTCTATACGTATTCTTGCAATCCGACTTATCGACCATTTTCTGGTCCACACTATTCTGGTCTTTTTGGTACCAAAGACTCAACGCAACATGCCATAGTTTCTTTAGAATGCTTGTCACAAGTTTCAAATCGAGGGGAAAGATTTTTGAATTTTCGGGATACGGATTACTAACGAAGCTTATTTTGGCATCTAACTCGAAAACGGTTTCATGTCCTGTGACTTCAGATATAGAAACACATTCTAAAAGATTCAGTGTGCCCAAAAATGTGTGTTTTTCAAAAGAAATCAAATATTTGCGTGATAGAAAGGATGGTTTACAAGAAGACTAATGTATTTTAACGAAATAATGGAGATAGAGTATACTAATCAAAATGGATAACGTATTTTAATGATGATAGTATGTCCAAAACGAGCCATTTTGCGTGGCATTTCCGAAAAGAGGCACCGTTTTGTCACGAGCTCACGAAAATCATGTCATCATACCCTTTGAACTTTTCTGGTTGTTTGTTATAGTTTGCTAGTCGCGTTCAAAAGGTTTAACTATAAAACCGGTAAGTGTGCTCGCCAAGTGTTCCATGACATTCTAGGACAGTTGAATTGACCGTCTTGACCTGATAGCTTTTAGAACATTGGTTAATATCTCTAGTTGATGTCTGTGTTCCCGTTGCTGATTTTGTGCCTTTTAGAGCGGACTCATACGCCCCATTGCCCCTGGAAAAGGGCATTGGCTGTAAAATTTACTATTATTTGCATATATAATTGTTGCTTTATATCAAAGGTGTAAAGAAACATAAAAATAATTTGATGTTATAAGAACACGGACAAAAATAACGAAAAAATAACTATAACAAGAGACCCAGAGGGTCACATTTTGCTCACCTGAGGACATTGTACCATAGAATCTGACTGGGCAAGACAACATTTTGATATAGCTATGACCCAGGTGCCATAAATTGATCTTGGTAGAGGACCACAATGCGAAGCTACATGTCAGATATTAATGATCTGGGCCTTACGGTTTAAGAGAAGAAGATTTAAAAGGTTTTCCTATAAAACTGATAAGCCCCTGGGTGAGGCCAATTTTGGCCCGGGGGTCATAATTTGAACACACTTGGTAGAGAACCACAAGGTAAAGCTATATGTCAAATATTAAGAATCTGGGCCTTACAGTTTCAGAGTAAAAGATTTTTAAAGGTTTTCCTAAGAAAAACTGATAAGCCCCAGGGCAGGGCCATTTTTGGCCCAAGGGTCAAAATTTGAACAACATAGGTAGAAGATCATTAGGTAATGATACATACCAAATATCAAAGGTCTTGGCCTAGCGGTTTCTGAGAAGAAGATTTTTTTAGATTTTCTTATGCATTAAAAGTTATCCATACGGTCATGTTAGAAAATCTGGTCCCACGGCAAGGGGAATAACTCTAGCCAAAAACTTTGAACAATATTTCGTTCCCCCTTGTCACTGATGCTTCTGACAAAGTTTGGTTGAAATCGGGTCAGTGGTTTCTGAGGAGATGTTGTTTGAAAATGTGGACGGACAACGGATGACGGACGACGGACAAATTGCGGTCACAATAGCTCATCCTGAGCCTTTGGCTCAGGTGAGCTAAAAATATAAAAAATAATGAGGAAAATCAGAGTTATTGTCCCTGGAAAAGGACATTGACTGTAATATTTTACTTGTTTTGTTAATATTTAGCAATTACAGACATTTGTGAACTAATTGTAACCAATAATAGTTCATTTGATATACTTGAAATGTAAAAAAAGTTAGGTTTATATTATGGTATGCAAAAATCTGCACTCGCTGACCTTTGACCTCATTTCTGACCTTAATTTGAACTTTTCGACTTTACATCCCCCCTAGAATTTCTAAGATATGTTCACTGAACACAAATCAGGTGGATGTAACCGTCTACACGACATGGCATGAGGGGTCAAAAACGGTCAAAATGTTGGTAGACTATATAGTCATATACAAAAATATTGTGGCCTCTAGAGTGTAAACACTAAAATTGTTGACGACGATTGAAGCACACCGGACAATTAAGGATTGCAAAAGTTCACCCTCAGCTAGCTCAGGTGAGCTAAAAAACCATGGAGACAGATGTCAAGTAAGGATTGCAAAAGCTCACCCTCAGCTAGCTCAAGTGAGCTAAAAAACCATGGAGACAGATGTCAAGTTCCATAACATTTGGCATAACATTTGACTGTTTGAAAACAAGGTTTAAGCCACAAAATTGGTAAAATTCAGCTTTCTGAATTTAATTCAACGTGACTACTAAATCAAGCTGACACCATAGCACTTCTGTACAGGTATGACACAAAAAGGAACGGTTTCCTAAAATTGAGCTTGAAAATGAGGAAATCATAGGATCAAAACATAAAAGGGCTGTCCCATCTGTATCCAGCCTACCTTTTCTTTCTGCAGTGGAAAGACCACTTTGGTCAGAGCATTTGTGATACGTCTCCACTCCAATATAACTCCAGGTAGGGGATGGAACTTCTTTAACTTCTCCATTACATCTTTCGAGGTGCTATAAGGGTTCTTCTGTTTTCCTCTCCTGGCCCTACCTCTTGTGTTAGGGGCCAATGACCTAGTAACAGGGCAAGCCGAGGGATCTCCATTTGGGGGTAACAATAGCTCAACAAATAGGACCTAGGTAGAGAAAAAATAACAATAGACAGGGTACCCATACCTTTGATCCGATGCAGAGCGAACGGCCGTCGATTCGGTAAGTTTTTGATGCATAACTTGCTAAATACTGCATGGATTGACACCAAATAAAGATGACACCCTGGCATTTTTTGAGATATGTAATCGTGCAAAGCACTATGTCCATCCAATATGCAGAAAAAAGAGCCCCATGGGGCATATTCGCTCACCTGAGAATAATTGGAAAAATGGAGATATTGATTTATGTCCAGGACTGATCTAGATATGCAACAGACCGGAACAATTTGAACAAATATGTAAAGTATATTTAAAAGTGTCACCATACAGAATATAAAAGCTCTGGCCATATTAGAGTCAGAGAAGAAGACGTTTGAAATTTTTCTCTAAATAACTCTATGTAAAACAGTGACCCCCAGGGCGGGGCCAATTTTGACCCTAGGGGCATAATTTGAACAAACTTAATAGAAGACCTGTCGGCGATGATATGAGTCATATATCTAAGCTCTGGCCCTTGTAGTTTTAGACAAGAAGATTTTTTAAGTTTTCATTGTAAACAAGAGCGTGTCCCAGTTACACGAATGCCCCGGATGATACAGGGAGGGGAATCCAGACTATCAAACGTAAAAGTTAGAGAGCTGAAACTGTAGTGGAGGGCCATTTTGAGGACTTCAAGGGCCATTACTCCAAAGGGCCTAGCATAAATTGGTGCCGCTGGTTATCCAAATTGGTCTCCATTTTATGTCAACAAACATTTTCAGAAAGTTTGGTGATGATCAGATGAAAAGCAATGTGTTTGTGAAACACAAATGCCCCCAGCCAGCATCATGTTCTGTAATGTAATGCTTATTTGCAAAAGTAGGTCAAAAGTCATGGTCGTAGGGTAAATGAAACATTGGCATGGTTGGAGAAGTCTTAACACAAGAAACCTATTAAGTATGGAAGCTCTAGGCCTACTGGTTCAAATGCTATTGGCGTATAAAGATTTATACAAATAAAGGTTAAAGGTCAAGGTCACAAGGGCAAAAACGTAGGTATAGTTGGAAAGGTCTTGACACAAGAAATATATAAACAAAATATGAAAGCTGTAGGCCTACTGGTGCAAATGTTATAGCCATTTAAAGATTTCAACAAAAGTAGGTCAAATGTCAAGGTCACAAGGTCAAAAGTTGTGTATGGTTAGAAAGGGAAAACACATGTCAAGTATAAAAGGCCAAGGTGCAAAAATGCAAAAGTTCTATCCAAGGTTAAGGTTTTTGGTTAAAGTTTGATTAAATAGGTCAAGGATCGAGGTCAAGGTCACATGGTCTAAGATGTTGGTATGGTTGGAAAGGTCTTGACACAAGAAATATACAGAAGAAACCTATAAAGTATGGAAGCTCTAGGCCTACTGGTTCAAATGCTATTGGCGTTTAAAGATTTATACAAATAAAGGTCAAAGGTCAAGGTCACAAGGGCAAAAACGTAGGTATAGTTGGAAAGGTCTTGACACAAGAAATATATAAACAAAATATGAAAGCTGTAGGCCTACTGGTGCAAATGTTATAGCCATTTAAAGATTTTTACAAAAGTAGGTCCAATGTCAAGGTCACAAGGTCAAAAAGGTTTGTATGGATGGAAAGGTCTTGATACAGGGAAGACACATGCCAAGTATAAAAGGTCCAGGTACAAAAATTCAAGAGTTATAGCCAAGGTTAAGGTTTTTTGCACAGACAGACGGACGTCCTTACATTTGGGCACTTGTTGGGTTTTTCTTTTGTTTAAAAGTACCCAATAGCAACAAAAAAACCCAACAATAACAATAGGGCAATCACGGAATGAATGGAATCTATTGTTCTCCCTACCCAACAAAGGACCTTTCGTGCGTGCGGACAGACGGACGGACGGACGGACAGACAAACCAACAGACATGACAAAAACTATATGCCCCCGAATCGTAGATTCTGGGGGCATAAAAATCTATTTTTAGCTCCTGTGACCTAGTTATGCAACGGACCAGAACCATTTGTACAATTTTGGTATAAGACATCTAGAAGTGTCACTATGCCAAATATCAAAGCTCTGGCCATATTAGTTTCAGAGAAGAAGATGTATGGAAATTTCCCTATATAACTCTATGTAAAACCGTGACCCCCGGGGCGGGGCCAATTTGACCCCAGGGGCATAATTTGGACAAACTTGATAGAGGACATGAAGGCGATTCTATGTGCCAAATATCTAAGCTCTGGCCCTTGTAGTTTCAGACAAGAAGATTTTTAAGTTTTCATTGAAAAAATCTATTTTTAGCTCCTGTGACCTAGTTATGCAACCGATCACAACGATTTTAAACAATTTTGGTAAAGGACATCTAGAAGTGTCACCATGCCAAATATCAAAGCTCTGGCCACATGGGTTTCAGAGAAGAAGACGTTCGAAAATTTCACTATATAACTCTATGTAAAACTGTGACCCCCAGGGCGGGGCCAATTTTGACCCCAGGGGCATAATTTGAACAAACTTGATAGAGGACCTGTAGATGATGCTATGTGCCAAATATCTAAGCTCTGGCCCTTGCAGTTTTTGACAATTTGTTTTTTAAGATTTCCTTATTTTTTCACTTTGGCAACCAGAGTTCTGCATTGTTTTTTATTCTTTGAGCAAATTTGAAAGAGCTTGACCCAAGGAACATTTCTGTAAAGTTTGGTTGAATTCTGTCAAGCGGTATAGGAGGAGATGTCATTTGAAGCAATTGTTAACGACGACGCACGACGCCGGACACAGGGCCATCCCAATAGCTCACCTTGAGCCTTTGGCTCAGGTGAGCTAAAAAAGTTTACTCGCCCCAAAACTCTGACTCGGCAATTTTATGCGGCTCCGCTGATGAGCACGTTAGAGAAATGTCATCATTTGCGGGTAAAACACGCTTGTGGCACAGTTTTTCAATGAAAACACACATTGTTTGCTATGAGGTAGAACATAATTGATATATGCGAAATCTCTGTCACTAGAAACTGTCTCTGCACTGTGAAATCTAGAGTTTTATGCGGCTGATCCGATGCAGATAAACAGAGGAAATGATCCGCCGATGAGCGACTTATAACTGAGGCAGTATAGCGTATCAACAAATTGAACGTTTTTAATTTACATCCGGTATTTAAGTCTGCAAATGATTTATTGGCATCTTTAGGTAATGTAGTGCCAAATGATGATTTTTGGCCAGTGCTAATTTCACAAGTAATTGACACAGATTTTATCTTTTACGTCTTTTGTCCTATCATTAAGACTATAATATTATAATTACTTAAATTAATATATCCCCGAGGGATCAAATCTAGCCACCATTTTGAAAGGGTACCTTGAACCGATGACGTAAAAACAAACAGCTAAATTAAGGCCAAGCAAAATGTAATCTTAAGGTTAAAGTCTTAGATACCACACAGGTTTTTAAGTTAACGCGGTTTCAATGTTTAAAAATGGAAAACACACAGATAAATTAGAAATACGGATAAATTAAATATTTCGTAATTTACGTCAAATATTGGTTTTCCAACAGTCACAGATTCTGGGTCAACATTGCCTATTTAAAGTCTGTCCCTCAGTATAGTTTCGGGTACTCCATGAATATGTGCTGTTCTCCTGACTAAACCACCGTTTTCTTTCAAATTTGTGTCCTTGGTATGACGTTAAACTGCTTCCCTACCTCAGGGTTATGAGGCTGCCACAACCTGGGTGGCAGGGCTAGACAGCAACCATCAATAAGCTGATGGTTTGGTGCTTTAGCTACTGTGGCTTGGCGGAAGATCCTTTCCTCAAGGACAACGGCAAGGCACATTGCCCGAGTGCGGGAACGGCGCACACTCTCGGATCACGTAAGATCCGAGTTGGTATGACAGCCAAGACAGGCTATCCCGTGAAAGACCTCGTTCCCAAACTAACTATGGCAAGCTCACAGACAGAACCAGAGTTAGACGATGCCAGCAGACAGCATGGTTCTGTTGGTGGCGTCTCCGGCTTGGCCTCCTATCAGGTGTGGGGGGCAGGGTCGGGACCTAGCAGCGAATCCAGCAAGCACCTGAGGATGTTAACACCCTGAGAGGAAGGATCTGTGAGGTGGTGGAGACGCTGTCTCGCAGGAAGGTGGTTGTTTGTTGCTTTCAGGAAACCAGATACCGTGGAGGCCACTGCCGCACAATCAAGGGCAAGGACTCCCGGTACAAGCTCTACTGGTCTGGAAACGACAAAGGTACAGCGGGAGTAGGAGTGTGTGTGGCTGAAAAGTTGATCGAGAAGGTCTTCGAGGTCCAGCGTATCTCAGACAGGATTATCCTGGTGAAACTCATAGTCGGCCAACATGTGCTCACCTTCCTGTCTGTGTATGCTCCACGATGCGGTCTCAGTGACGAAGTGAAGGACCAGTTCTTTGACCAGCTGCGTGCTGTTACAGTCAGGATCCCAGCATCTAAACTCCTGATCCCTTGTGGAGATTGGAATGGCCACGTAGGCCATGTTGGCACAGGATATAGTGAGGTACATGGTGGGTTGGGCTTTGGCAGACCTGAACCTGATGTAGAGGGTGAAAGGATCCTGGAGTATGCGCTTGCATTTGACCTGATTCTAGGGAACACATGCTTCAGGAAACAAGACAGCCATCTCATCACATACATGTCAGGTAACGCAGCTACCCAGATAGACTTTGTCCTCTATCGTAGGGGTATGCGGAGAATTGTGCAAGATGTGAAGGTCATTCCAGGAGAGGAAGTTGCCTTGCAACATCAGCTCCTTGTTTGTGACATGAGGATTGTCCAGCCACTAAAAGCGAAGAGAAAGTTCACTCCACGTTTAAAGGTTTGGAAACTGAAGGACCCTCAGGGTTTGACACTAACTCAGATAACCAGGGATCTCGCAGGGATCATTGGTTTTGAAACCAGGGATCCCTCCCAGAAATCAGGGATCCCTTCCAAATTTTCATTGTAACGATAAAGAAAAAATAAATACAACAAATGTAGCAGGTTTATTTCAGTTTTATTGTTGCAACTATATATTTTAGCTAGACATGAAGGACAGGAGAAGCCTGTACGATTTCTGCTGGAGCTTCACGAGGACATGGCGAGTTAGGGCATCTTCCTCCTTGTCATCCTCATTGCTGCTCTCAGCTTGGCTAATACCGTTCATTTCTCCACCTCAAACCACTCTTTTCCACTAAACTGAAAATATAAATGGAACATTATTGTTTAAGCTGGTGTATTAAACTTTAGTTTATAAAGTTAGTTTACAAAATAATTCAACCATTTATAATTTATCAACTTACCTTTTGTCTCCCTTTTGTCTTCTGTGTAACTTCTATATGCTATATCAATCCCTTTAAATTCTACTTAATAATAAATTCTCCTCCTTTTCCAGGCCGATCATTGAAAGATCAATAAATATCTCACCACAGTTTATTTTAAGAGAGTTCAGCGATGTACTGTTGTTCCTGGAAACCTGTCTCACTTTATTTCTTCTCTCTATCACTTTTTTGAAGTCTTCCTTTCACAGCTTTTTTTGCTTTTGATCTGCACGGCGCACAACCCCCATGCCGATAATACACGAAGTGGAGCCTGGCATTATATATAGATAGATAGATAGATAGGATATTCCACAGTGTGATGGTGCAATGGTTGAATGAATTTAAATTTTTAATCAAAACTTATTATCTCACCAGATATTTCTCAAAAGGAATGGGTACCGTTTGCTTTAAATGATTAACTCATATTTTTCGTATTCACGTTGGCTTTAGAGATGCTCTTCAGTCGTTTTATTGCTTTTAAAGGCTTGGGTTTCTCAACCCACGGAATGCGATTCCACCTTTTCCACTCGTGAAAACCAATGAAAAACGGGATAGCTCACAACAAAACTGCGCCAAACTTCTCCCGTTACCGCTTAAATATCCAAAACTATATATAAAAGAAGCAATGATTCAAGAAATAATCTTCATTCCATAACTTAGAAGTAAATACTTTACCGATAATTGCTCCGACGTAAATTCTCCGTACTCGACTGTCAAATTGATAACACAAAATTATTCGTTTAAAACATTCTGTATACAACGCGTATACCACGCATGCGCAAATACCACAGTACTTCCGATGTAAACAGAAAGTTGAATGTTGGCTCTGTCGCCATTAAATCACGGCGATTTTTGGTCAGTTTTTTCCCCATTTTTTATGGTTTGAACCCAGGAAAAAAAAGTGATCCCGACGGAATCCCTGACTTGCAACTTCAGTGATCCCGACGGTAAATCTGGGGTCCTCGGGATCCCGTTAGTGTCGAACCCTGACCCTGAAACAAGCAATCGTTTTCAAGAGGTTTTCAACTCCCATGTGAATGCATCCACAGGTGATGCAAACACAGAGGATATCTGGTCCAGCCTGAAAACAAACCTGCTCAAAACAACTGAGGAGGTGTTTGGCAAAACGCGCCCTCATCGTTGGCGACAAGAAACTTGGTGGTGGAGTGAGGACGTAGAAAAGGCTATCACAGCAAAGAGGCAGGCTTTCAAGGCATGGAGGACTGGTAAGGGTACAAGAGCAGCATACGATGCAGCCAAGCGACATTCAGTGCACCATGCTCGTCATAATGCCGACAAGGAGGTCTATGACAATATAGATTCCAAGTCATCACAGGTTTACCGTCTTGCCAACCAGATGGGCAGAGAGAACACTGATGTTGTAGGTGACAAGCCTGTCAGGAATGACGCAAGAGAGATGTCCCTGAGCGAGGACTCTAAGCAGAAGGCTTGGTTGTAGCATTATGAACGGCTTCTCAATGTAGAGTTTGACTGGGACCCTGCACATCTGTCTGATGAGCCACCAGTGGAGGGCCCGCCCATCCCAATGACCTTGGATATGGTTAAGAAGGCTATTTCTAAGATGAAGCTGGGCAAAGCAGTGGAACCATCAGGCAATGTTGCAGAAATGATCAGAGCAGCAGGTGACACTGGGGCTTCCATGATCTGTGACCTTGCAGTCTTTATCATCAGGGATGGTAAGGTTCCAGCAGACTGGGAGCAGAGTTTCATTGTTTGCCTATACAAGGGCAAAGGTGATGCGTTGGACAGGGGCAACTATCGAGGCCTAAAGCTCACCGAACAGGTCATGAAAGTCCTTGAGAGGATTGTGGACGGTCTCATCAGACAGGTTGTTACAATCAACGAGTCACAGTTTGGCTTCGTCCCAGGCAGAGGCACAACTGATGCAATCTTTGTAGTCAGACAGCTACAAGAGAAATACCTTGCTGTCAACAAAAGACTGTACATGGCCTTTGTGGACCTAGAAAAGGCTTTTGACCGAGTCCCCCGGAAGGTCATTTGGTGGGCGCTAAGAAAACTGGATGTGGAGGAGTGGATTGTGCGATTGGTCCAGGGCATGTATGCCAATGAACGTAGCTGTGTCCGCGTAGGTGAAGGATGCAGCGATGAGTTCTAGGTGAAGGTTGGTGTACACCAGGGATCAGTACTCAGCCCACTTCTCTTTATCATAGTGCTCGAAGCCCTATCACGCGAGTTCCGATCAGGCGTCCCCTGGGAGGACCTCTATGCAGATGACCTTGTCATCATCGCTGAATCCCTCTAGGAGTGTGTCAGTAGGCTTTTCGCTTGGAAGGAAGGCATGGAGAAGAAAGACCTAAGAGTCAATGCCAAGAAGACGAAGATCATGATTTGCGGCACTGGTCTAGATGTGCTAGAGAGCTCAGGCAAATTCCCGTGTGCAGTCTGTTGTACTGGAGTTGGCAACAACAGCATTTTCTGCAGCAGCTGCAGGAACTGGGTCTTCAAGAAGTGCAGTGGACTAAAGCGCCTAAGAGAGGACCCCACATTCATATGCGCTCGGTGTAGGGGATTAGCAAGGCCACTCTACGGGAGACCACAGACTGAGATCCTAGTAGGACAGGACAAACTGGAGGTGGTAGCTTCTTTCTGTTACCTCGGAGACATGCTTTCGGTCACGTGGAGAGATCCAGCGGGGCATTGAAAGCAGCCTGTAACACACATGTTGCTGGCACACGTGGGCCTGGAAGGCCTAGAATGACATGGAAACAGATGACAGAAAGGGATTGCAGAGAATGGAACCTTACTGCAATCGACCCTCGAGAGAGAGACACCTGGAGATCAGGTGTAAGAACTGCCATGCAAGCCAGCTGCCTGGAAGGGGGCCCACTGATGTGGATTTTTGCCCCTGAGCCTGCACGTTAATCAAAAATCCGATAGTAGTAGTAGTAGTATGTGCAGGTAGCATTTGTGAGGGCTGGTGGTGAGTAGTTTCTATTTTTATTCTTATTTAATGTGGGTGGGGTTGATCTGAAAGTAATGCAAAACTGTGCTAGTTCTCTGCTTACACAGGATAAGGTTAACCTGTTAACCAAACAATAAAAGTTATTGGCCTTTCATATGACGTATTTATATTCACATGACCTTTGATGAAAAATAAACAGTGCTTGCAGACGATGTAGCAGTAGATTAAATTTTGTATGTTTAAAGCATCAAATAAATGTGTTGCTAAGATACAGGTAAGTTTGGGAATAAAGAAAATAAATGTTTTGGATCTACAAGAAATGCCTCGCTAGTGGGACTATCCTGGATGTGTGGAGGACTGCAAATGTCTCGACAATCTACAAGAAAGGGGAAAGTTTCAGAGCCAGTAACTACAGGCCAGTATCACTCAAATGTATATCTTGTAAGATGCTGGAACATGTCATGGTTAGTAACATTATGAGGCACCTTGACATCGAGGCAGCTGCGAGAAAGAGCTACTAACGCTGTCCGTTGAGCTAGTTAAGTCCCTTGACCACAGAAAGCAGCACGACCTTGCTATACTGGACTTCAGAAAGGCTTTTGACCGAGTGCTACACAGGAGACTCCTGGCAAATCTTCACCATTACGGTATACGAGGAAATGCAATACAGTGGATTGAGGCCTTCCTCTTAGACAGTTCACTCGCTAGAGAGTCATTGTTGAGGGAAACACATCAGAGTCAGCACCAGTCATCAGCGGTGTACCCCAGGGAAGTGTTCTCGGACCAACGCTCTTCCTGGTCTTCATAAACGACCTACCCTTACAGGTCACATCGACAACAAGACTATTCGCTGATGACTGCATCGTTTACAGAGAGATTAAAGATGACCAAGACTGTGTGGCACTCCAAAAAGACCTTGATCAACTGGCAGTTTGGGAAAAGCGTTGGGCATGTCCTTCAACCCGGAAAAATGTAAAATCCTGTGAGTTCACCGGAAGAGAAACCCTATCATACGAGACTACTCCTTGAAGCCCATGCTGGATACTGAGACCCATTCTAAGGATTCAACATCTCGTAGAACTTGTCCTGGAACTACCATATAGATAAGATGGTGAAGAAAGGCAACAGCACACTGGGATTCCTCCTCAGGAACTTGCATATCAGAAATGAAGAGGTGAAGGGTATGGCCAATATGACGATGGTACAACCAACTACGGAATATTGTTCCACTGTCTGGAACCCATATACCAAGGAACATAATTATACATAAGGTTGAAATGGTTCAGAGGAGAGCTGCCCGCTATGTCACCAACAGATTCCACAACACAAGTAGTGTAACCAGCATGCTGGATCATCTTGGATGGGAATCGTTGGAATCAAGAAGAACAAAGGCACAGCTCACGATGCTCTACAAGATCACAAATGATCTTGTAGACATCCCAGCTGACAAACACCTTATCCCAGGACACACACTCGCTACTAGATCGTCACACGCCAGAAGTTATCGCCAGCCATCTGCATCTACTACTTATTACAGGAACTCTTTCTTTCCTCGGACTACAACAGCCTGGAACCAACTTCCAGCAGGAGTAGCAGAGGCCCCCGACTTGGTATCCTTCAAGCGGAGGATGGGATCTCTCTCTTTCTAATCTTATTGTAGGGCCAAGCTGTAAGTAGTCACCAATGATTCTCAAGGCTGTACGGCAGTAACCGGGGAGGTTTGGGTTGAGGTGGCGAAAACGCAGCTGTTACACTTTCAACTATTTCTATCTTTCCTAACCCTGATTTCTAACTGTACTATACTCTTCAATTCTTTTTCTTGACCAGCACCACCCGTTGAGTAATAGTCAAGAGTGACTGAATCAACGTATAGATGTAGATGTAGATGTAGGATGTATATGTATATACATAATAACATCGAAAACATATTTCTATGAACCTCATTTTTCACTTGTGTCATTTGGAAGATGAAATACGTTCATAGTAAAAAGAAAATGCCCACGGTCAAATTCAAATTCCTTTTTTCGGATTCGTACTGTGCGCAAATCTCGCGCTGCACGTGATGTAGACAAAAATTCATCGGAATTTGGGACCCCTCGGAATTTGGGACCTTGGCGAAACATTGACCTAAGTTGTACTAAAAAACAATTCTGTAGCCTGTGTGTAATGTTAGTTTTTTTCCCAGGGCCCATGGTCTATCTGCAAAACATAGACATGCAGCGATAAGCCACGTGTTTGGTCTAATAAGATATATGTATTTTTTCAAAGATTCTAAAGCATAATCGGCGCCATATGACCATTTCATGTGTCGCGGTGCCGTAAAACCCAACTCAATCAATCAATAGGTCTAAAGCAGAAAAGGACTAGTGGGCAATTTCACAAAACTTTTTACGAAACAAGTTAGTAAGTCAATATCAACTACCATCAATAACGTTTAATTCTTTATCTTGATATATCGTTATGTAATGCATCACAAGGATTGTCTTTTACAGGCGATTCCCATGATGTATCTCATGGCAATATTTAATCAAACGAGAGCACCGCAAACGGGTGCTGGATGCTTGACTTTCATATACTTGAGATGGCTACATTTTCCAAACTTAAAGAATGTGTATGGGTGCTTAATGCCCTATTGATCATAGAAGTTTGTAAGCAACAACAACTTTAACATACTTGGACAGCCTGCATTCCATTTAAAGTAAACTATAAGTCAAAACAAGGACAATATCTTTATATCTTATATCTATAAACAAGAATTCTAATAAATTGGAACTTTGAAATTAATAACTTTCTACAGTTACTGAATAATTTCATATACAAATTCTTGGTCAAACAAGGGCAGTAACTCTGCAATGACAAATCCCATGGTTATCTCCCTTGTTGAAAGGTGATGCCCTTTTGAAACTGAACAAGTATTCAAATTTCAAGTTAATACCTGTGGTAGTTATTGAGAAATCTAATTAAATTCTAAAAAGTCAATATCAAAGGGCAATAACTCTGGAATAACAAAACCCAGGGTACCTGCCCTCTTGTAATGAGTTTTCCTTTTGATACTTAACAAGTATTTAAAGTTTCAAGTAAATTTAATTTACAAGTTTTATGTAAATAAAAACAAGGGCAATAACTCTGGAATGGCACATCCCCGGTCACCTTTCTTGTTTGAATGAGTTGCCCTTTTGATATAACACAAATACTTAAAATTTCAAGTTAATACCTTTGACAGTTATTAAGATATTTCAATTTACAAGTTTTAAGTAAATAAAACTAGGGAAATTACTCTGGAATTACAAATCACAGAGTAACCAACCTTGTTGTAATGAGTTGCCCTTTTGATACTAAACAAGTATTCAAAGTTACAAGTTAATATCTTTCATAGTCATTTAGATATGTTAATTCATAAATTTTACGTAAATAAAACAAGGGGAATAACTCTGAAATGACAAATCCCAGGGTTACCTGCCTTGTTGTTATGAGTTGCCCATTTGATACTGAACAACTATTCCAAGTTTCAAAAGGATACCTTTGATAGTTATTGAGATATGTTAATTTATAATTTTTAGGTAAATAAAACAAGGGGAATAACTCTGAAATGACAAATCCCACGGTTACCTGCCTTGTTGTTATGAATTGCCCTTTTGATACTGAACAACTATTCCAAGTTTCAAAAGGATACCTTTGATAGTTATTGAGATATGTTAATTTATAATTTTTAAGTAAATAAAACAAGGGCAATAACTCTGAAATGACAAATCCCAGGGTTACCTACCTTGTTGTTATGAGTTGCCCTTTTGATACTGAACAACTATTCCAAGTTTCAAATGGATACCTTTGATAGTTATTGAGAAATGGACTCTTACAAAAACCTTAAGCAAAAAACTTAACCGACGCAGACGCTGACGCAGACGACAGGGTGACGACAATAGCTCGACTTTTCGAAAAAGTTGAGCTAAAAGTGAAAATTTATCATTGAATGTTGATTTATACTTATGGAGATTTTTTTCTTAACAATCATCATATTCTGTTCCGCAATCATGTATCTTTTAATGGCAAAACTTGAAGCAATATAGCATGATATTGTTTAAAGATGTCATTATTTCATTTGAGGACTTGGCTGCATATGTTATTTAAAACATTTTAATTTTTTGTACAGGTTTTAATTGCCGATTAACGCTTCAATCACTCATCAGCGGATCATTTCTTCGGTCTCTCTGCATCGGATCATCAGCATAAAACTCCAGATTTCACAATGCAGAGACAGTTTCTAGCGACGGGGATTTCGCAGATATCAATTATGTTCTACCTGATAATAAACAATGTGTGTTTTCATGGAAAAACTGTGCAACAAGCGTGTTTTAATCCTAAATGATGACATTTCTCTAACGTGCTCATCAGCGGAGCCACATAAAATTGCAGAGTCAAAGTTTTGGGGCGAGTAAACTTTTTTTCTGCATGTTGTACAGACGTAGTGCTTTGCACGATTACAGATCTAAAAAAATGCCAGGGTGTCGTCTTTATTAGGTGTCAATCCACGCTGTATTTAGAAAGTTATGCATAAAAAACTTACCCGAATCGACGGCCGTTCACTCTGCATCGGATCAAAGGTATGGGTACCCTGAATAGACTAGTCCGAAATCTCATAAATATGCTCCTATAAAAGGTTAGAGGCATTTTGGGGGAAAAGTTGACAGGCCATCTTTTTATTATAATTAAAATATGCTGAATCCAATTAGGGTGCCTGTCACCCTCTACGATGCCTTAAAAGCCCAAAAATGGTTAAAAAACAAAATTGCCGCCAAAACGCCATGTTTCGCTATTATATCCGGTCTTTCTGGGATCAAATATACCTAATACACCTGCTCCTCCTAACATATATGGTTTATCACAACAAAAAAATGTTCCTGGAGAGATTCTCCTTCAAACAAGAGCGTGTCCCAGTTACACGAATGCCCCCCATGATACAGGGAGGGGATTCCAGACTATCAAATGTAAAATGTACGAGTTAGAGAGCAGAAACTGTCATGGAGCGCCATAAAAGCGCCATTTTGAGGAATTTAAGGGCCATTACTCCAAAGACCCTAGCATAAATTGGCGCCGCTGGTTATCCAACTTGGTCTCCATTTTATGTCAACAAACATTTTCAGAAAGTTTGGTGAAGATCAGATGAAAAGCAATGTGTTTGTGAAACACAAATGCCCCCAGCCAGCGTCATGTTCTGTAATGTAATGCTTATTTGCAAAAGTAGGTCAAAAGTCATGGTCGCATGGTAAATGAAACATTGGCATGGTTGAAGAAGTCTTAACACAAGAAACATACAATGTACATGTACATACAAAGTATGGAAGCTCTAGGCCTACTGGTTCAAATGTTATAGGCATATAAAGATTAATACAAAAGCTGGTCAAAGGTCAAGGTCACAAGGGCAAAAGCGTAGGTATGGTTGGAAAGGTCTAGACACAAGAAATATATAAACAAAATATGAAAGCCGTAGGCCTACTGGGGCAAATGTTATAGCCATTTAAAGATTTTAACAAAAGTAGGTCAAATGTCAAGGTCACAATGTCAAAAAGTTTTGTATGGTTGGAAAGGTCTCGCCACAGGGAAGACACCTGCCAAGTATAAAAGGCCCAGGTGCAAAAATGCAAAAGTTATATCCAAGGTTAAGGTTTTTGGTTAAAGTTTGATTAAATAGATCAATGGTCAAGGTCACATTGTCTAATACGTTGGTATGGTTGGAAAGGTCTCGCCACAGGGAAGACACCTGCCAAGTATAAAAGGCCCAGGTGCACAAATGCAAAAGTTATATCCAAGGTTAAGGTTTTTGGTTAAAGTTTGATTAAATAGGTCAAAGGTCAAGGTCAAGGTCACATGGTCAAAGATGTTGGTATGGTTGGAAAGGTCTTGACAAAAGAAAAATGCATACAAAATATGAAAGCCCTGGGCCTACTGGTGCAAATGTTATAGCCATTGAAAGATTTTTACAAAAGTAGGTCAAATGTCAAGGTCAAGGTCACAAGGTCAAAAAGTTTTATATGGTTGGAAAGGTCTTGCCATGAGGAATACACATGCCAAGTATAAAAGGCCCAGGTTTAAAAATGCAAAAGTTATAGCCAAGGTTAAGGTTTTTGGTTAAAGTTTGATTACATAGGTCAAAGGTCAAGGTCAAGGTCACATGGTCAAAGATGTTGGTATGGTTGGAAAGGTCTTGACAAAAGACCCAGGTTTAAAAATGTAAAAGTTATAGCCAAGGTTAAGGTTTTTGGTTAAAGTTTGATTAAATAGGTCAAAGGTCAAGGTCAAGGTCACATGGTCAAAGATGTTGGTACGGTTGGAAAGGTCTTGACACAAGAAATATACATACAAAATATGAAAGTCCTGGGCCTACTGGTGCAAATGTTATAGCCATTTAAAGATTTTTACAAAAGTAGGTCGAATGTCAAGGTCACAAGGTCAAAAAGTTTTATATGGTTGGAAAGGTCTTGCCATGAGGAATACACATGCCAAGTATAAAAGGCCCAGGTTTAAAAATGCAAAAGTTATAGCCAAGGTTAAGGTTTTGGGTTAAAGTTTGATTACATAGGTCAAAGGTCAAAGTCAAGGTCACATGGTCAAAGATGTTGGTATGGTTGGAAAGGTCTTGACAAAAGAAATATACATACAAAATATGAAAGCCCTGGGCCTACTGGTGCAAATGTTATAGCCATTTAAAGATTTTTACAAAAGTAGGTCAAATGTCAAGGTCAAGGTTTTCAAGGTCAAAAAGGTTTGTATGGATGGAAAGGTCTTGATACAGGGAAGACACATGCTTAGTATAAAAGGTCCAGGTACAAAAATGCAAGAGTTATAGCCAAGGTTAAGGTTTTTGGCACAGACAGACGGACGGACGGACGTTCTCACAGTTGGACATTTGTTGGGTATTTTTTTTGTTTAAAAAAACCCAACAGTACACTAAAATACCCAACAATAACAATAGGGCAATCACGGAATGAATGGAATCTATTGTTCTCCCTACCCAACAAAGGACCTTTCCTGCGCTCGGACAGACCAACAGACATGACAAAAACTATATGCCCCCGAATCGTAGATTCTGGGGGCATAAAAATTGATAACATGAATATGTCTGGTTGCCATGGATAGATACATAGACATACAGTAGAACTTCGATGTGTCGAACTTCGAAGAGTCGAGTTACTCGATCTTTTTACAAAGTCCCAACTTTTCCCCCTATATAACCTTATGTAAATACTACCTATGACTCGAGTTTTTATAAGTCGAGTTTTTCGCTATATCGACTTTTTTTCTTGGTCCGTACGTACTGTTTCACTCTAAATTCACTACACATGTGCCGATGTTCCACTGTACGAAGGACTGGAATTTGGCGTGTCGAGTTTTTCACACCTCCAAGACCATCTTTACTCAATTGATTGTCGTGAATCAGAATTACCTGCATGTCCAATTATCCAGAACGCACAGGCCAACACCTTCTGGACGTGTCAAAAACAAAGCCCTGTGTATTCCGTGTTTCATAGCATGTGACGGAGAACTTTAAAAGACGTATCAACTCCTGCATTTTTATATTCGTCACGGACTAAATAATATCGCCCTTATGTGGTTTGTGTTAAGTCATAAACCAAACGTTAAAGCATATGTGTAGTTCGGTCAATGTTGGGATCTTGAAGAGAAATTTATTAGTGAGAGACAAAGAACTTCTCACGCGGAACTCTTCCCGAAATGTGTAGCATCATTTGTCATGCAATTACCCATATCCCTCTACGGAGATATTGCTATTTTAAGAAAAGGGTTTCCCCTGAAGCTGGTTCTAGCGTTTCGAGAGTGTGTATGTTGGAACGGGTAAAATTACCGTTGTGCAGATAAAAAGTTACTTCTGTCCTTACCGTTGTGTTGCTATTTTCTGAACTATACCAAGTTTCATCCAAATCTGTTTATCGGTTTCAGAGATACAGTTGCGGATGGACAACGTGATGGACGGACTGACGTACCAACAATCTCCATTTAAGTGGCCATATCCTTCTTTATTGTATCTCTTTTATGTGGCTAAAATATGTGTGGTTAGCCACAGAAATGAATACTAACTTTGTTATAGAATGATCTGGAGGCTAACCCTACCCCTAACCCTATGTCCCACAACTGGCCAGGTTAATGTCACAAGAAATGGCCAGGTTAATGTTACAAGAACCCTTACCAAACTGACTTAGATGAATTTATATGCGACTTATTCGTCAGTAATATGTGAGGAATATATTACATATAAGTCACATATTAGTTGCCCAGAATGTAGCTATGTAGGATCTATGTGTATGCCACTTCTATGTCTGGTGTAAGGTCTAAAATTGAACCACATAGAAGTGACATAGAAGTGACTATGTAAGAGGGAAACGACTATGTCAGTTCTATGTCACTTCTATGGATGTAGCCTTGCCTGGCTTCTTTTCACATAGATGTGAGGACTTAGTAATTTTCAAAGTTTTGGATGAGCAGTTTTAGACAGAATCAAAGCACTGAAGGTGCTGAAGGCTTTGGGGTTGCAGTTGTGTGGTGGCGAGTGGAAGTGGAAGACTGAGCACATTTTATTTAGTGTTTAAGCATAATGAATTTACAAGAGAAAGGTGTAGCTTAAATCAGGACAAAAGTAATGCATAAATCTTTCGCCCATACATGAGCAAAAACTTCTATTAGAATATCCCGTGCCTTCTCCTTGATAGAATGTGTTATTTAAAATCAATTAAGGACATACGCGACAAATTGAAATCTCCTATGGATCTCTATGAAAATTTCAGCATATGTTCTTCAAACATATCTTAGTACAATGGCAATTAACCAATTAATGTAATTATCATAGGCAAACGTACACTGGAATGTCATGCTCAGTGATCAAACATGTGTTGAACAGTTTGGATACTGATAAGAAGTATTATCTTTATTCAAGTACCCCAAATGCACAGGCTTCAAATAAGTAATGCATTTCTATATCAGAGATTAGTAGTTAAACAAATATTTTTTTAAAAAAATGAGTATAAATTAAGTGACATGTAATTAAATATTTGACTCTCTCTTAAAACTTATAGCACAAAATTACAAGAAGGATAACAGGTGCTCCTTCACAGAATGTTTGAAATATTATGACGAGCATGAATGTATTTAGTGTTTAAAACCTAAAACCTAATGAAATTAAAAGTAAAAGGTAGCAGCTTAAAGCAGGACAAAAGTTATGAAGAAATCAGCCTAATGCATGACTTTTGCCCTACGAATGTCGACCAGTTTGGATACTGATTATAAAGATAATCAGTCGTCAAACATGAGTAAGCCTTCTGCTTGCTAAGTAATTGTCGTCTGCGGTATTTTAAAATAAATCCTTATAAAATGGCTTCAATGTGTCAGACCTCATCTGGATTCAAACTATTTCCAACAAAACTAATGCTTTCAAATGCAGTCAACTATATTTATGCTCTATAGTATTTGGCGTCTAGAACAATTGCCAAAGTGATTTTTTATTTCATCGTAAAATATCGTTTGAATGTCAACAGGTGATCCATATCTCATCTGGATCCAAGATTGTTTAACATTTTAAATATGGGTTAGATCTAGCATTATGATTCCTATGTTGTTGTCTTTGGCAGATGTTGCCGTCTTAAACCATTTTCTAAGTTAGATCTAGATGCATTTTATTCCATCCGATTGTCAAACAGTTTGGAGCAAGATCATATCTGGATCTAAACTATATATTTGATAAAGTATTACAAAATTGCACAATTAGCGTGCAGAAGGTTAATACAGAATTATTAATTTATTATATGGATCTGAACTATTTTTATCAGTAATCACAAATTCGCCCGTATAGCTTTCATCAGGTTATGAGCCTATTCATCTCAGGCCCGTAGCCACGCTGAGGCACACCGAGGCACTTGCCTCGGTGAAATTTTGAAAAGTGACCAAAAAAAAAATGAAGCAATTTCCGAAAAATTAAATTAGAAATCTATTAAAAAATGTATTAAAATCATTCAGAGTGAATTATGATACATGTTATTTGGTAAAAAGTATCTTCTCAAGTTACATTCAATCACGTACTAGACTAGATCAACAAGCCTCTGCTCAGGAGATCGGCGTTGCCCTATGCAACGTCAAAGAATATGCAACCGTAACGTCATACATTTTTTACGCCCACACCGGTTTCAGCTCTGCAACATAAACATGGTGGATCTGGAAACTTATCCATGCCAAATTGGCCTTTTTGAAGGTCACTCGACTACGTTCAATCTGGAAATGCTGCATGTGATTGGGGTTGTAGGTTTTGTAGGCCTGCTGTTGTTCATGGCGGGCATAGAGCTCAACCCAGGGCATTTCCTCATTGATCAGGTAACAGGGACGTAGCCAGCGATACGCACTTACGCACGTGCGTAACGTGAATTTGAAAAATGAAAATTCAAACATGGCCTAAACTGACATAAAAATCAAAAGCTAAGGGGGGTTAGACCATATTGTCTAAATGAAAATTTCAAACACACTTCAGAGCTCACCATTTCAGTTCTAGTTTCCGTTTTTCTCCCGGGGAGAACCCCGGACCCCACCAGCATTTGTCAATATCAAGTTTCTAAATCTCAATAACTTGATAACTACAAAGACGACGGCTGCAAATCTACAGCGCTACATCACGTAACATGTACTCTCTCGTGTGTCTAAAGGTCTAATTGCTCTAGCAGAAGTGGACGTAAGTGGCAAAATAATGTTATGTCTATAAATATACGCAGCTTTGATAAAAATTCTATGGTTTACATAAGTCGTATTCAGTGTTGCAAACACATTTCAGAGCTCACCATTCCAGTTCTAATTTCCAATTTTCTCTGTGCTTTTTAGGGGGTATTTTTTACCAAATAACATGTATCATAATTCACTCTGAATGATTTTAATACATTTTTTAATAGATTTCTAATTTAATTTTTCGGAAATTGCTTCATTTTTTTTTTGGGTCACTTTTCAAAATTTCACCGAGGCAAGTGCCTCGGTGTGCCTCAGCGTGGCTACGGGCCTGATTCCCTTAGTGAAAAAATAACTATTGATGTTTCTATTAATGATTGTTGTTTCTGCTAAGGGTTATAGTCCCGCATAAGCTTTAACAGATGCGTCATCCCATTGTCTCAGGATCGGGACATTGGTCAGCATCATGCCTATTGTTGAGTGGACTATTCCTATTAATGATGTGTTATGTGACCTGTGATAATTGCCCGAAACAATGCAGCCCATGCTACCTTGTTCATCCAGGCAAACTGTGACAGCCGCTATCAAAACAATGACCTTTAATCAGCGACAAAAGACACCACTACAATTACACGCATGTTATTTTAACTGGTGGCATAGGGCGATGAGTGCCAACTACACACAAATTTATCGCTATGTCACGTGGGGGACTATGGGTACTGTATTAACAGTATTTATGTAACAGTTCGATCGCTACCTGTATCTTCATGCAGTTTCTCTGTATATAGGAAACTAAACTCGGCCTTTCAAGCAAGTTTAAACCAGGAACGGAAAAATCCGAGTGAGTGTCGTATCTCTATATCCTGGTAAAATTTTAGATTTTTTTCGCGTGTTTTATCTAAAGGTTTATTATAGTTGATAAGGATCCACAAAATTCTGTTTTGTCAGATTGTTATTTCGTCGCCTGGTTGTTGGAAATAATCAGGGTCGAAACATTGTAAAATTGGTGTCATCTGGCCGATAGGCTCTCTTGAACTGATTTCTGGTGGTTTCTGACCTAGTCACGTGATCGATTCAGGCTATTTTTAGACAGATCTAGCGTTACCAGAATATAGATCTAAACCTATGTGTAACTGTTAACCATGGTCTCTATGTACATTTATTTCTTATGGTAGAGATATTTGTTACAGATTAACTACCTATAGAATGCTCCAGCTATAGGCAATGCACTAAAAATACACCTATATAATATGATCGGATCGTTTGGGGTATTCAGATGAACCCCAGTGTAGACGGCGCTGCGCGTTGAGAAAGCCTTGGGAGACCCCGTATGACAGAAACAGGGCTGCCATTTCTCCGGATTTTTCCTAAATCTTCGGATTTTTTTCTAGTACATGGTCGATTATTGCAGACTGAAAGTAAAGCAGAATGCGCCTTAAGGCGCATTCTGCTTTACTTTCAGCCTGCTTTTAGCAGTCATATGTCAACAAAACTAGAAACAAGCGATGAGGTAAAGGTACGATTCGTAAAATCGCACTTGAAAAATGCAAATTTGGAAATCTTAGGATTTTTCATGTCAACTGATGGTAGCCCTGCAGAAATTATTGTAGGGGGAGCTTCACTCGCACCCAGATTTATCTCTACGAAAAGATAGGCTGTGGGCAGAATCTGCCCAAAGCCAAAAATGACTCACCAATCAGGTGAAGGGCCGAATTGCATTGTGGGATAGCTAGATTTAAAATAACAGGCCAGTACAATATGGAAGCCATGCTGGCTAGTTTGAGCTTTCACAAAAATGTTGTTAATGGGAGATATATTGATACATGTAGCTATGCTTAAACAAGAAATCATGTCAGGGGACCAGTTTTATAATCAACACACGGCTGCAGAGGATTGAAGACTCTATGATTTCATCTGTGAAGGTAAAAGATGGTTTGTTTACATGGTTTATGATAGGCTATGCTCAGATGGACGTTCAGTTTATTTTTCTCGGTCAGAAGGTTCACATTATCTAGATTTACTGCAGATACTATAGACTTATCTCATAACCAAGCTTACACTATGGTTAACTCATTCAATAAAATGTACATGACCAATTCCTCGTGTGCTTCGGAACATGTTCTGAAAGTTTTACACCCGACATATCAAAAATGAGAAAATTATCAAGTATTTATGGTGTTGCGTTGGAAGTTTGGACTAGTATAAATACGGAAAATGACCACGCCCTCTTGCGGCCATGTTTTTTGACGGATCAAAATTTCTTGAACAACTTTGAAAGTGTATCAATTGAGAAACATTTTGGTGCAAACCAAATTGAAATCGGACCAGTAGTTTTTGAGAAGAAGATTTTTTCAGAGAAGAAGTTATTTGAAACAAATTGTGAACAGACAACACCGACACAATTGCTCACCTTGAGCACTTTGTGCTCAGGTGAGCTAAAAAGGGGAAGAACCCTGAGAGTTAGGGTTATATGCTGACCAAGTTTCAAAAGGATTGGAATAAATTTGTTTTAGTTAGAGAGCCGACAAACTAAACAAGAGGGCCAGAATGGCCCTTAATCGCTCACCTGTACATGGTGATGGGTCAGTGATTTCAGAAAAGAAGATTTGTGAAACTTTTACCCACGGGCGGGGTCACTTTTGACCCCAGGGACATAATATGAATGCTCTTGATACAGGACCTGTAGACGATGCTATTGCAAAAAATCTAAGCTCAGTGTACTATGATTTCAGACAAGAAGATTTTTGAAACTTTTACCCACGGGCGGGGTCACTTTTGACCCCAGGGACATAATATGAATGCTCTTGATACAGGACCTGTAGACGATGCTATGTGCCAACAATCTAAGCTCAGTGTACTATGATTTCAGACAAGAAGATTTTTAGTTTTCATGGAAAAAAATCTATGTTTAGCTCTGGTGACCCAGATATGCAACAGACTGGAACCAATTCATCAACATATGTGAAAGACCTCTAGACATTACATCATGCAAACTATCTAAGCTCTAGCCATATTGATTTCAAAGAAAAATGTGTTTGAAAATTTCACTATATAACTCCATGTAAAATGGCAACACCTGGGCTTGGGCCAAATTTGACCCCAGTGGCAAAATTTGAACAAATTTGATAGAGGACTTGTAGACGATGCTATGTGCAAAATATCTAAGCTAAGTGTATTTTGGTTTCAGATAAGCTTTTTAAAAAAAATTGAAAAATCTATTTTTAGCTCCAGTGACCCAGATATTCAACACACCGGAACCAATTCGACAACATATGTGAAGGACCTCTAGACGTTACACCATGCCAAATATCAAAGCTCTGGACACAATGGTTTCAGAGAAAAATGTGTTTGAACATTTTACTATAACTCTACGTAAAACAGCGACCCCCGGGGCGGGGCCAATTTTGGTCCCAGGAACAAAATTTGAACAACTTTAATAGAGAACCTGTAGTTAATGCTATGTGCAAAATATCTAAGCTCTGTGTATTTTGGTTTCAGACAAGAAGATTTTTTAAAGTTCTCATTGAAAAAATCTATTTTTAGCTCCAGTGACCCAGATATTCAACAGACCGGAACCAATTCGTCAACATATGTGAAGGACCTTTAGACATTACACATTGCCAAATATAAAAGCTCTGGCCATTGTAGTTTCAGACAAGAAGATTTTTTAAGTTTTCAATGAAAAAAATCTATTTTTAGCTCCTGTGACCTAGTTATGCAACCAACCAGAACTGTTTGAACAATTTTGGTATAGGACATCTAGAAGTGTCACCATGCCAAATATCAAAGCTCTGGCCACATTAGTTTCAGAGAAGAAGTTTGAAAATTTCACTATATAACTCCATGTAAATCTGTGACCCCTGGGGCGGGGCCAATTTTGACCCCAGGGGCATAATTTGAACAAACTTGATAGAGGACCTGTAGATGATAATATGTGCCAAATATCTAAGCTGTGGCCCTTGTAGTTTTTGACAAGAAGATTTTTTAAGTTTTTATAGAAAAATCTATTTTCAGCTCCTGTGACCTAGTTATGCAACAAACCGGAACCATTTGAACAAAATACATAAAGGATATTTAAAAGTGTCACCATACCGAATATAAAAGCTCTGGCCAATAAAGGGTCAGAGGAGAAGATGTTTGAAATTTTCTCTATACAAGAGGGTCATGGCCCTTAATTCGCTCACCTGAGGTCATTGTGCCTTAGCTTAATAGGCAAGACAACATTTTAATATAGCTGTAAATGGAATTATCTTCCAGACAAAATAACCATGACAAATTGGAATAACTTAAAAAAATATTGTTGGCAGAGTTATGGCCCTTATCCATGACACTTCTTCTTATCAAGCTACATGTATTTCCATATGATTATTTATTGCGCATTCTGCTTTACTTTCAACCTGCTTTAACTCTTTGCAGTCGAATCACGCCGATATGCGTGATATAAATATTGGCTTTGGCGTCGGATCACGCCTGTGCGTGTGGTCTATGCGTGATGTTAACAGGCTACTTTTAAGTGCTTATATAGTTATCAAAAAAGTGATTTACAGCCTTTTTGTTTAATACCCATTTATATTATACTAAATAATATTCCATTCTGAAAAAAGATTTCCGAAATTTTGCTTTATAAACATGTAATTCACGTTTCAAAACTGCATGTTACAATTTGTGCATAGACAATTGTGGTAAATGGTTCAACGCAGATCGGGAATGAATTTGGAGAAATGAGCTACCAAAAAGCAATTAAATATAAAGAATATTATTAGAACTAGAATAATAATTCATTTCTTACCCCGAAAATAGCTATTCCGGTGATGATTTACAGTTAAAAGGGTTAAAAAGTCGTTCCCCATCCAACACTCCATTACGATAGAAGGGTGGGGGAAATTATGTCGTATAAACTCCGGCGTATTATAATCGTAAATTTCTGCGAAATTACTCGTGTAATGAACATTTTCTATGAATGTAGATCGACAGTTAACTTCTTGAATTGATTTTCCAACGATACATTATGAAAAATCCCATTAGAAAACAAAGAGATATGCCGAAATTGCGAAGCAGAATTTCTATGCACATTTCAATACCGGGTAGGCCACGCGAACACACGGCATATGTGTATTCATGTAGTTCATGTATTACGTTTGTTACAAGTAAACAAGATGGTTCTAAAGCGTCTTTTTTTCGTCGGTTTTACAAAGTATTATTTCTTTTTCTACTTTGTAAGACTGTGTTATTAATAGGAGATATTGACAAATAAAACGGCGTTAAAAATAGCGCTGTCATTATACGCGATTCTGAATATTAATTATACAGTTAATAGAATGAGAAAACCATCCTAAATTGGACACTTGTCTATCGGATACAACGAATTTGAAGGAAAATTTGAACTTTTTCGTCGAACCTGTTCATAAAGAAAAACTCTGAAAACACCAGACCAACGGATATTTCAGGTAATTGATTGGATCTTATATACAATTTGATCATTTGGGGATGAATAGTCAACAAGTTATGTAAGTATTTGTCATAATAGCAATGCACCCAACTCTGCTACCACAGTATGGGCTACCCCCGCGATACACCCTCTCGACTGGAAGACATAAACTTAGTCTAAGGAGCAAAGAGTTAAGTTATCATCTACTAAGATATAGATACTATTTCTTATATCATACATTTTTATGACTGTATAAAGTGGAATTATTTTCTTTAGAGGAGGAATAAATTAAAGGCGTAAAAAGGCGTATGAATGGGGTAATGGGTTATCTCAAAGACAAGAAAATATGACACTGGGAAATAACTCAACAAGAGCCCCATGGGGCATATTTCGCTCACCTGAGAAAATAGCTGAAAAAATGGCGATAATAATTTAGGTCCAGGACTGACCTAGATATGCAACAGACCCGAACAATTTGAACAAATTATGTAAAGTATATTTAAAAGTGTCACCATACCGAATATAAAAGCTCTGGCCATATTAGTGTCAGAGAAGAAGACGTTTCAAATTTTCTCTATATAACTCTATGTAAAACTGTGACCCCAGGGGTGGGGCCAATTTTGACCCCAGGTGCATAATTTGAACAAACTTGATAGAGGACCTGTAGGCGAAGGTATGTGCCAAATATCTAAGCTCTGGCCCTTGTAGTTTCAGAAAAGAAGATTTTTTAAGTTTTCATTGAAAAAAATCTATTTTTAGCTCCTGTGACCTAGTTATGCAACCGACCAGAACCATTTGAACAATTTTGGTTTAGGACATCTAGAAGTGTCACCATACCAAATATCAAAGCTCTGGCCATATTAGTTTCAGAGAAGAAGACGTTTGAAAATTTCACTATATAACTCTATGTAAAACTGTGACCCCCGGGGCGGGGCCAATTTCGACCCAGGGGCATAATTTGAACAAACTAAAAAGAGGACCTGTAGGCGATGCTATGTGCCAAATATCTAAGCTCAGGCCCTTGTAGTTATAGATGAGAAGATTTTTTAAGTTTTCAATGAAAAAAAATCTATTTTTAGCTCCTGTGACCTAGTTATGCAACCGACCAGAACCATTTGAACAATTTTCGTATAGGACATCTAGAAGTGTCACTATGCCAAATATCAATGCTCTGGCCACATTAGTTTCAGAGAAGAAGACGTTTGAAAATTTCACTATATAACTCTATGTAAATCTGTGACCCCCGGGGCAGGGCCAATTTTGACCCCAGGGGCATAATTTGAACAAACTTGATAGAGGACCAGTAGATAATGCTATGTGCCAAATATGTAAGCTCTGGCCCTTCCAGTTTTTGACAGGAAGATTTTTTAAGATTTCCTTATTTTTTCACTTTGGTTGCCATGGCAACCAGAGTTCTGCATTGTTTTTAATTCTTTGAACAAATCTGAAAGAGCTTGACGCAAGGAACATTTCTGTAAAGTTTGGTTGAATTCTGTCAAGCCGTATAGGAGGAGATGTCATTTGAAGCAATTTTTAATGACGACGGACGAGTAACGACACACGACGACGGACACAGGGCCATCCCAATAGCTCACCTTGAGCCTTTGGCTCAGGTGAGCTAAAAATGACATTGACCTTTGTAGGACATGACCCAAGTTATGAAGTTTCTAACTTTAACAAAGTTATGGCTAAGATTAAAGTTGTGGACTGACAGACAAAAAAAGCAGACAGACAAAAACAATATGCCCCAAACTGCAGGGGCATAAAAATGTAGCAGCCAACACCATATGCTGCTGTTACAGTGAACCTCTGCCAGTAGGAAATGTGGCTAGGGTCTAACTCTTATAATGCTGAATTGCTGTCTGCTATACATATTTTGAATGTGAATTATGACCTAGATATTCAACCGACCAGAACCATTTGAACAAACTAGGTAAGGGACATTTAGAAGTGTCACAATGCCAAATATCAAAGCTCTGGCCATATTAGTTTCAGTGAAGAAGACGTTTGAAAACTTCACTACATAACTCTATGTAAAACTGTGACCCCCGGGGCGGGGCCAATTTTGACCCCAGGGGCATAATTTGAACAAACTTGATAAAGGACCTGTAGATAATGCTATGTGCCAAATATCTAAGCTCTGGCCCTTGTAGTTTCAGACAAGAAGATTTTTTAAGATATCTACATTGTTTTCAATTCTTTGAACAAATTTGAAAGAGCCTGACCCAAGGAACATTCCTGTCAAGTTAGGTTGAAATCTGTTCAGCCGTTTAGGAGGAGATGTCATTTGAAGCAATTGTTAACGACGACGCACACCGCACGACGACGGACACAGGGCCATCCCAATAGCTCACCTTGAGCCTTTGGCTCAGGTGAGCTAATAACTCTATGTAAAACTGTGACCCCTGGGGCAGGGCCAGTTTTGACCCCAGGGGCATAATTTGAACAAACTTGATAGAGGACCTGTAGGCGATGCTATGTGCCAAATATCTAAGCTCTGGTCCTTGTAGTTTCAGACAAGAAGATTTTTGAAGTATTCATTGAAAAAATCTATTTTTAACTCTTGTGACCTAGATATGCAACCAACCAGAACCATTTGAATAAAATACGTATAAGACATAGAGAAGTGTCACCATGCCAAATATCAAAGCTCTGGCGATATTAGTTTAGAGGAGAAGACGTTTGAAAATTTACTATATAACTCTATGTAAAACTGTGACCCCCCGGGGCGGGGCCAATTTTGACCCCAGGGGCATAATTTGAACAAACTTTATAGAGGACCTGTAGATGAAGCTATGTGCCAACTATCTAAGCTGTGGCCCTTTTAGTTTCAGACTAGAAGATTTTTTTAGATTTCCTTATTTCTTCACTTTGGTTGCCATGGCAACCAGAGTTCTGCATTGTTTTTCCCGTCGCAGACGGGTCTGTTTTGTATTTTGACCGCAACTCTATGAAACAATTTAACCAATCAGGAATGATCAGAAATCCTGGTCAATGACCACGTGCTTGAAATGCAGTACTCTTATCGGCTAACGGTCTAGACTGGCGTTCTGTTATTTTTTCACATCCATCTTGCGAGTTTAAACCTGGCAAAACAATGAGATGCAGTCTAAATTATTGCTGTGTTACTATGTCATCATTTCTAAATTTAGCGTGGATAAGCTCTAAATTTAGCATGTTTACGATGTTAAGTCATTCTGTGTATACACTTGTCTCTGGTTAAGTGAATACTGTACCCCACAAAAAACCTTTAACCTGCGACGGAATATCTTTTTTAAAGATATTTCTTGTTAATTCTATGAACAAATTTGAAAGAACTTGACCCAAGGAACATTCCTGTAAAGTTTGGTTGAAATCTGTCAAGCGGTATAGGAGGAGATGTCATTTGAAGCAATTGTTAATGATGACGGACAACGCACGACGGACGACGACGGACACAGGGTGATCCCAATAGCTCACCTTGAGCCTTCGGCTCAGGTGAGCTAAAAACAATGACCCCCGGGGCGGGGCCAATTTTGACCCTGGGGCATAATTTGAACAAACTTGACAGAGGACCTGTAGGTGATGCTATGTGCCAAATATCTAAGCTCTGGCCTTTGCAGTTTTTGACAAGAAGATTTTTTAAGATTTCATTATTTTTTCACTTTGGATGGCAACCAGAGTTCTGCATTGTTTTTAATTCTTTGAACAAATATGAAAGAGCTTGACCCAAGGAACATTTATGTAAAGTTTGGTTGAAATCTGTTCAGGGGTATAGGAGGAGATGTCATTTGAAGCAAAAGCAATTGTTAACGACGCCGCACGACGCCGGACACAAGGGCAATCCCAATAGCTCACCTTGAGCCTTTGGCTCAGGTGAGCTAAAAAGGTGGCCTGTCAAATTTTCTCAAAAAATACCTCTAGGAGTGTGATTTCCCTAAAATCTACAATGGCAAAGTCTTCAAAAGGGCATATTTAGTCCAGCAGCGGACAAGTTTAACCTTACTAACTTAACTGAGACACAGGGGAAAAGAAACGGTCCAGGTCATTCCTTCCCCCCTTACTAACTTAACTGAGACACAGGGGAGAAGAAACGGTCCAGGTCATTCCTTCCCCCCTTACTAACTTAACTGAGACACAGGGGAGAAGAAACGGTCCAGGTCTTCCTGGGGCCCGGGGATTTTTAGAAATGGCCTGTTACACCGGGTCATAATTTGAACAATCTTGGTAGAGGATCACAAGGCAAAGCTATGTGACAAAATTTTAAAGAACTGGGCCTTACAGTTTCAGAGAAGAAGAATTTTAAAGGATTTCCTATATAAGTCTATGTAAAACTGATAAGAATCAGGGAGGGGCCAATTTCGACCCGGGGGTCATAATTTGAACAAATTTGGTAGAGGACTATAAGGCAAAGCTACATTTCAAATATAAATGATCTGGGCCTTACAGTTTCAGGGTAGAAATTTTTTTAAAGTTTTTCTACGAAAAACTGATAAGCCAAAAAGCGGGGCCATTTTTAGCCCAGCATAATTTGAACAATCTTGGTAGAGGACCGACCATAAGGCAAAGCTACATGTCAAATATAAATAATCTGGGCCTTACGGTTTCAGAGAAGATTTTTAAGGTTTTCCTATGAAAAACTGATAAGCCCAAGGGCGGGGCCATTTTTGGCCCAAGGGTCATAATTTGAACAATCTTGGTAGAGGACCACAAGGCAAAGCTATAGGTCAAATATTAAAGATCTTGGCCTTACAGTTTCAGAGAAGAAGATTTTTAAAGGTTTTCCTATATAAGTCTATGTAAAACTGATAAGCCCCGGGGCGGGGGCGATTTTGACCGGGGGGTCATAATATGAACATTCTTGGTAGAGGACCATAAGGAAAAGCTATATGTCAAATATAAATGATCTAGGCCATACAGTTTCAGAGAAGAAGATTTTTAAAAGTTTTCCCAAGAAAAACTGATAAGCCCCAGGGCGGGGCCATTATTGGCCCAAGGGTCTAAATTTGAACAATCTTGGTAGAAGATCATTAGGTTATGATACATACAAAATATCAAAGGTCTGGGCCTAGCGGTTTATGAGAAAAAGATTTTTTAAGATTTTCTTATGCATTAAAAGTTGTCTATAATGTCTATCATGTTAGAAAATCTGGTCCCACAGCAAGGGGAATAACTCTAGGCAATAACTTTGAACAATATTTCGTTCCCCCTTGTCAGTGATGCTTCTGACAAAGTTTATTTGAAATCGGGTCAGTAGTTTCTGAGGAGATGCTATTTAAAAATGTGGACGGATGACGGACGCATGGCGCCAGACAAATTGCGGTCACAATAGCTCATCCTGAGCCTTTGGCTCAGGTGAGCTAAAAAGGGAGGCAATTCAATATTTGGAGATGACAGAGTTATTATTCTTCTGTACTACACTTCTCTTTGTCGTCCTCGAACTCAGTATCAAGTTTCATCAAGTTACCACTGGTTAGGAACTTGGTTACAGTGGGGCGAGGGTCCTCACGACAGGTGGTATCGGAGTCCTGCCTATACATGTTTCAGAGTGCTTTCGTGAAGCAAAATCAGTCATGTTGAAGTGAACGCTAAAGAGGTAATTTTAAGGCTAAACTATTTGTTTTTTTTGTTTTGTTTTAATTTTATGTCGCTTTCAACAGTATTTCAGTCATATCGCGACGTCCAGCTATTTACAGGTGGAGGAAGACCCCAGAAGTCCTTTATGCACTGTTTCAGGCACAAATTGGCAACTGGGTAGAACCACCGACCTTCCGTAAGCCAGCTGGAAGGCTTCCCCACATGAAAAATCCGAACGACCCTACTGGGATTCAAACTCACAGCGGTGAGGAGCTTAGTGATGTAAGTCACAGTGACTCTACCACTAGGCCACGGAGGCCCCCGGCTAAACTGTCAAAAATGCTGTAAAACTGATTTGTCACGATATAGTCTGATGTTTTTCCATGCGTCGTATATGCTTATTTCGTTCCGTTTATGGAATTTCTGGCTGAAATAGTTACCGTAATTTCCGGCAAATAGCCCGCGGGCTATCTCATTTTTTAACAGTCAATGAGGGGCCTGCCGGCTATCTAACGGAGCGGGCTATATGACGAATCGTTTTGCCTATCGGGATTGTGGGGGGAAAAATAAAAGAGCTACCGTAGTGTAAAATGGTTGTTTTCGGGAGTAATTTGATCGCAGCATATTCCATGTATATACACTGTAGGAACAATAGCGGTCTATAGCTACTTTAATGAGCAGCTAAATGTATGTGTACGTAACACAATCACCGTTAATTTCAAAAGTGAAACAGATGAAGAGGAAATTAAAATAGTTTAGCATTAGTTCTAATAAATTCTTACCTTTAGAAATGCGTGTCTATTCTACGGCATTTTAAACAGGAAATCGGTAATCGTGTTATTTGTTATCTGTTGAGACGCTGATTTACTCAGCGTTTAAACAAGATCAACAGTGTTTGCAACTTGAACACAAGTTGCGATTAGCAGGCAAAGGGTAAAATTCATTGCATGAACAAACACGAAGCATGAATACAACCAATACAATCAGCTTTATTGTTCTCCAACAGCTAACGGCCTGTAGGCCTACTATACTGCGTAAGTTTTCACGGGTTTATCAAACCTCGCATGAGATTAAAACTAGTCATAGCCTACCCGACACTATCGATTTATTCAACAACTACAACCATTTGGATCCACACTGTTTTCATTGGTCACTAATGTTCTAAAAATTTACCGTTGTCAGTAGAATTGAGGGCTTAATATAAACAAGAGACCCAGAGGGTCACATTTCGCTCACCTGAGGACACTGTACCATAGAATCTGACTGGGCAAGACAACATTTTGATATAGCTATGACCCAGGTCCCATAATTTGATCTTGGTAGAGGACCACAATGCAAATCTACATGTCAGATATTAATGATCTGGGCCTTACGGTTTAAGAGAAGATTTTTAAAGGTTTTCCTATAACAAGAGCCCCATGGGGCATATGTCACTCACCTGAGAATAGCTGTACATCAAAATGGAGATAATGATTCATGTCCAGGACGGGGTCATTTTTTACCCGAGGGGCATAATTTGAACAATCTTAATAGAGGACCTGTAGATGATGCTATGTTCCAAATATCTAAGATCAGGGTACTAGGGTTCTAGACATGAAGATTTTTTTAAAGTTTCCATTGAAAAAATATATTTTTAGCTCCTGTGACCTACATATGCAACAGACTGGAACCATTTGAACAAAATAGATAAAGGACATCTAGAAGTAACACCATGCCGAATATCAAAGCGCTGGCTATATTAGCTTCAGAAAAGAAGACGTTTGAAAACTGTGACCCCCGGGTGGGGCTAATTTTGACCCCAGGGGCATAATTTGTACAAACTTGATAGAGGACCTGTAGATGATATGCAATCGACCAGAACCATTTGAACCTTATTGGTATAGGACATCTAAAAGTGTCACCATGCCAGATATCAAAGCTCTGGCCATATTAGTTTCAGAGGAGAAGACGTTTGAAAATTTCACTATATAACTCTATGTAAAACTGTGACCCCCGGGGTGGGGCCAATTTTGAGCCCAGGGGCATAGTTTGTACAAACTTGATAGAGGACCTGTAGATGATGCTATGTGACAAATGTCTAAGATCTGGCCCTTGTAGTTTCAGACAAGAAGATTTTTTAAGATTTCCTTATTTTTTCACTTGGTTACATTGTTTTTAATTCTTTGAACAATTTTGAAACAACTTGACCCAAGGAACATTCGTGTAAAGTTAGGTTGAAATCTTTTCAGCGGTATATGAGGAGATGTCATTTGAAGCAATTGTTAAAGACAACAATGACTGTATAAAGTGAAATTATTTTCTTATGTGGAAGAATAAATTAAAGACATAAAAAGGAATATGTATGGGTTAATAGGTTAATAAATATCATTATTTACATTTTCTAAATATAAGAAACTATATGTAAATGAGTGGCAAATAGTTTGGATCCAGATTAGATGCAGCATTATGTGGCATCTGACCTGGATCCATACTGTTTATGGCCAAGAATTAATTGTGGACTGATAGACAGAAAGATAAACAAACAAACAAACAGACAGACCAAAAGTAATATGCCTTGAACTAAGTTGTGCTTGAGCATAAAATAGCAGACGTCATCATTTCTGCTATGTATCTCAGTGACCTGAGTTCAGAGCTAGCTATGGGTCAGTTATGCAATAAGAGACGGTCTCAGGGAGAAATGACTATTAGCATGCTGAACTGTTGTCTGCTCCAAATGTTTGTATGTGAAATATGTAAAAAATAATAACTTATATTTTCTAAATATAAGAAAATATGTAAATTAGTGGCAAATAGTTTAGATACAGATTAGATGCTGCATTATGTGGCATCTGACCTGGATCCAAACTGTTTGCAAAAATGTTGCATTTAGTATAAGGGTAGCTTCTTAGCCTGGAAGATACAATGGGTCTGTATAAAAACGGATCATTAGAGAGTTTTTACTGTCAGACCTGCATCAAAAAGCACTGATACGGCCAGGGTTGAGTCAAATTTGACCCTAGGGTTTTGATTTTTTACAATTTTGAAAGTGATTTAGTAGAAGATACTATTCATGCAATATCTAAGGTGTGGGAACAGTGGTTTTTTACAAAAAACTTGTTTAAAGTGTTTCACTTTTTTTAATAAATTTCAATAAGTAGTCAACATTTGAATTTTATTTTAACGATTTCTGTAGAGAAGCATCCAAGGAAAACCATCAGCAATTTAGTTTTTCCCTCAAACTCGCGGTTTCAGAGGAGATGTCGCTTGAAGTAAAATTTGAACGGACGGACAGACGGACAGATGGACAGACGGACAGACGGACGGCGGGCGATCACAACAGCTCACCTTGAGCCTTCGGCTCAGGTGAGCTAAAAAACTGATAAGCCCCAGGGCGGGGCCATTTTTGCCCCAGGGTCAAACTTTGAACAATCTTGGTAGAAGATCATTAGGTTATGATACATACCAAATATCAAAGGTATGGGCCTTTGGGTTTTGGAGAAGAAGATTTTTTAAGATTTTCTTATGCATTAAAAGTTGTCTATAGGGTCATGTTAGAAAATCTGGTCCCACAGCAAGGGGAATAACTCTAGCCAAAAACTTTGAACAAGATTTCGTTCCCCCTTGCCACTGATGCTTCTGACAAAGTTTGGTTGCAATTGGGTCAGTGCTTTTGAGGAAATGTTGTTTGAAAATGTGAACGTACGACGGACACCGGACGCCAGACACCGGACGGAATGGTATCACAATTGCTCATCCAGAGCCTTTGGCTCAGGTGAGCTAAAAAGCATAGAATAAAAGTTAACACTATTCAGCTAATACGTTAATACATATAATCGGTGCTCCTTAGCGGTGAATCTTACGACGTGTAAGTTTCACAATATGACTGCGGGCATATAGACGGTGCGGCTTATTTGCCGAATCTTTTTTCATTTTTCTTTTTTCTGCGGGCAATATGCCGGATGCGGGCTATATGAAGGTGCGGGCTTATTGCCGGAAATTACGGTAATTAACTCTTTCCTCCCTGCAACTTTAAATGGACAAATCCAGTTTCGATTTTAGTCAAGTCCATTTCTGACTTTTAAGGGTTGTTTTTGTCAGTGTTAGGCATTATGACAAACAGTGAAGACCCTGATCAGAGGGCTCCTTTCGGAGCCCTCTGATCTGGGTCTTCACTGTTTGCACAGGACAATTTTACTATTCACATGTACACTGTTTGAAAAGGACGCCTATATGCGGGACTAGGGTTCAAAGGGTTAAACGCCGTTTTTATGTTCGTTAAAGTTTCTGGCAAGATTAATACTTAAATAACATCGGTGCAAGAGTCTCACATTAATAATATAGTATATCAATGAAATTTACTAGATTGTTACATGATGCATAAGGTTACAGAGTCTAACAGAGTGTTACAGGTTCTCTAACGACAGGTATTAAAGGGTTACAGGTTCTTATCGACATTTTTGTTTTGTTTGAGAGAGAATGGATCTAAAGTGCATGCATTGCAAGGGGTCCTTTACCCCTTACAATGCTTTAAGCTGTCACCTGTCTTTTATACAATCAATTAGCCTTCCTTTTAGTGGCTGTAAATTATATTTACTGTAATTATTACATAATTTTGCGTTCGGTTAGTGCCGAGTTGGTATTATTTTATCATATATGTAAAGAACCATCGTCGTATTTAATCATTCCGAAATAGTTTACCCTACTTGACGATACAAAAATAATGAAAAGTACTCAATTTCAAAGATTCTGTTACTGTATTTATTTCACACAATGAAAACCGAACTCTTAAAAAATAAATATATACTTACAAATATCTCAAAATCGATCACTGAAATAATGTTGAATTTAGAACAACTCCAAAGGCAAAAAACCAACCGGTACAAGTAATAAACAAGAGCCGTATACGGCCCTAAATCGCTCACCTGGAACAACTGAAATAAGCATAAAATATCTGAGTAAGCTGAGAAATTATGACATTACGATTTAGCCAATCACTTCAGTATACGCCAAGGGCAATGATTTGAACAATATTGACAGCAAACATTTAAGAAAACAATTAAGTAAAATTTGTGACGGACGAAAGCTGGAAAATTTGACACAATTTTTTTTGAAGATTTCATGCACAAGATTTTTTAAAATTTAATGAAACGATTGTTCTTTTAGCTCTTGTGACCTAGATATGCAACAGACCGGAACCATTGAACAAAATTGGTAAAGTACCTCTAGAAGTCACACCATGCCAAGTATCAAAGCTCTGGAAATCTTAGTTTCAGGAAAGAAGATGTTTGAAGTTTCACTATATAACTCTAAGTAAATCTGTGACCCCCCAGGGTTATTTTTTTTACTAAGGGACATAATTTGAACAACTTTGATAGAGAACCAGTAGATGATGCTTTATGCCAACTATCTAAGCTCAGTTTCAGACAAGAAGATTTTTTAAAGTTTTTATTGAAGCGATCTATTTTTAGCTCCTGTGACCTAGATATGCAACGGACCGGAACCATTTCAACAATGTTGGTAAAGGCCTTCTAGAAGTTTCACCATGCCATATATCTAAGCTCTGGCCATGTTAGTTTTAGAGAAGAAGATTTTTGAAGTTTTCACTATATAACTTTTATGTAAATTTGTGACCCCCGGGGTGGGGTCATTTTTGACCCCATGGAATAATTTGAACAACTTTGATAGAGGACCAGTAGATGATGCTTTGTGCCAAATATCTAAGCTCAGAAAAATGCGGTTTTAGACTAGAAGATTTTTAAAGTTTTTATTGAAGCGATCTATTTTTAGCTCCTGTGACCTAGATATGCAACGGACCGGAACCATTTCAACAACTTTGAAAGAGGACCATATAAGGATCATTTCTGGTAAGTTTGGTAACAAGAGCCGAATGCGGCCCTAAATCGCTCACCTGAGGAACTATTGTGTAATACTCAATGCAAAATGAAAATTGTCATTGCATGTATGTTGACTGTTGCATGAAGAAGTAACTCAGAATCCGTTTGTCATTATTACTGTTTGAGCAAAAAGGAAAAATATCGAAACTATATAAAAAGTCCTAATAAAGGGTGTTAATATTATTGAATTCTGACAATGGATACAGTATCAGAGTAGAGGGATTTTTAAAGGGTTTCCTGTATAAGCCTATGTAAAACTGATAAGCCCAGGACGGGCCATTTTTTACCCTGAGGTCATGATTTGAACAATCTTGGTAGATGACCATAAGGCAAAGCTAGATGCCAAATATAAAAGGTCTGGGCCTTACAGTTTCAGAGAAGAAGATTTTTAAAGGTTTTACTATATAAGTCTATGTAAAACTGATAAGCCCTGGGGCGGGGCCATTTTTGACCCAGGGATCATGATTTGCACAATCTTGGTAGAGGACCATAAGGCAAAACTACATGTCAAATATAAACGGTCTAGACCATACAGTTTCAGAGAAGAAGAGTTTTAAAGGTTTTCCTATATAACTCTATGTAAAACTGATAAGCCCTGGGGCGGGGCCATTTTTGAACGGGGGGTCATGATTTGAACAATCTTGGTAGAGGACTACAAGGCAAAGCTACATGCCAAATATAAAAGGTCTAGGCCATACAGTTTCAGAGAAGATGAGTTTTAAAGGTTTTCCTATATAACTCTATGTAAAACTGATAAGCCCTGGGGCTGGGCCATTTTTGACCCGGGGGTCATTATTTGAACAATCTTGGTAAAGGTTCACAACATGATGCTACATATGAAATTTGGTTGTCCTAGGACTTATGGTTATTGACAAGAAGATTTTTTAAAGTTTTGACTTTGGTTGTCAATATTACGTAAATACGGAAAATGACCACGCCCTATGGCGGCCATGTTTTTTTACGGATCAAAATTCTTTGAACAATTTTGAAAGTATATTGAGAAATATTTTGGTGAAAACCAAATTGAAATCGGACCAGTAGTTTTTGAGAAGAAGATTTTTTTAGATATTGTGCATGGTTGCCATGGCAACAAGACTGATAGACCCACCCACTTTTTTTCAAAAATATTTGAAGCTCACAACTACAGTATGTATCTGACCAAGTTTGGTTAAAATTGGGCCATTGGTTTCAGAGAAGAAGTTATTTAAAACAAATTGTGAACAGAGGACACCGACACTGACTGGTAGTTTAGGAGATGTTGTTTAAAGAAATTGTTGACGACGGACGGACGGACGGACGGACGGACGAAGACGGACGTCGGACACAGCACGATCAGAATAGCTCACCTCGGCACTTTGTGCCAGGTGAGCTAAAAAAAGAATCTGCAAAATTATCGTATGGTTATCTCTGTCCATTACATGACTTGTCAACCAAAGCATAGTACTTAATGCAAACATTCGTCATACATTTGGGCCGTGTCACGACAAAACCTGCCTTAATGACAAAAAAATCGATTTTGGCTTTTTTGCATTTTCTTTTACATCATTTAATTCTCTTTCCAATCATGTTATTTTTATCATGATGCGCTATGTACTTCTAATGATATGAAGTTTTTAAAAATGCGGTATGAGGTAACATTCTGATTACATGACGTCAATTCAACGTCAACTTTGTCACGCACTCATAGACGTCATAGTGAATTAACGTTTACAAATTTTTCGCTCCGGGACATCGATTTAAACTTCATGGGGACGACTTGGACCTTTGTATTTGATATACTTTTCACTTATAGACTAATGTTGAGGTCGGTATATAGTTTTGATGACCTGTGAAAAGTCAAATTGGTCGAGGGCTAAGTTCGAGAATGCCTATTCATCCTCGGTCAATATCACTGTTCTAAAGATCTCAACATTAATTAGTCTATAGCCATCATATAGCATAACTAATTTTACGAAAAATAATAACTAAATAGTAAACGACTATTGATTTATTTGTCTATACCGATCACAAGCTGAGTCCAGAAAAGTATGTGAAGTCCTGGGAATGCCGTGTAGACCCATGTGATTTTTACGATACTGCAAAATCATATAAAACGGGGTCTACATAACGCTTCCAGATCTACTCGCACTTCCCGGACTCGGTACGCGATCGGTATGTATTAATTAGAAACGATAATGTACAACGGACATGAGACATTGATTATAACATCATACAGTAACATCATTCAACAAAAAAATTGTTTTTATAAGTCTGGACACGTGTCGTCTTGAAAGACTGGTCTGACATCCTGTGCAAGTACGCCTGTCTCAGTGCCGGTGGATCCATTACAGCTGGTCGCACTACATGGCAGGGAAGCGGTAGGCTGGATCCCTTAAGATATTGAAGTAGGCTTCCTCTTCGTCTGCCCCGTCCGTACAGAAACTACGCCAGGTTCGGTGGATACAAACCTAAAGTACTGGTACTTCCTGTGAGAGAAAAAAAAACATTCATGTGTACAAATTCGCCTTGGTTACTGAACGCCACGATGTCCACAAGTTTCTCTGAAAGCTGCGCAAGCGTGTCGAAGTCGGAGCGTCTAAAATAAAAAAAGTGTATAAAAACAGATTTATACCTAATAAAATATGTAGCACATTTAGGCAGCAATAAATCGTTTAATTTGTAAATGGTTCAAATTGACTAAAAGCTTTTGTGCGTTCGAGACGCCGAGTTACCCAACCTATTTAGGCTAAGACACTTTAGCACGGCGTATTGCGACCGCAGATATGTATAACTGTTAAATATACCTAGGCCATCAAAATAATCTTTGAAAGAACTTTATTATCAAGTAGTTTTCAATTTATTATACCTAGGCTATATAGATTTTTAATGTTGGCGAGGTCGCTGTCTACTAAACATCTGGCGTGGCCTGGAACCTGCATGTGGTACTCAATCTTCAATCAACGAGTAAATCTACATAGAATATTAATACCTAAATCAACGTCTAGCAAATTTGGTTTAGGTGACCACAAAAAGAAACATTATAAGCACAATTTTGTAAGAAAACTCAAATATATAACTATAAGAGAAGTTTATGGAGCCTTCACATACACGGATTTTTCTTACGATTCCTTACGGATTGCAAACTCGTAGTCAATCGTAAGCATCCGCAAATGATCCATTAGTGTCCGTAAATAACTCACAAGTATCCGTAAGGATTCGTGGAAGAAGATGCCCGTTTTGTTATGTTAAATTTTTTCTTACGATTGTCTACGGAGTTATTCTTCCGTAAATCACTCATAAAAACGATCCGTTGAGTATCGCAAACCGGTTGTAACAACACGTTATCCTCCGTAAACAGCCCGCAATGATCCGTAAACCCCGCGTAACGTGTTCGTAGTCATCCGTGGTATTATCGTTGATATTTTCCGTAAAAAAGGCATACTCTTGTCAAAAAGACCACAAAAATCTCAGTGAAATATTTCTTTCAGTCATGTCGATGTTCTCTCACCTCATGCCAGTTGTCGAATGATGACACATTAGAAATTGAATACCTTTTGGTCCTAAAATGGTCAAACGCGTCAGTTCTCTTAATAGGTAAATCGTTACAACTCATGAAGGTGCCTTCACATACACGCATGTTTCTTATCTCCAAACCGTAGTCAATCGCAAACGTCCGGAAATAAATCTTTAACATCCGTAAATACATCGCAGATGTCCGTAAACAATCCGTTACCATACGCAAAACTCGACGACATCCGTAAGCCTCCGTAAGACGAAAATCAATTTTTTTGACATGTCAAAAACATTTCTACGATAGACTACGATAGACCACGGATGGACTTTTCCGTAACAATCCGCAACTTCTCGTAACTCGTTCGTAACATCACGTAACCCTAACATTTGCAAACAGTTAACATCCAGATTAGACTGCGCGTGACGCTACCTATCATCAGGACTTACTCTGATTGAGACTCTTATCTAATAGTTTGAGAAATTTTAGAAAAATCTTATAATAACAGTAGCACACGTCAATTGTTGCAGGCAGTGATCTTACGTTCGTTTTACGATTAAGCCCATCCACTGTCTTCACGTAATGAGCTTTGAACAATTTTCGTTTGCGTTTATTTATCAAATTTAATGTAAGGTATTTTGATTTAAGGAGTATAAAATTTAGTGTCAATAATTGTGGATCCTGACCAGATGCCGCGTTACGCGACGCCTGATCAGAATCCAAACCCTTTGCAAGTAATCATTGTACTCGGGTTAAGGCAGTGAAGGGGCAAGTACAATGAAACTTGTTTCGAGTGACCTTTATCTGAAAGACGTTCAGGTAGTTACAAACAGGTGCGACTGCTAAATAACGCGGGTGAGTTTTGCCGTAAATATATCGTAATAACTAGTAAGTAACCGTAAATAGCACGTAACAACTCGTAACAGACCGTAAATAGCCCGTAACAACTCGTAAGAAATCTTAATTTACTCTTAAAAGTGGAATAAATCGTAAGGTACTGTATACTTTTACGAACGTGTGCCATCTGTAAGGAAATCGTAGAAATTCCGTGTATTTGAAGGCCCCATAAGATAAACAATCCAAAAATTCATAGATCTAAGAGATCTATTCAGATAATGATGCCATGTTTTCATTTTCAATGACAGTGGTCATTTTTTCGTCCGAAATGGAATTAATTGACATTGTAGGTATTATTATATAACATGAAAGCTGTGTTACTGATCTAAAACGAGTTATTACGTTGATGAAATAACAATAACAGCAAAAAGTAGAGAAAAAATATCATCGCCTTTAGCAAGAATTGAACTCCGATACTCCGGCTTGGAAAGCGAGATACATATCCACTGGACCAAGGGGACGTTGCAATTTTCTCAACGTTGATTTGGTTACTTGAATAATTTCGTGAGTGAAAACAAAAAATAATGCAAGTGCCAATAATATACCATTCTATCAATTGTTTATTGTTAGTTAAATTAACACATCTAGATCTAATTAATTCACGATCATTTACATAAAATCTACAGAAAAAAACGTCAAACAAGCTTAAACGTTTCATAATTAAAGTGTGCTTGGCGATCTAAAAATAGATTCACAAAGCCTCCAGACACCAGTATTCAAAGTTCGGATTCCACTCCGGATTAAAATATAGAGTGAAATGTAGAATTTATGTCGATTTAAAAAAATGCATTTTTGTCTGCATATATACATAAGTGTAAATGTTTGAGAAAGGAAAGCGGAAGCATAAAGCTAACGATACCTGTTATGGTAGGGGAGAGGTCATGTTTGTTTACGTTTCACTTTTCCTTAAACAGCTCTACGCTTGGAATTCTAGATCTAGGGACCTGTGCATAGAATGATTATAACAAGAAGAATAAAATGTAGATCTAAACTCACCTCTAAATCGTTGTCCATTTATCCAGGTATTTATGGTGGTATTGAACTAAGAAAATACGATCTATTGAATGTCAAGGTGAAATTGCGCGGCACTTTTACTGAAACTTATGACGTCAATGAAAAAAATCTATTTTTAGCTCCTGTGACCTAGTTATGCAACTGACCAGAACCATTTGAACAATTTTCGTATAGGACATCTAGAAGTGTCACCATGCCAAATATCAATGCTCTGGCCACATTAGTTTCAGAGAAGAAGACGTTTGAAAATATCACTATATAACTCTATGTAAATCTGTGACCCCCGGGGCGGGGCCAATTTTGACCCTAGGGGCATAATTTGAACAAACTTGATAGAGGACATGTAGATGATGCTATATGCCAAATATGTAAGCTCTGGCCCTTCCAGTTTTTGACAAGAAGATTTTTTAAGATTTCCTTATTTTTTCACTTTGGTTGCCATGGCAACCAGAGTTCTGCATTGTTTTTAATTCTTTGAACAAATTTGAAAGAGCTTGACCCAAGGAACATTTCTGTAAAGTTTGGTTGAATTCTGTCAAGCCGTATAGGAGGAGATGTCATTTGAAGCACTTGTTAACGATGACGCAAGACGCACGAATAACGACGGACGACGCCGGACGCCGGACACAGGGCCATCCCAATAGCTCACCTTGGGATCACTTTTCACCCCAGAGACATAATTTCAACGAGAGCACCACAAACGGGTGCTGGACGCTCGACTTTCATATACTTGAGATGGCTACATTTTCCAAACTTAAAGAATGTGTATGGGTGTTTAATTAAGAAATAATCTATGTTCTACCGTTGTGAAACGGTATTTTACAACGGTCGGGAGTTGTGGTGCGCAGGAATTGACCACGAAGGCCGAAGGCCTGAGTGGTCAATTCCTGCGCACCACAACGACCGACCGTTGTAAAATACAGTTTCACAACGGTAGAACATAGATTATTTCGATTCTAACATGACCAGATTTAAAGAAATTCATTAGAAAGGAAATCAAATGTTCCATACTTATTTCCTCAGCGGATGAAGTTTTTCGACCGAATAACGTTTTCCGCGGCATTACAAGAATCTAACACCCATAAGCAAATTTACATTTACCGATCCACAATCTGGCATAGAACCAACATTACACCAAACAAGACAGAAGAATAAAAAAATTACTGTAACGTTACTGGTTAAAAGTATATGGTCTGTACGGGCTATATGAATAACGAAAGAAATTTAAAAAAACATAACGTATGAACGCACGAGGTCACGTCATGTCATATAACCGCGGGAGGAGCGGGGTAGGGAAGAGCGTGGTATACCGTCCCAGGTATACCACGATAGACCTGTTCTTTGTTTATAGAGACGAATTCACGTGTCATGTTAGAATGCCCTGTTGATCATAAAAGTTTGTAAGCAACAACAACTTTAACATACTTGGACAGCCTGCATTCCATTTAAAGTAAACTATAAGTCAAAACAAGGACAATATCTTTATATCTTTTATATCTATAAACAAGAATTCTAATATATTGGAAGTTTGAAATTAATAACTTTCTACAGTTACTGAATAATTTCATATACAAATTCTTAGTCAAACAAGGGCAGTAACTCTGCAATGACAAATCCCATGGTTATCTGCCTTGTTGAAAGGTGATGGATGCCCTTTTGAAACTGAACAAGTATTCAAATTTCAAGTTAATACCTATGGTAGTTATTGAGAAATCTAATTAAATTCTAAAAAGTCAATACCAAAGGGCAATAACTCTGGAATAACAAAATCCAGGGTTACCTGCCCTCTTGTAATGAGTTGTCCTTTTGATACTTAACAAGTATTTAAAGTTTAAAGTAAAAACCTATGGTAGTTATTGAGAAAATTCAATTTACAAGTTTTATGTAAATAAAAACAAGGGCAATAACTCTGGAATGGCACATCCCCGGTCACCTTTCTTATTTGAATCAGTTGCCCTTTTGATATAACACAAATATTTAAAATTTCAAGTTAATACCTTTGACAGTTATTAAGATTTTTCAATTTACAAGTTTTAAGTAAATAAAACAAGGGCAATAACTCTGGAATTACAAATCACAGAGTAACCAACCTTGTTGTAATGAGTTGCCCTAGTATTCAAAGTTTCAAGTTAATATCTTTCATAGTAATTTAGATGTTAATTTATAAATTTTAAGTAAATAAAACAAGGGCAATAACTCTGAAATGACAAATCCCAGGGTTACCTGCCTTGTTGTTATGAGTTGCCCTTTTGATACTGAACAACTATTCCAAGTTTCAAAAGGATACCTTTGATAGTTATTGAGACATGTTAATTTATCATTTTTAAGGAAATAAAACAAGGGCAATAACTCTGAAATGACAAATCCCAGGGTTACCTGCCTTGTTGTTATGAGTTGCCCTTTAGATACTGAACAAGTATTCCAAGTTTCAAATGGATATCTTTGATAGTTATTGAGATATGTTAATTTATAATTTTTAAGTAAATAAAACAAGGGCAATAACTCTGAAATGACAAACCCCAGGGTTACCTGCCTTGTTGTTATGAGTTGCCCTTTAGATACTGAACAACTATTCTAAGTTTCAAATGGATACCTTTGATAGTTATTGAGAAATGGACTCTTACAAAAACCTTAAGCAAAAAACTTAACCGACGCAGATGCAGACGACAGGGTGACGACAATAGCTCGACTTTTCGAAAAAGTCGAGCTAAAAATCTTGCTGATGAACTTGAAAATTAAGTGTGCTGTCAAATATTTTGTGCATGGATGGTTTCAGACAGGAAGACTCTTCATTGAAAAAAATCTATTTTTAGCTAGTATGACCCAGATATGCAACACACCCAAACCATTTCAGCAAAATTGGTAAAGAACATCTAAAGTGTCACTATGCTGAATATCAAAGCTCTTGCCATAGTAGTTTCAGAGAAGAATATTTCACTACATAACTCTATGTAACACTGGGACCCCTAGGGCTTTGGCAGTTTTAACCCCAGGGGCATAATTTGAACAATCTTGATAGAGGACCTAAAGATGATGCTTCGTGCCAAAAATGTAAGCTCAGGGTACTGTGGTTTCAGACAAGAAGTTTTTTCAGATTTCATTGAAAAAATCTATTTTTAGCTCCTGTGACCTAGATATGAAACTGACCGGAACCATATTTACAAAATTGGTTAACGGCTTCCAGAAAAGTCATCATGCCAAATATCAAAGCTCTGGCCATATTAGTTTCAGAGAAAAGGATGTTTGAAGATCCCCGGGGCGGGGTCATTTTTGACCCCAGGGACATAATTTGAACAATCTTGATAGAGGACCTGTAGATGATGCTTTGTGCCAAATTTCTAAGCTCAAGGTACTGTGGTTTCAGACTAGAAGATTTTTTAAGATTTCATTGAAAAAATCTATTTTTAGCTCCTGTGACCTAGATATGCAACTGACCGAAACCATATTTACAATATTGGTTAAGGGGTTCTAGAACAGTCATAATGCCAAATATCAAAGCTCTGGCCATATTAGTTTCAGAGAAAAAGATGTTTGAAGATTTCACTATATAACTCTTAGTAAATTTACGATCCCTGGGGCGGGGTCACTTTTGACCCCAGGGACATAATTTGAACAATCTTGATAGAGGACCTGAAGACAATGCTTTGTGCCAAATATCTAAGCTCAGGGTACTGTGGTTTCAGACAAGAAGATTTTTTAAGTTTTCACTGAAACAATCTATTTTTAGCTTCTGCGACCTAGATATGCAACGGACCAGAAATGTTTGAACAACTATGAAAGAGGACCATACAAGGATCATTCCTGCCAAGTTTGGTGAAAATCCATCCATTAGTCTAGGAGGAGAAGTCGTTTGAAGAAATTGTTGACGACGAACGAACAACGACGGACACAGCACAATCAAAATAGCTCACCTTTGCACTACGTGCCAGGTGAGCTAAAAACAGAATACGTTATAGATCTTCCTCCAGGAATCCGATCGAACGGCACCAAAACCTGTGCATATTATCAACTTTACAAAGTTTGATAAGTAATGTAAGGACTAGAGGAATTTCAATTCTCAAGGGTTGGTAAACTTGCGTTTTTTCCGGTGTCGTCCAAACAACGGCCTCAATGAAAATGATCTTCCACAAAGAAAGACCAGATTCTTTGGTCCACGTTTGTCTTTGACATGTTCAATGAGGGAGGCTTTCAAATCGAGTTCTGCTCCGCAAGTGTCACATTCGAGGGAAACAAAAGGAGTTCAAGAACTTTTGTTATTCTAGAACAATGGTTAAACAAGAGCCGTATACGGCCCTAAATTGCTCACCTGGAACCGTTGATGTAACATATCTTGGAAAGCTGAGAAATTATGACAATATGATTGTGCCAATTGCTGATTAGATGATGCTGAGTGCCAAATAGATAAGCTCAGGGTACTGTGGTTTCAGAGAAGATTTTTAAAGTTTTTATTGAAAAAAATCTATTTTTAGCTCCTGTGATCTAGATATGCAACAGATCAGAATCATTTGAACAATATTGGTAAAGTACCTCTAGAAGTTACACCATGCCAAATATCAAAGCTCTAGCTATATTAGTTTCAGAGGAGAAGAGGTTTGAAGATTTCACTAAATAACTCTATGTAATTGTGTGACCCCTGGGGCGGGGTCATTTTTGACCCCAGGGACATAATTTGAACAATCTTGAAGGAAGACCTGAAGATGATGCTTTGTGCAAAATATATAAGCTCAGGGTATTGTGGTTTCAGAGAAGAAGACTTTTTAAGTTTTTATTGAAAAAATCTATTTTTAGCTCCTGTGACCTAGATATGCAACGGACCGGAAATATTTGAACAATATTGGTAAAGTACCTCTAGAAGTTACACCATGCCAAATATCAAAGCTCTAGCAGTATTAGTTTCAGAGGAGAAGAGGTTTGAAGATTTCACTTTATAACTATATGTAAATTTGTGATCCCCTGGGCGGGGCCATTTTTTACCCCAGGGACATAATTTGAACAATCTTGATAGAGGACCTGCAGATAATGCTTTGTGCCAAATAGCTAAGCTCAGGGTACTGTGCTTTCAGGAGAAGATTTTTTAAGTTTTCATTGAAAGAATCTACTTTAGTTCCTGTGACCTAGTTATGCAACGGACCGGAACCATTTGAACAATATTGGTAAAGTACCTTTAGAAGTTGGACCATGCCAAATATCAATGCTCTAGCTATATTAGTTTCAGAGAAGAAGAGGTTTGAAGATTTCACTATATAACTCTTTGTAAATTTGTGACCCCCGGGGCGGGGCCATTTTTGACCCCAGGGACATAATTTGAACAATCTTGATAGAAGACCTGAAGATGATACTTTGTGCAAAATATCTAAGCTCAGGGTACTGTGGTTTCAGAGAAGAAGATTTTTTAAGTTTTTATTGAAACAATCTATTTTTAGCTCCTGTGACCTAGATATGCAATGGATCGGAAATATTTGAACAACTTTTAAAGAGGACTATATAAGGTTCATTCCTGCCAAGTTTGGTTAAAATCCATCCAGTAGTTTAGGAGGAGATGTCGTTTTAAAGAAATTGTTGACGACGGACGACGAACAAACGGACGGACACAGGACGATCAAAATAGCTCACTTTGCGCCAGGTGAGCTAAAAACATCAACTTTCTAGAATTATTGCAGAAAATTCATGAACGTTAAATGGACGCTTCTAGAATTGTTCATGAATATTCAAGAAATCATTCTGGAATAGTTCTAGAATTATTCAATACCTTCCCACAGGGGTATGTTGGTGCTGCTAAAGAAAGCCTGGACTTCTGATCATTTATTGATATTCTTTACACAGAAACTGCTCTTTCTTCTGCGTTTACGACATTAGTACGGGAGTCCGGCTGCTGGAAGTGCAGCATGAGTTGTTTTTTTATGAAGAATCCTTGCCATGAGACTGTGTAAACTCGCTGAACGATTATGTACTTATATGTACACGCGAGAAAGAGTCATGACTCTGAAACATTTTTCGAAATGACCCCGATACGACCTGTGGTGAGGACCCTCGCCCCACTGTAACCAAGTTCCTAACCAGTGGTTACAGTGCTGCAGAAAACTTTTTTTTTTTTAATTTTATGTAGAACAAGACTGCGCGTTCAATAAACGCTTATGCCCCCAGTGGCATCCTTGACAATATATTCTGAATCTTTTCTAAGTCCAAATTAGTTAAAGGTCAAGGTCAAACTGAGCTTGGGTATTATTGTTTAGTTGGTAATGGTCCAAGACAACAACTGTATAAGTATCAAAGCATTGTAGTCAGTTGTGTTGATGCTAGATGAAACAGTAAAATCTAGTTAACCAAGAAATAGCCTATTTAAAATTTTCTAAGTGCAAAATTAGGTCAAGGTCAAGGTCAAAATAAAAGTTTGGTGATATTGGTGGATAGGGAATGGACCAAGGCAACAACTGTATAAGTATCCAAGCATTTGGGTAAGCGGTGTTGATGCTAGATGAAACGGTAAAATCTACTTAACCTTGTTACGGACGCACGCACGGATGGACGGACAGGACGATTACTATATGCCCGCATCTGTCGATGCTGGGGGCATAAAAAGGGATATAATTCAATATTAGGAGATGGCAGAGTTATGGTTCTTGAGTACAGCATTGCCTCTTTCATCCTGTATCAAGTTTCAACTACTTACAATGCAATGCTCAGGAGATATGCTCCAGACAAAATTATATTTTTTTTTAAATAGAAAAGGGGAGACAATTAAATATTGGGCGATGACAGAGTTATGGTTCTTGTGTACTGCACCTCCTTATGTCACCATCTATCACTGTATCAAGTTCCATTAACTTAAGGTGTAGCAGTCAAGAGATATACTCCGGACAAAATTGTTTTGCATTTTTAGACAAGAGGGCCATGGCCCTTAGTTCGCTCACCTGAGGTCACTGTGCCTTAGCTTAATAGGCAAGACAACATTTTAATATAGCTGTAAATGGAATTATCTTCCAGACAAAAAACCATGACAAATAAATTATTGGAATAACTTAAAAAAATATTGTTGTCAGAGTTATGGCCCTTATCCATGACACTTCTTCTTATCAAGCTACATGTATTTCCGTATGATTATTTATTGCCCATTCTGCTTTACTTTCAACCTGCTTTAAGTTATCATCTACTAAGATATAGATACCATTTCTTATATCTTACATTTTTATGACTGTATAAAGTGGAATTATTTTCTTTAGAGGAGGAATAAATTAAAGGCATAAAAAGGCATATGTATGGGGTAATGGGTTAACATCAGTAGAACTGGAGTTATCTCAAAGACAAGAAAATATGACACTGGGAAATAACTCAAAAATGACATTGACCTTTGCAGAACATGGCCTAAGATATAAAGTTTCTAACTTTAACAAAGTTATGGCTAAGATTAAAGTTGTGGACTGACAGACAAACAAATTGACAAACAGACAAAAAAAAGCAGACAGACAAAAACAATATGCCTCCAACTGCAGGGGCATAAAAAATGTAGCAGACAACACCATATGCTTCGGTTACAGTGAACCTCAGCTGACCTGACTGGGCTGAGTTCAGTTATGTAACTCTGCCAGTAGGAAATGTGGCTAGGGTCTAACTCTTATAATGCTGAATTGCTGTCTGCTATACATATATTGAATGTGAATTATGACCTAGATATTCAACCGACCAGAACCATTTGAACAAAATAGGTACAGGACATTTAGAAGTGTCACCATGCCAAATATCAAAGCTCTGGTCATATTAGTGTCAGAGAAGAAGACATTTGAAATTTTCACTATATAACTCTATGTAAAACTGTGACCCCCGGGGCGGGGCCAATTTTGACCCCAGGGGCATAATTTGAACAAACTTGATAGAGGACCTGTAGGTGATGCTATGTGCCAAATATCTAAGCTCTGGTCCTTGTAGTTTTTGACAAGAAGATTTTTTAAGATTTCCTTATTTTTTCACTTTGGTTGCCATGGCAACCAGAGTTCTGCATTGTTTTTAATTCTTTGAACAAATCTGAAAGAGCTTGACCCAAGGAACATTTCTGTAAAGTTTGCTTGAAATCTGTTAAGCGGTATAGGAGGAGATGTCATTTGAAGCAATTGTTAACGACGACGGACGACGCACGACGACGGACACAGGGCCATCCCAATAGCTCACCTTGAGCCTTTGGCTCAGGTGAGCTAAAAAAGGGAGATAATGATAGAGTTACCGTTTTTATGTTCTGCACTTCCTTCAGTCATACTTTGTCACTGTAACAAGTTTCATCAACTTACGGTGTAACAGTCCAGAGATATGCTCTGGACAAAATTGATTTTTAATGAGAAAAGGGGAGATAATTCAAAATTTGGAGATGAAAGAGTTACGGTTCTTGTGTACTGCACCTCCTTTTGTCATTCTCTATCACTGTAGCAAGTTTCTTCAAATTACGGTGTACCGTTTAGGAGATATGCTCCGGACAAAAAAGCGTGACGGACGGACATACGTACCCACAATCTCCATTTAAGTGGCCATAGCCTTCTTAATTGTATCTCTTTTCTGTGGCTAAAATATGTGTGGTTAGCCACATAAATGAATACTAACTTTGTTATAGAATGATCTGGAGGCTAACCCTATTTCGCACAACTGGCCAGGTTATTGTCACAAGAAATGGCCAGGTTAATGTTACAAGAAACTGCCAGGTTAATGTTTTTCAATTATGTGTATAGGTTATGGACACAATTTTAGTCACACAACTATCATTTTGTGAGCACGGACGGACGGACAAAGCGGCGACTATATGGGGAGCATAAAAATAGGGTGCCCACAGATATCACAATTGCAACATGCAGTTTCATAATTTACACGCTTGTATGAACATTTTGGTACATACAATTAATTGTTCACACAAATAGAGACTGGTTGATGCAATATTTAAGCAAGTGACTCATTGCATTTTTGGTTCATAAAATTCCTGAACAAGATTGAACATGGTTTCACTACAGTTATAAAATTTGTTTGTTTACTTACTTGTACGGTTTATCGAGTGAACAATACATTACTTTAATCAAACAGACATTTGATTTGTACATTTATTTTCAATACTTTTGTATGGACGGACTACGGTGTTAAAATAAGTAGAATTTAGTGTAAACGGTAGTCATTTTGGATGCCATCTTGGAATAAGGCATAGAAATTTCAATTTTAGCCTCAATTTGATTATTCCACTGGTCTTGTTGTGTCCAACAACTTATATTTAGATACTTTGTTTGTCATTGTACTATAATTTATGTACTAGCGAAAATATTGAAGTATTGCTAAACGGCGGCCATTTTGGACGCCATCTTGGATTTTGGACCCTTAGAATGATCTAAATCAGTTGAGTTTTTACTTTTACCAAAAAAAACCACGAAGCCATTTTTTACGACAAATGGGCCTACACTAAATAGGGAGTCAATGTTCGGAGGGCCGTTGAAGGGAAGGAGCAATGTACAATAGCCTGACATTAATAAATTTGACATTGTTAACCTGAGCAACATCTTCAGTGGCAGACAGGGAGAACGGGTGACCAGCCAGGGTGTAGGCCTGTATCTCAAGGGCAGATAACTTGGCTATCATTATACTTTTCTGGTTCTCACTCTCCTCCTGACTGAAACCTAGAATACAAACATTGCAGTTACACAGTATTACTGTAACTTTTTACCCATAGCCTATACCTAGTTTTGAAGAAAGGTGACCACTTACAGCAAGTTGAAAGTAAAACAGAATGGTAGTGACTAGGGGTATGTGATCGTGCCTCTAATATTTGAAATTAGCGATACGGTCATGTACCCCTAGCGAGTCCTATGAAAGTTGGCTAGGGGGTATGTGAGTCAATCACACTATGTAGCAACACATTATTTTGCCTGCATGACTGTTTTATTGACGCTAATATCAATAATCTCTCATTTCCACCTTATCAAATTGATATTTAATGGAGAAAAACAAAGTAACTTTGACAAATATTCTCCACCCAACTTGTGTTCACGACTGCGATGAGAATAGATGTATTCCCCATATAGGGTATGGTGTTATCCTCACCTAGGCCCGATTTCTGAAATCCTTCATTATGTAACTTCCTGACGTAAATCCATGACTATTATTAACTGGGTTTTTTTCTTATAAATTTTATTCAAAGGTAACTCGCAGAATTATACACTGACGGAATCGAAACCTCGCGCTATATCGTAAATCTCGTGCGGCGGATGCGAGACTCGCGAGACTTGATAAGAGACTGTCTATCGGTAGTCAATATGATAAATGTGTGTTTTCGAAGCATTGTTCACGGGTTTATATTCCCGTGAATTGATAGGAATGTCCACCAAGTCGTTTAAATCCTATAAAATGTCAATAAAAACATTCGAGTTGGTAAATTTCAGGCCAGAAATGGCGGACAACGAGGCAAAAAGTGAAGATGTTGTCACGTGACACATAATCTTGCAAAATTCAACCGCCGCGAGAGCTCAGATACTCACCTATTCAACTTCGCTTAGTTGCTATTCCGTTTTGTATAATTCTGTGGGTAACTTATATGATAAGCTTGTTCAAAATTACTGCTGTTGTAGCCTCCTTACTTAGCGCTGAATATAAAGTGGTAAGGATATAGAAACTAGCGACACTTCAGCTCCCATCAATTAGCGATACATAATTATGTAAGTTTGCTGGTTAAATACCTGTTACAAAAATCAACTTGAAAAAAAACCAACCATGTTTGACAATGGATTGCAATTAAACAGTGCAATTATTCTAAACAAAGCAGATATTACTATATATATACTATACATGCTTGTAAAAATGTGTGAATTTTCTTTATTCATGGGTATAGTTTTCGCTGCGGTGACAAAAAAAATGCCGAAGTGTTTTGCTGAAGTTTCTTTGCTTTTCTGCGTTAAACAGCCATATTAGAAGGTAGAAATGATATTTTATCAACATTAACATCGATATTAACATACATGCAAACAAAATAAAGGGTTGCTATATAGTATTTATGACTCGAGCCAACCCCTAGCCAAACCTCACAGGATTCGCTAGGGGTATGTGACAGTACCACTAATTTAAAATATTAGAGGTACGGTCACGTACCCCTAGTCACTACCAAACGGAATACTTTCAGAGTTGAATCTAGAATTGTTTCAAGAGGGACCCAGCTCCCCCATACTCAATTGAAAAAGGGGGCCGCATAGAATTTTAAGGGCATAAAAACAGAATCTGAAACAAAACATTCCCATCATGGCATACTTCATTTGCAAGTCCATCAGTTTATAAGTGTCTTTATGGTCACAGAGGTCTTCAGTGGATGAATGAGTTAAAATCGTAAACAAGAGCAGCATGTGGCCCTAAATCGCTCACCTGGTACCCATGTTTACGGTCATGGTAATGGACCAGTAATGATAAAATTCCACTATAAGCCATCACCGTTAAATTAACCCCTACCCACAGGCAGCCATGTTGTTTGAACTAGGAAGATTATTTGAAGAAAACTGGCTAAGGGTCACCCATCATTACTTTTTTAAAAATATTCTTAAATCAGACCAATAGTTTCAGAGAAAAAGATTTTTGAAAAATTTCTATACAGAAATATAAGGAAAACTTGCCCCACCCACTGGCGGCCAGTAATTTTAAGATATCAAAATTATTTTTAGAAATCTGGTAGAGGGTCACCAATGGATCATTTGTGTAAAATTATTTTCAATTTGGACCAGCAGTTTCACAGAAGAAGATTTTTAAAGTTTTTACTATACAGTATCATAAGGAAAACGTGCCCCACCCACTGGCGGCCATGTTTTTTAAGATATCAAAATTATTTTAAGAAATCTGGTGGAGGGTCACCCATGGATCATTTATGTGAAATTATTTTCAAATTGGACCAGCAGTTTCAGACAAGAAGATTTTTAAAGTTTTCACTATATAGCCATATAAGGAAAATCTGCCCCACCCACTGGCGGCCATGTTTTTTAAGATAGGAACCTTATTTTAAGAAATCTTATAGAGGGTCACCAATGGCACATTTGGGTAAAATTATTTTCAATTCAGACCAGTAGTTTTTGACAAGAAGATTTTTAAAGTTTTTTCAATTGGTTTCCATGGCAACCACAATTTCAATTGGATTACCTATATTTGAAGAAATCTGAGAGAGTACCCTACAAGGAACAATCCTATGAAGTTTTAATGAAATTGACCTAGTAGTTTTCAAGAAGAAGATCTTTAAAGAAAAAGTTGACGACACACGACGGACACAGGGCGATCACAATAGCTCACCTTGGCACTTCATGCCAGGTGAGCTAAAAAAAAAGTATCTATTGAGTAAACAGTCAACTAAACTTTTTAATTTTTTGTGACAAATAGACGGATGGATGATAGAACTGTAAGACAGAAGGGATGGGTGATGGTTGCAAAAACAGGAGTACAATGATCATATTTGGACAGAAAGGCCTGAGCAAAAGGTGTAGACCCTGATCAGACTTCTTACTCCAATGGGAGTAGCCTGATCAGGGTCTCCACCATTTGCTATTCAGCTTACATCTTTTGGACAAAATTACTATGTGATAAAAATTATTTGTTCAAATTCTATGATAATTATAGCAGTTACACAAGGATGTTTAAGGGTACAGTGTGCCCTTTCTACAACCACCATCAATAGGAGACAAGTAGTGTGTGTGTTGTTCAGATGTGGTTGTTATAGGGAAGGGAACTTAATACCTTAAGAGTGTTTAGCATGACTTGACTTACATTTGAAAACAGTTTGAACCCAGATCAGACATCACGTTACATGCCATCTGATCTTGATTCAAACTCTTGTCACTCAATCTGTATGCTTTTGTCAAAATGTCCAATATGTAACTTTGAGAGAAAAAACCTATATCAGACAACTATTCTTAGCAGATGATTTTGCAGCAGTGAAAGTGTTTGGGGAACAGCAGTAAGCCTTGTTGATGGGAGGGAAGCATTGTTCGGAGGGTCTTTGTAGGGAGGGAGCACTGCAACTGACTTCCTCAGCCAGGTATAAAACAAGCACCTTAGAGCTGATATCCCCTGCCGCAGCGATTGTCGAGAAGAAAATGGCAAACATTATTGTGGGAGGAAAGGGCAAATGGTGATCACCTATCTTTAAAGATCAACATTCAAAAGCTTTTAACAAAGTTTTATAACAAGGGCCACTATGGCCCTAAATCGCTCACCTGGTACACCATTGCAAACTTGACCTATAGTGACCTAGATTATGACTGGCCATGACCCACAAACAACCTCCCATTTTCCTATGATTTGACCTAGTTTTTGAAAGGACACAATCCATATTTGAGTTTGACCTAGATTTGATGTAGGCAAAAATTCTGACAATATTTCATGCAGATCTAGTGAGATTTGTAACTTCGAAAAGGTTAACACTGTTTTTCTTTGATTTGACATAGTGACCTAGTTTTCAACCAGACATCATTCAAAATTAACTGAGCTAGATATCAATGAGGCAAACATGTTGAGCAAAATTCATTAAAATCCAATGAGAGTTGTAGCATCTAGAGTGTTAACAAGTTTTCCCTATGATTTGACCTAGTGACCTAGTTTTTTACTGACAATGACCCATATTCGAACTTGACCTAGGTATCAATTAAGCAAACATTCTGACCAAGTTGCATAAAGATCAGATGAAATTTAAAGCCTCAAGAGTGTTAACAAGGGTTTTCTATGATTTAACCTAGTGACCTAGTTTTTGACCGGACATGACCCATATTCAAACTTGACCTAGATATCAAAAAAACATACATGCTGACCAAGTGTCATCAAGATCCAATGAGATTTGTAGCCTCTAGAGTGTTAACAAGCTTTTTCTATGATTTGACCTAGTGACCTAGTTTTTGACCAAACATAACCCATATTCGATCTTGACCTAGATATCAATGAGACAAACATTCTGACCAAGTTTCATCAAGATCCAATGAGATTTGTAGCCTCTAGAGTGTTAACAAGGATTTTCTATGATTTGACCTAGTGACCTAGTTTTTGACCGGACATGACCCATATTCGAACTTGACCTAGATATCAATGAGACAAACATTCTGACCAAGTTTCATCAAGATCCAATGAGATTTGTAGCCTCTAGAGTGTTAACAAGGTTTTTCAATGATTTGACCTAGTGACCTAGTTTTTGACCCAACATAACCCACATTCTAACTTGACCTAGATTTCTACTAGACCAACATTGTGATTAAGTTTCATGAAGATTGGATGATATTTGTAGCTGCTAGAGTGTTAACGAACCAATTGTGGACGGACGTACGACGGACGACGTACGACGGACGACGGACATCCAGCGATCCTAAAAGCTCACCTTGGCACTTCGTGCCAGGTGAGCTAAAAATCCATTCAATTCAGTACATGTTAAAACCTAAACAATACTAAAATAAAGCCGTTTGTAGCAAATCTGAGTATGACAGGAGCAGGTAACCCTAGATTCAATTTCAACATTAATTAAATACTTTCAAGAACTTATAATTAATTATGTGCAAGTATTATCAAAATAAATTCAGGGCTGTAGAATTTACTAGAGTGCAAACACTGTTAAACATGGCATTTTCAACTCATCAAGGGTGTAACTCTTGACAATTTTGTCCATTTTCAACAATAAATAAATGCATTTGAAAATTAATTGCTATGTATTTATACTTAATAGTAGATCTATAATAAAGTTTTTATAAAAATGTATACACATTTGTCCATACTAGCGTGTAAACTGTACTAAAATAAAGCATTTCAAAGTTCATATGTACATACAGGGCAGATAACTCTTGTCACAAGTATCTTGTTTTGAAAATAATTCCATCCTTACAAGAAGTTATACTTATTATATACATTCTATGCAAGTATTAATAAAACTCTGTTTTAACCTGGAGTTACTAGAGTGTAAACACTGTTAAATATGACATTTTCAACTCATCAAGGGCAGATGACTTTAGACTAATTTGCACATTTTCGACAATAATTGAACTCATTCTATAAATAATAGCCATATATGGTTTAATAATTTTTTTTCCCAATCCATTCAAATTTGTAAACACTTGCATGTAAACAATAAAGCATTGTGTAGCATTACTAAGTACATAAAGGGCAGATAACTCTTGCCACAAAGTATCCTTTTTTGACAATAATTGCACCCCTTCAAGAACATATATTTATATACATTGTGTGTAAATTAAATCAAAATCCATTCAAAACTGTAGTTTCTTGATGGTAAAAACTGTTAAATATGGGTTTTTTTCCGACTCATCAAGGGCAGATAACTGTTGACTAGTTTCTAGGTTTTCAACAATAATCAAATTCATTTGAAATCTAATAGCAATACATAGTTTAAGAATTTTATTTTATCAAAATCCATGCATATTTATAGATACTAGTATGTAAAAGATATTAAAATAAAACATTTTCTAGCATTTCTAAGTACATCAAGGGCAGATAATTCTTGCCACAAGTATCCTTTTTTTGGACAATAATTGCACACCTTCAAGAACTTTTACTTATAGACATTGTGTGCAAGTATAATTCAAATCCATTTAAAACTGTAGTTGATAGAGAGTAAAAACTGTTAAATATGGCTTTTTTTGACTTTTCAAGGGCAGATAACTCATGACTAATTTCTCGATTTTCAACAATAATCAAATTAATTTGAAAACTAATAGCCATACATAGTTCAAGAAAGTTTTTATCAAAATCCATGCATATTTATGGACACTAGTATGTAAACAATATCAAAATAAAGCATTTTCTAGCATTTCTAAGTACATCAAGGGCAGATAACTCTTGTCACGAGTATCCTTTTTTGACAATAATTGCACATCTTCAAGAACTTGTACTTATAGACATTGTGTGCAAGTATAAACAAAATATGTTGAATACTGTAGTTGCTAGAGTGTAAAAACTATTAAATATGGCATTTTTAACACAAAAAGGGCAGATAACTAATAAATTCCTAAAATTTCCTGAAAAAATTAATTTCCCACGGTGCTCCTATGATGACAAATAACTATACAAAGTTTCATCCAAATCTGTTTATCGGTTTCAGAGATACAGTTGCGGACGGACAACGTGACGGACGGACGGACGTTCTTACGGGAGGATACTTATGTGGCTATTTTCTATTGTTTTCTTTTGTGTGAACTGACAATTTCTTTTTGCTCTAACTTGAAAAATAATGATCTGGAGGCTAACCCTACCCCTAACCCTATGTCCCACAACTGGCCAGGTTAATGTCATAAGAAATGGCCAGGTTAATGTCACAAGAGACGGCCAGGTTAATGTTTTTCAATTATGGGGTTAAGAATTTTAGCCACGTAAGTACCCTCTCGTAAGCACGGACAGCCGGACGGAAAGACCTAAAACAGTATCCCTCTGCCTTTCGGCAGGGGATAACAAACAAACAGCACTTACCAAAGCCAGTCAGTTCCATTCTACACAGGGTTATAGTTGATGGCATTTCTACATCCGTTAATACCGAATATAGTTCCTCTTTTTCCAGGCATCTCCGAAAATACTCCCCCAGGTGGCGCACCAACACACATTCTGTGGTTGCCCGGTATCGCCCAGAGCCCGGGTTCTGTGGGCTCATACCAAGGCTACTGACTCCAATCCCACCTCCAATACCTAACAGTGGAGAGCACAAAAAATAATATATCACTTGACTCTTTGAACAGAAATTTTCTAAAATTTCTTTTTAAAAGAGTGTCAGAATATTAAACAGTTTGGATCCTGATGACACAATGACTTATACAACTGGGGCCTTCCCCAATAATATTTTGAAATTCAGTACTAACAAGAGCACCGCAAGCCGGGCACATTATACGCCCGTCAAATCGATCTTAGAATGTAGTCATACTAAAACCCTATCAAGGTAAAGTGTTACGAGAGCCCCATGGGGCATATTTCACTCACCTGAGAATAGCTGACAAAAAGGATATAATGATTTATGTCCAGGACAGGGTCATTTTTTACCCGAGGGGCATAACTTGAACAATCTTGAAAGAGGACCTGTAGATGATGCTATGTGCCAAATATCTAGGATCAGGGTACTAGGGTTTTAGACAAGAAGACTTTTTTAAGTTTCCATTGAAAAAATCTAATTTTAGCTCCTGTGACCTACATATGCAACAGACTGAAACCATTTGAACAAAATAGGTAAAGGACATCTAGAAGTGTCACCCTGCCAAATATCAAAGCTCTGGCCATATTAGTTTCAAAGAGCAGACGTTTGAAAATTTCACTATACAACTCTATGTAAATCTGTAACACCCGGGCGGGGCCAATTTTGACCAAGAGATATAATTTGAACAAACTTGATAGAAGTCTTGTAGATTATGCTGTGTGCCAAATATTTAAGCTCTTGCCTTTGTTGTTTTTTAGGAGAAGATTTTTTAAGTTTTAATAGAAACAAGAGCCGCATGCGGCCCTAAATCGCTCACCTGGTATCCATGATTACGGTCATGTAAATCGACCAGTTATGATTAAGTTTTCACTTATTCACCTCCACCCACTGGTGGCCATGTTGTTTGAGCTAGGAAAATTATTTGAAGAAAACTGGCAAAGGGTAACCCATGAATCATTATTTGTGTAAAATAATTCTTAAATCAGACCAATAGTTTCAGAGAATCTTTTTTGAAAGTTTTTCTATACAGAAATATAAGGAAAACTTGTCCCACCCACTGGCGGCCATGTTTTTTAGATAACAAAATGATTTTAAGATATCTGGTAGAGGGTCATCAATTAACCATTTGTGTAAAATTATTTTGAACTTGAATAAGTAGTTTCAGAGAAGAAGATTTTTAAAGTTTTTACTATACAGTAACATGCCCCACCCACTGGCGGCCATGTTTTTTAAGATAACAAAATGATTTTAAGAAATCTGGTAGAGGATCATCAATTGACCATTTCTGCAAAATTATATTTAATTTGGACCAGTAGTTTCAGAGAAGAAGATTTTGAAAGTTTTTACTATACAGTAACATAAGGAAAACTTGCCCCACCCACTGGCGGCCATGTTTTTTTAGATAACAAAATGATTTTAAGAAATCTGGTAAAAGATCATCAATTGACCATTTGTATTAAATTATTTTTAATTTGAACTAGTAGTTTCAGAGAAGAAGTTTTTGAAAGTTTTTACTATACAGTAACATAAGGAAATTTTGCCCCACCCACTGGCGGCCATGTTTTTTTAGATATCAAAATAATTTTAAGAAATATTGTAGAGGGTCACCCATGGATCATTTGCATAAAATTACTTTCAAATCGGACCACTAGTTTTTGACAAGAAGATTTGAAAGTTTTCACTATATAGCCATATAAAGAAAACCCACTGGCGGCCATGTTTTTCAAGATAGGAAAATTATTTTAAGAAATCTGATAGAGGGTCACCAATGGCACATTTGGGTAAAATTATTTTCAATTCGGACCAGTAGTTTTTGACAAGAAGATTTTTAAAGTTTTTTCAATTGGTTGCCATGGCAACCACAATTTCAATTGGATTACCTATATTTGAAGAAATCTGAGAGAGTACCCTACAAGGAACAATCCTATGAAGTTTTGATGAAATTGGCCCAGTGGTTTCCAAGAAGAAGATCTTTGAACAAAAAGTTTGACGACGGACAACGGACGACTGACGACGGACACAGGGCGATCACAATAGCTCACCTTGGCACTTCGTGCCAGGTGAGCTAAAAATCTATTTTTAGCTCCTGTGACCTAGATATGCAACAGACCCCAACCATTTGAACAAAATACGTAAAGACGTGACGCGCTATGTTTGTACACATTTTAAAATGGCGCTTACTTTATCAGTATAAAAATCAATAAAAAAGTCAATTTTAGCTCGATATATTTGATCTATACATCAAATTAATCAGCAGAAAGTAAACAATAATATCACACCATTTATCTAATTCTAATTATTTTGAAAGTTCTGAAAAATTAAGTTAAAATGTAATTTCTACCAAAAATTGGCGTGTCACACGTAACAAAAATACATTCCCCTTAAGTTTTACAGGCGTATATCTCATATGTTTTTCATCCAAATGCCTTCAAAATCTGGCGGAACAATGTTTATGTCAACATTTATCAATGAAGTAGTTTTTGTTAAATTCAAAGTGCATTTCCGCTTTTGGTCGAAAAAACAAGTTGAGTACAGAAACTGTCACACTTGGAGGAAACTCCACTGTGCAGATACAAAAACACAGATTATTATAAAAAAAAATTAACGAAGTAAGAACACATTATCTACTATATAAACGTTCATTTGATGCTGATTGTAATTGCACATGAAGATATTGTTGAAACATTGAATAGTTCACTTGATTGATATTTTATCAAGGTTGAAAAAATGTCATACATGGCATTTTTCAGTGATTTTTTGATGTGTATCTGTTTTAATGTCATTTTAAAGTAAATGTACACAAAAATAAAGTGCAAGCAATGTTTTTATCAAACGGTTCGTTGTCAAGCTTTTCAATGATATAATTTTCTTTGTCGTGCGTTAAACAGTCTTAGTTTTATAAGTTTTTTAACAAACTTGAATTTTTGTCACACTTAGACGTCGCGCACGATATTCGTACAAACGTCCAAATCGACATCCAAATCTGACGTTTATATCGGGTTTTTGAGTAGTCTTTCAATTGAACATTGAGATACAAGATCAGAGATACAAAATCAAATATAGCTATATATACCTCTTTACTATGACATTGATTAGCTACAAATAATGAGGCACGATTTCTAGCGACACTTCACATTGTCTAGCTACCTATAATGTACTGCTGAATGTGTTCTCTTAATGTTAAGGTTCTCCTTTTTTGGTGTAAAGTACATGTACCTCTGGCACAAACCTGTTTTGCAGATAGAGCTAGCGCTGTTAGAACTATCAAGAGCTAAACGTCTGGTAATTATTTTGTATTGTCTCTATCGAAGGAGTTTCCCTAACTGTTCCCATAACTATTTTTTGAAGACTAAAATTATTTGGAAACTTTGCATGTTCTTTATGTTCTCAAATAGTGCCAAAACGGCTTATTTAGTGCGCAACTCTCTGTAAATTTAGTTTGGCATCGCTTTACATGGGTTTAACTGTAGATTCCCTTATGTAAACAGGCATGTCGTGATGTCATGATCATACGTCATAAATACGGATGACGAACACTCATGACGCGTCGACTATAATGAATGCATTTGTAAACACAGCAGATTCTGACCACCCATTGCATCTCGCAGGCGGAATTTAATCATTTGAAGTCCTCTGAAAAAAGACTATCGCTTAATTATTTACCGATTATTCTGAAAGCAGACTTTTCAGTTCAAACGTTCGTCGGCTTCAAACTGGTCAAAACTAATTAGTTATTAATCAGAAGTTTTAAACCGAGTGAGAAAGGAAATTGAGCTAGATCAAACGCAGGGTGACTGCAAATCTAGTATGACAAAAGTTGGCTATTTCCATATTCTATCACAGAGGTGAGCAGATTATAAAATGTTAATTTGATCTTCATTGACTGTACTTATATAGCCATTATTAACTGATTATTTTCAGGCCAAAATAAGTATGTCACTGTTTGCAATTCAAATTGATCTCTCACCACATATAGCGAAAAATGCAAAAATCCAAATGCTGCGAAAATCCAAATGCCAATTTCTTCACATTAATAAATGTTTTCGCATTTCGATAACTAGTGTCCATATAAAATAACTGTTTAAAATGCGGAACGTCTTTTCTTTATTTATTTTTTTACGTCAACGTCATGTTACACAGATTTGTAGGAACATCGCGCATCACATCAAAGCAGTGTCACCATACCGAATATCAAAGCTCTGGCCATATTAGTGTCAGAGAAGAAGACGTTTGAAATTTTCACTATATAACTCTATGTAAAATTGTGACCCCTGGGGCAGGGCCAATTTTGACCCCAGGGGCAAAATTTGAACAAACTTGATAGAGAACCTGTAGGCAATGCTATGTGCCAAATATCTAAGCTCTGGCCCTTGTAGTTTCAGACAAGAAGATTTTTTAAGTTTTCATTGAAAAAAATCTATTTTTAGCTCCTGTGACCTAGATATGCAACCGACCAGAACCATTTGAACAATAATGGTATACAGGTAGGACATCTAGAAGTGTCACCATGCCAAATATCAAAGCTCTGGCCATATTAGTTTCAGAGGAGAAGACTTTTGAAAATTTCACTATATAACTATATGTAAAACTGTGACCCCGGGGCGGGGACAATTTTGACCCCAGGGGCACAATTTGAACAAACTGTAGATGATGCTATGTGCCAAATATCTAAGCTCTGGCACTTGCAGTTTTTTACAAGAAGATTTTTTAAGATTTCCTTATTTTTTCACTTTGGTTGCCATGGCAACCAGAGTTCTGCATTGTTTTTAATTCTTTGAACAAATTTGACAGCGCTTGACCCAAGGAACATTTCTGTAAAGTTTGCCTGAATTCTGTCAAGTGGTATAGGACGAGATGTCATTTGAAGCAATTGTTAATGACGCCGGACGACACACAACGCACGACGGCGGACACAGGGCCATCCCAATAGCTCACCTTGAGCCTTTGGCTCAGGTCAACTAAAAAGGGGAAGAACCCTGAAAGTTAAGGGTCATATGCTGACCAAGTTTCAAAAGGATTGGAATAAATTTGTTTGAGTAAAAGAGCAGACAAACTTAAAATTGCCGGTTTTTGACGAAAAAAGGGGCATAAGTCTTGAATGTCTGGGGTAATCTTAATTGTTATGGAAGATAACCGAGACATTATGGTCATACACATGCTGACAAAGTTTCAAAAGGATTAGAATAAATTTGTTTGAGTAAGAGAGCGGACAAACTAAAATATGACCGTTTTTCACAAAACAAGAGCCGCATGCGGCCCTAAATCGCTCACCTGGTACCAACAGTTATGGTCATAATAACATCCAATTGGGCAAGTGGTTACGGAAAACAAGAGGCCCATGCGGGCTTAAATATCTCTCACCTGGAAAAACCAACACAAGGGTAACATAACCCCTGGTATGGGATCACTTTTCACCCCAGAGACATAATTTTCATTGAAAAAATCTATTTTTAGCTCCTGTGACCTAGATATGCAACGGACCGGAACCATATTTACAATATTGGTTAAGGGCTTCTAGAAGTGTCATCATGCCAAATATCAAAGCTCTGACCATATTAGTTTCAGAGGTAAAGATGTTTGAAGATTTCACTATATAACTCTATGTAAAATTACGACCTCCAGGGCGTGGTCATTTTTTACCCCCGGGACATAATTTGAACAAACTTGATAGAGGACCTGTAGATGATGCTTTGTGCCAAATATCTAAGCTCAAGGTACTGTGGTTTCAGACAAGAAGATTTTTTAAGATTTCATTGAAAATATCTATTTTTAACTCCTGTGACCTAGATATGCAACTGACCAGAACCATATTAACAATATTGGTTAAGGGCTTCTAGAAGTGTCATCATGCCAAATATCAAAGCTCTGGCCATATTAGTTTCAGAGAAAAAGATGTTTAAAGATTTCACTATATAACTCTATGTAAATTTACGACCCCCGGGGCGGGGTCATTTTTTACCCCAGGGACATAATTTGAACAATCTTGATAGAGGACCTGAAGATGATGCTTTGTGCCAAATATCTAAGCTCAGGGTACTGTGGTTTCAGACAAGAAGATTTTTTAAGTTTTCATTGAAAAAATCTATTTTTAGCTCCTGTGACCTAGATATGCAACGGACTGGAAATGTTTGAACAACTTTGAAAGAGGACCATATAAGGATCATTCAGGCCAAGTTTGGTAAAAATCTATCCAGTAGTTTCGGGGGAGATGTCGTTTAAAGATATTGTTGACGACGAACGAACGAACGAACGAACGGACGGACGAACGACGACGGACAGAGGACGATCAAAATAGCTCACCTTGGTACTACGTGCCAGGTGAACTAAAAAAGGTTTGCATTTAGCTTTCATTTTGCCATATCAGGAAATCGTTAACCACCAATTATTTTTTGGAGAAATCTGGGAGGGTTGCCAATGGATCATTTGTATAAAATTATATTCTCAATTAAAAAAAAAGGTAGAATAACTACAGGCACCAGTCTAGTAGACAAAACATTTATTGATCTACTGGTTTCAACCTTATTCAGGTCTTCATCAGGATACAAAACATGAAAAAACCTTCCTTAAAGTACACATTGTCGGTTTTTCAAGTCACATGAAATTATATTCTATTTGGACTAGTAATGATTTAATTTTCACTATAAGCTATCATAGGTAAATTCACCTCCACCTACTGGCAGCCATGTTGTTTGAGCTAGGAGGAGTATTGAAAGAAAACTGGCAAAGGGTCACCCATGAATCATTTGAGTAAAATAATTCTTAAATCACATCAGTAGTTTCAGAGAGAAAGTTTTAATTTTTTTCTATACAGTAATACAACTTAGGAGGTACAATAACAACCATGAGTGTTTGAACACGTGTGAAGGACATGGAAAAGAACCACTGTAGGAAGTATCAATATTGCAAATTTGAACTATTAATGACAAAACAATTACGCAAATAGATCACTGAGTTTTGAGTTGGTATTAAATACATAATATTGATAGGCAGAGTGACAAAAAATAAAGTAATATGCATAATATACTTTTATTATTATGGAGTTGAAAATAATACTCAAACTATGAAGATAAATGAATAAGTTCATGAATTGAAAAGAATAAATATAAAATGGTTCAGAAGGAAAGCTCTGCTCAGTTGTTATGAAACAGTGCAATTTCTAAGCAAAGATATTAAATTAATACATTTGTCACATTTAAGTTTTGAAACCATGATGAATGTTACATAAAAAAGCACTATATAACTTTTTGCTGTTAAGAAAGAACTTTACACTGAATCACATTCTGATAAAGGTCTAGAAGGACCCAAACCGGTCGATAAAGTTTCGAAAAAACAGATCAGACTTGTTATTATTCACACTGCAGACTTAGTCCTGAAGTTGAATCACATTCTGAAGGAAGGAAATATACAGTCATGTGGTTCCAATACAAAACCAAAATTAATTAGCTTGACAGTTCAATGCCTTTTGTAGCAAAGTGCAGTCAACTCTTGTAACAATGTTTGTTCCTAACAAAAATGCTGCTGTGATGAAAATGTCATTATAATGAATTTCTACCCAACATACACATAAAAGGTCATAAAATCTATTATAAACATTAAAACAAGTAATCACTTACCACAAAGTGATACTCCACAGCCAGGAATTAGGGTTTCCTTTATTTAGCTCTTTGCACTTTAACGGCTATTTGATTGACCGTTGATGACATTTAAAAACAGTGTGGATCCAGAGCAGGCCCCAAAACACATGGAGCCTGATCTGAGGTCCAAACTGTTTGCCACAATTCTGTAAGTTTAAGATGGCAATGGAGCAGACAATTATTACCAAGCATGCAAGAGTAATCTACAGCCAACATAACTTGTCTTAATATGCATGAACAACCCGGCTGTACTTTTTCCTAGGTTTTATGAAACAAGAGCCCCATGGGCATATTCGCTCACCTGAGAATAATTGGAAAAATGGAGATATTGATTTATGTCCAGGACTGACCTAGATATGCAACAGACCGGAACAATTTGAACAAAATATGTAAAGTATATTTAAAAGTGTCACCATACAAAATATAAAAGCTCTGGCCATATTAGTTTCAGAGAAGAAGATGTTTGAAAATTTCACTATATAACTCTATGTAAAACAGTGACCCCCGGGGCGGGGCCAATTTTGACCCTAGGGGCATAATTTGAACAAACTTAATAGAGGACCTGTAGGCGATGATATTAGCCATATATCTAAGCTCTGGCCCTTGTAGTTTTAGACAAGAAATTTTTTTAAGTTTTCACTGAAAAAATATATTTTTAGCTCCTGTGACCTAGTTATGCAACGGACCAGAACCATTTGTACAATTTCGGTATAGGACATCTAGAAGTGTCACTATGCCAAATATCAAAGCTCTGGCCATATTAGTTTCAGAGAAGAAGACGCATGAAAATTTCACTATATAACTCTATGTAAAACCGTGACCCCCGGAGCCGGGCCAATTTTGACCCCAGGGGCATAATTTGAGAAAACTTGATAGAGAACCTGTAGGGGATTCTATGTGCCAAATATCTAAGCTTTGGCCCTTGTAGTTTCAGACAAGAAGATTTTTTAAGTTTTCATTGAAAAAATCTATTTTTAGCTCCTGTGACCTAGTTATGCAACCGACCACAACTATTTGAACAATTTGGGTAAAGGACATCTAGAAGTGTCTCCATGCCTAATATCACAGCTCTGGCCACATTGGTTTCAGAGAAGAAGACGTTTGAAAATTTCACTATATAACTCTATGTAAAACTGTGACCCCCGGGGCGGGGCCAATTTTGACCCCTGGGGCATAATTTGAACAAACTTGATAGAGAACCTGTAGATGATGCTATGTGCCAAATATCTCAGCTCTGGCCCTTGCAGTTTTTGACAAGAAGATTTTTTAAGATTTCCTTATTTTTTCAATTTGGTTGCCATGGCAACCAGAGTTCTGCATTGTTTTTAATTCTTTGAACAAATTTGAAAGAGCTTGACCCAAGGAACATTTCTGTAAAGTTTGGTTGAATTCTGTCAAGGGGTATAGGAGGAGATGTCATTTGAAGCAATTGTTAACGATGACGCACATACGCACGACGACGGACACAGGGCCATCCCAATAGCTCACCATGAGCCTTTGGCTCAGGTGAGCTAAAAAAAAACATGGAAAAAACCTCGGAGTTTTCGGACGGTCATATTACAAAAACCTTGGGAAAAAAGAGGAGAAAACCTTAGAAAATACAAGACCTTGGTTTTTACATGGTTTGACAAAATACCTCGGAAAAGTTTACGAGGAATCCTTGCAAAATATTTAATTTCCAAGGTTTTCTCCTAAAAACCACGGAAACAAAAATCCTCGAAAAAGTTTACGAGGAATTCTTGTAAAATATTTACTCTGTTATTTCCGTGTTTTTTTCCTAAAAACCACGGAAATGTTAGAACCATTTTACGTGGTTTCGACAAAATACCATGGAAAAGTATACGAGGAATAGTTAACTACTAGTGGGTGGGGTACCACATGCTTTTGTTTGTATCATGTAAATATCCAAAATATATTATGATCATGATAAAATTGTATTTATGTAAGTAATGTAACTTACCATGAAATCTTTTGTCAGGAGTCTGAACTGGTTTGGAGTCTTTAATTTTTGCCACATTCACATTTTAAAGTATAGATAAACAGACAACTTAAATCTCTGACCTCTGATTGTTGTGAGCTGGTGTCCTGGGTGTGTATAATATTCACTGTTTTGTGAAACTTACAATTGTAGCAAATATTACTTATATTCTGTCTGTCACACTTTTTGTCAAGAAGATATCTCCATGTTTATAATTCACTAAGTTGTACTTCCAAGGTTTTTCCCTGCTGGAAAATGTCTAAGTACAATTTTTACGAGGTGCAAATTGTTTAAGTTATTATTTTACAAGGATTTTCCGTGCTAAAAAATGGTTAAGTTCTTATTTCCGAGATTGTTCCGTGTTTATTTTTGCCAAAGTCCAATTTTTCCGAGCTTTTGCCAAGGTTTTAAGAGTTTCCAAGGTTTTTTCTTGATATTTACGTGTTTTTTTTGTTCATAAGCATGCATAAACCTTGGAAATTTTGGTGACAAAACAAAAACCTTGGAAATTGTTACGAATAACCATGGAACTTTTAGAATTCCATGTAAATTCCACGTAAATTATTCATATTCCATGGAAATTTTACACTGAACCTTGGAAAAAGTACAGCCGGGATATACAATGATTTACTCATGCTTACCTAATAAACATAAAAAATACTACACATTAAGAATAATAGATATTTTCACACTTAGCCATAGCTTGTCATATTGAAATGTGATTCTAAAAGAAAATCGGACATTCTTTCCCTAAACATTAATTGTGAATGGTGGACAATGAAAATTTCTGTGCAACAGCATAAAATTATATTGGGTAGATTTGGGTAGATTTTTCCCATCGAATTTATTTCAGTAACCAGTGAGAATGTCAGTGTAATGAGGAGTTGCCCGTTTCATTAATAAAAATATACAATTTTGTGGTCACACCAATATGTTTCTGCTATACCAACATGACCATCGATATTTGAGAACACAAGATCTAAAATAGACTGGTTGTCTGTTGTAGGTTCATTTATAAGCATCTTGCAAGCAAACATATTGTCTAAATGATGTATGATCTTTCTATTTGATTTTGAAGCATCAACATTAAAGTCTCCAAGTAAAACAAGTGGTTCAGATAGATTCAAATGGGGTCTTAGTTGTTCTCGCATAACCAAAGAGAAGTCATGATCTATTTTACTATTTGCATTTCAGTAAATGTATGTGCTACCTTGAGAATAGTGAATTCTACTTGTTTTGAAGTGTATGAAAATTGTGCTGTAACAGGAATACTATTTTTGACATAAATTGCTAAACCATGTGATGGTCTATGTCCAACTGAGTTAGTAACCTGGTCATTTCGAAACAGGTTAAATCCATCTATCTGGTAGTCAACACTGTCATCAAGCTGATGTAACCTGCTTTCTGCTAATCCAACAACATGACAGGACAACAGATTTTGATCATGTTTGATGTCATCAAAATGTAAGTGTAGTGACCTACAATTATTGAAAGCTACCTTTAAATGTGTCAATGGATCGACAGACTCAAGTGGAGTGTAACACAACTGAAGAACAGCACTCTCACATAATCTGTTCATTTCCATTTCAACTTGGTCATCCACCATAAGGGCTTGTTCATTAAAGTTTAAAATCTGCAAGTCTTTCAAAGATCTAACTCTGCTCAATGCTACATAATGGAGATGTGGCACTTTCCTGACTTTTCTTTGTGACAAATCGATAACTACTTTATCAAGAGTACTGCCTTGGGCTCGGTGTACAGAACGTCCTGCAGATGGTTGCAATGGAAACTGTATTCTCTGGAAAGTTTTTCTGTTATACGTTAATGAACGTTCTATATCAAATATTGGAGTCCATTTTTCATCAATGTGTTGGTGATAAAGTCCTCTATTTTTAAATTTATATCTTGCTTCATTTCCTGCTTTTTCATCATCAAACTGAACCCAAATTATGCTTGGACGGCTTGTTTGTGCCTGTTTGTATTCAATAAATTTTACTACACATGGTGCACCATTTGCAAGTCCATCTTCAGTGTCTGTATTGACGGTAAGGTCATATATCATGCCTACAACCACTATTAAAGAGCAATGAAGATTTGCTGTCTTGTTTGGGTCTGTTGGTATCTTTGTTATTGCTTCATTTTGCTTTTCTTTGGATAACTTGGGAGATACAATAGAATCATGACATGGGATGTCAACTCTTTCTGTCTGCACATTGTTGATAATCGAGTCATTAAACATATGCATAAAGTAATTTTCAGCAAACAGATGAGGTGCATTTAACTGATAATCAGGAGCGTTTTTCACTCTCTCACATGTCTTCAATTTCTGTTCGTCTTCACCAGTCAGGGTATTGTGACGGAGTCTGTTCAGGATTTCTGCAAACTCAAGATCATCTTTTTGACGCATTATTTCAGTTAATTCAAATATACTGAAATGTTCCCTCCAAAGATTGATTGCTAATGATGTAGCATCACGAGTCATGTCATTAAATATCCAACCCCCATTAATTGGTTTCAGCTGATAAAGATCACCAACTGCAATAATGCTTATGCCACCAAATGGCACCCTTGAACCTTTCAATTCCTGAAGTCTTTGGTCAATGAAATTTAGCATTGCATTGCTTACCATGGAAATTTCATCAATGACTACAACTGATAGATGCCTGTATTTTGAACAGAAGGTATTCAGATTGTCACACGTTAACGTTTGATCTGATTGCTTATACTTCTGTTTGAAGGCCGAGGAGATCCATTGATATTGAAAGCAGCTTTTCCTGTATATGCACACAGAAGTACCCTTATATCACTAGCATTCTCTCCTTCTTTCAAGTTCAAAAATCTGTAGAGGGTTTGGTACAATGCCCTAATGACAACACTTTTTCCAACACCAGCTCCTCCTGACAGGAATGTATACAATGGTTTATCTTTGGTTTTAATCCAATGAACAACATGGTTATAAAACTGCTTTTGCTTTGTGTTTAAACTGCGCAACAGTTCTCTATATTTCTGATCTGGTAACATGTTCTCATTTGGATTTATTTGTGATGCAGAGCCGGAACATCCAATTTCAATTCCAATGTCATAATGTCTGTGCTCAATAGCTCTGTCAGGATTGAAATACACGAATGCTTCTGCCTCTACTGGTTGTTCTTCAGCAGTGTCTCCTTCAACTTGCTGCGTTCCTGGTGCAATTTCATCATATGCTTCATATTCAGCCTCTGCTAAATTTCGTGCTAACTCAAATTCTTCCACATGATGTTCATACTCCTTGCATTTACAGTCTATCATATGCTTCATTGAATTGTACTGTTCCTTGTATGTAGTGAATGTCCCAAGTAAATCTGTTGTTTCATTTCTCCAAGGATGAAACAAGAGCAATTTTTCCCTGTAATGGTTTTCCTCATCAGATTTCTGATTGAAGCGTACATAAAGTATGCTTTTGTTTTTGCTTCTACGTCTGATTTTTATACCACTTGGTAAAGTCATAAGGATCTGAGTGTCATCGATTTCACTGTCTGTAACTGTGTCATCATTCTCATCTTTATTCCCAGCATTTTCAGATTCTTTTGGAAAGGTTATTTCTAACTGGGAGACATAATCAGCTAAACACCAATTTTCCAGACATTTTGGACGTTTGAGTATCGTTTGATGATATTGTCTGACATAATTTCAGTAGAACTTGCAGGCAACTCATCAAGAGCTGACTTCGGTTTTAACAACTGAACACGTTTTTCTGCTGTTGATGTGTTTATAAACACAACATCTCTTGTGCTTTTGTTTAATGGCATTTGAAGAATCAAGTATACTGCCTCTTGAGCACTCACTTCAACACTATTTGAAAAGACATTCCCAATATGTCTTACTTGTCTTTTAATATCTAAATTTCCATTTCTTGCTTCTTTAGCAGCTCCATCAAGCAAACTACTCATTCCCCTCTGTGACTTATTGATATATGAGACAATATACATAGCACATGCAAATGGATCCAGTACATATTGTACGTCAATGTTTGCCTTCCAGGCCCATAAAACAACCTTATTGTACAGGTTGACACGTATTTCACGTGGGCTTCGTTTCAAGAATACTTTAGAAGAGTTCAATGAGCTTTGAATGCATTTAATATATTCACTTTCAGTCATTTGAACAACAGTCTTGAGAAATTCTTCAAACGTCATATCATAACCATCTTTCTCATTGTTCATTTTTTTCTGCAGCTGTTCGTACAACTTGAGATATTTTCTTTGTCATTTGAAAGTGGTTCTAAAACCATAGTGCATGGCAACGGTGGCAAAGGATAACCAAAACGGCAAATTTTATCTTCTTTCTTTCTACATGTTCTTGAATGTTTGTGAATTTGAATATCTGTCAAATGTTGCACATCCTGGTCATCAAGAGAACACTGCAAATACTGATCAACATATGCAGTTATTTCTGCATTAGTATTTACATTGAATTTTGGTCCATTTTCCATCCATACAAGCATGTGAATATGAGGAGACCCTCTCTGCTGAAACTCAACTCTGAGGCATGTGATCACTTTTTAAAACTGTTGTAATAAATTCTTGTACTCTTCAGCAGGTAACTGGATCTGACTGAACAAGCTTTACTTTTTGTTCCCATGTGAGATTTGTTATTTGTTCATCAGTGTAGTTCACCTTTTCATTTAAAGTTGCCAACATCTTTAAAAGATCAGCCAATCTGGTATCAGCAGAAGACAAAGACATAAACCATGTAGGAAGGCCTAATTGACATATCATTGCAAACACATCTTTTTTCCTAGCTTCCAAATAAGCAGGAGAATTTCTGATCTGCCTAAATATGTAATAACCTTCATCTTTTTTTCACAATATTGTCAATGCAATTAGAATCTCTTGCTTGTGCAGCTGTCATATTATTTGAGCCAGTTTGGCATCTTCTTACAGCAAGATTGACCTTGTCATTCAGTTGTTTCATTTGCAGCTTTTTCAGCTTAAAAAATATGTTAGGCACACTGTTGGCAGCTCGTCTATCTTGGCTTCTTAATTCCACATTTTGCTATGTCACTGTAATGGATAGGAACTAATCTTTCATCATTTTCTTTTCTCCTTTGTCCACAGAATATAGTGGGAAAACAAAGATACTCTGAATCCTTGTCCTGATAAATACTAAGAGGTTGCTGACCTTCACCTGGTGCAAATGTGAGTGTATTTGTCCTGTTTTCTATGTTTGCATCATCTAGAAGTGTATCAATATTACCAACGTTTTCTCCAGTGCATTCTTCAGCATCAGGGTCATTCTGTTCATGAATAACTTGATTTTTGACATCAGAAGCAGGTTTTAAAGGGTTTTCTGATGTTTTTTCTGATATAACAGAATTATTTTCCTCTACAGTGGAAATGTTTTCATCAATGTTTGTTTCTGAAGTAAGGAATTCTCTAACCGTGTCATTGCTGCTATTTGTCACATTCCTTATCCACTGTTCATCTATATCAACATTAGAATTTTTATACAAATCACTGTGATTCATCAACCAATGTAGTGCTACAAGTACTCTAAGTGGACGTACATTTTCAGTAAATGCACATGATTTGAAGGATAATTTTTTCTTCAGTTTGACTGCGACTGTCACATTTTCATCAAATGGTCTTGGTAAAGCATCAACAACAGGTTGTATATTGACTGGAACATTTACAACATTCCCCTTCACAGATAACTGTCTTCCTTTCGGCAACTCTCTCATCTGCATAAATGGTATCCGTAGTGCAACTAAACGCTCTTCTAGTGGAAACAATCCCAGTTCAACAGGTTTTCTTGGCCAAACCATTCCATTTAAAACAGATAACTTTGGAATTTTCCCATTAAGAATATTCTGTTTGCAAGTTGTGCATATCCACTTCTTATTGTCAACTGAGATTACATTGGTTATGAATTTTTCTTGTTGCTTTAATGACAAAGATTTAATGCTAACAACACTTTGTTTAAACCATGTTTGATGACAGCAACTGCATATTGGAACATTCATTGTACATGTGATTCTCTAGCCTTTCTCTTTGATGTCAATGAAAATGCTTTGTCTTTTTCCCTGTTTTCAAGTGATTCTCTAGCTTTTCTCTTTGATCTTAATGAACATGCATTGTATTTTCCCTGTTTTCATGTGTTTCTATGGCCTTTCTCTTTGATTTCAATGAACATGCTTTGTCAATTTTCCTTGTTTTCAAGTGATTCCCTTGCCTTTCTTCCAATTTCTCCGGCGAGGCATTATTAACAACCTGAAAGTAGAAACAAGTCTGCATTCAATAAATACGTATGCCCCTGGTGGCATCTTTGACAGTATATTTTGAATATTTTCCAAGTCCAAATCAGGTCAAGGGCAAAGTCAAATTGAGGTTGGGTAATATAAATTAATTGTTAATGCTCCAAAGCAACAACTGACAAACTATGTATTATCATCAAACTGTATTGCTACGACAACCTATATGGGTATTATAAGAGATTTGTATTGCTACGAAGTCAGTGTATATAGTGAGAAATGTTTGTCTACGAAAATATAGTTTTTATAGTAAAACTCATTTTAGTTAGAAAATACTTACCTGCTATGAATCTTGCTATCGGTTATTTGTACTACTATTTTACCAGAAAAAGAGAAGTCCACCCCGGAGCTACCCCTAGTATAGCACAGCATATACCGCCGCACCGCGGTTGTCCGCTTAATCAATAGACGCTTGTAATATACCACATGGTTTTTTCCAATGAAGAAGAAAAATACTCACAAGAAAAGATAAGCGGGGTGGGAGGTGGGACCCCAATTCATAGCAGGTAAGTATTTTCTAACTAAAATGAGTTTTACTATAAAAACTGTATTTTATTAGCAAAAATACTTTATGAATCTTGCTGACTTCGTAGCAAAGGTGGGAAGGTAATAATTAAAATCATGTACTCACCTAAGTACTGTCAGACGGCATCCTCTTCAGGTAGCAGAGCCTGAAGATTATCTCTAGTATGAGAGAAAGATCTCAAATAAAATGAAGAGAAGGTAGATGCATTTTTCCACGATGAGGCGTTTAAAATATCATCTAAAGGCGCATGGTTAACGAAGGCCCACGAAGTTGCGAGAGCCCTCAGTTCATGAGAACGAATCTGTAGGAGAGACAAATTGTTTTCCGACAGGTTAGAATACGCAAAGCGTATAGTTGAAGCAACCCATCTCGAGATGGATGCTGCAGAGTTATCACCTTTTCCTTTCACAGGAAAAAAGAGACGTTTACGAGAACCGCAAGTGGCGCTAGTTCTGTCAACGTAAAATTTTAGAGCTCTGATTGGGCAAAGAGTACGATCAGGGTCTGCTCTGTTTAACGTGCGAGCTAGGCTAGGAATCTTGAAAGGTTCCGGAGCCTTAGAAGGGAGCTGAGTTTTGGCTAGAAACCCTGGTTCACACAAAAATGTGACCGAACCGTCGCTATGCCAACGTAGATGTCCCTCATCGTTAGATAAGGCATGAATTTCACTCCGGCGTTTTGCTGAAGCGAACGTGAGTAAAAAGACTGTTTTCCACGTTAAGTGAAGGAGAGAAGCTCTATCTAAGGGTTCGTACGGAGCCTTAGTAAGCGACCAGAGAACACACGATAGGTCCCACTTGGGAGTGAGAGACCTAGACACAGGTCGAGCTAGTTCAAAAGAACGAATCAGATCTGACAGGTGAATGTCTGAACCAATAGAATTTTGTCCACGAAACTTGAGAGTATGAGAGAGCATAGCTCTATACCCTTTTATAGTGCTCACAGCTAGTCCCATATCTTCGAAGAGATATGTTAGGAAATCAGCTATGTGATGGATAGAGGGATGGATTGGATCAATCTTCCCTCTACTACACCAATCTGTGAAGATGTTCCACTTGGCGTTATAGACTGTACACGTCGAAGAACGTCTAGCCTTGATGATATGTGTGGAGACTTCAGAAGAAAATTTCTTCTTTCTGAGGCCTTCCCTGATAACGGCCACACGTGAAGGTGGAACATGAGGGGGTTGTCGTGAAAGACGTTTCCTTTTTGAGACAGCAGATCCTCTTGGTGCGGAAGAGGTCTGGGATGATCGTAAAGAAGTTGCAGGAGATCGTTGAACCACGATCTCTGGGGCCAGTACGGAGCTACTAGCAGAATTTTGCATTCTGACTGTCTGATTGTGTTTAGTACAGCCGGAATCAGAATTAATGGGAGAAATGCATAAGCGAACAGGTGATCCAAATTCAGAGTTAGGGCATCTATCCCCCAAGCTGCATGATCCAGAACTGGGGACACATACAGAGGTAGTCTGTTGTTCAGTCTGGTCGCGAACAGGTCCACTAGTGGACGATCTAAGCAAAGGAATATCAGGTTGGCTACTCTCTGATTGAGAGACCATTCTGATGGCAGAAAATGGTTCCGGCGGGACAGGCTGTCTGCTATAGAGTTCAGTCTGCCCGCTAGATGTTTGGCCCGTATGGTGATCCCGGAGGATTGGCACAGGAGAAAAAGCTTCCTTGTCTCTTGAAAAAGAGCCAGAGAGTGAGTTCCGCCCTGTCTGCGGATGTAAGAAACTACTGTCGTGTTGTCCGTGGACAGAGACACACAGTGGCCCTTTAGAACAGATAGAAAAGAGGACAGAGCTAGTCTTACTGTCATCAATTCTAGGTTGTTGATATGAAGTTGAGATTCCTGTCGAGACCATAGGCTCGAAACCATTAGACCCGATGGTTCTAGGTGCGCTCCCCACCCTTCTTTGCTCGCATCTGTGAAGAGAAACAGAGACGGGGCCGGAAGATGGAGCGGAACGCCTTTCAGCATCCTGTCCTTGTTCAGCCACCATTCCAGAACTTGAGGGAATGGAGGGCGGAGGGGAACTATCCTCGAGAGGTGGTCCCGGCCGGGCCTCCATAGAGCTAAGAGATAGAACTGAAGGGGTCTCATAAAGAGGCGACCCAGTTCTATGAAGTCCGCCGTTGAGTTCAGAGTCCCTAGGAGAGACAGAAGAGACCTGGCGGAGCAATGACGTTTGTGTAAGAAGGTCTGAATCAGATCTAGAACTTGATCTATTCTGGCAGGGGGAACGCGAACTACGTTCCTGTCCGTGAGAAAATTCATCCCTACGAAGACAAAGTCTTGGGATGGGATCAAACTTGACTTGTTTGGGTTAAGTATGAGACCTAGACCTGAAACGATTCCCCAGCAACGGGCCAGATCGGCGCGAAGAAATTGATGATTTCCTTGATGAAGGAGCCAATCGTCGAAGTATTGGAGAAGGATCGAGCCTCCCACTCTTAAGTGTGAGGCTACTATCCTCATCAGTTTTGTGAAGACCCTGGGCGCTGAAGACAGGCCAAAAGGTAGGGCACGAAACTGGTAGACCGTAGAGCCATGGCAGAATCTGAGAAGATGCCTGGATCGTTTGTGGATTGGTACATGGAAGTACACATCTGATAGGTCCAAGGATAGACCCCACTGACATGGGCGGACCGCGAGCCGGATAGAGGCTTGCGTCTCCATCTTGAAAGATTCCTTCTCTAGGTACAGATTGAGAGAAGAGAGATCGATGATCGGTCTCCAAGAGCCGTCTTTCTTGGGAACAAGAAAAAGGCGACTGTAGAATCCCGGGGATTGAAGATCCCGGACCCTTTCTACCACCGCTTTGTCTAGCAGGGCCCGGGTGCATGACACATAGTAAGTGTCTACCTGTATGTTATCTCCATCGCTGAGAGTTAAATATTGATTTTTTACTACTATACTCAGTATAGATAAACTAACGGCGAGGTACTTACCTTACAGGTAGACACTAACTATGTGTCATGCACCCGGGCCCAGGCTGATCACAGCTTGAGCTAGGCCAGAATGCTCCGACGTAAGATTGATTGGGACAATCGATAGAGGGGGGCGTCTCTCGAGAGGAATGAAATAGCCCTCTCTGACGATGGCAAGAGCCCACTTGTCCTGAGTTATTTGGGACCAGGCTTTAGAGAAATGAAGAAGCCTGGCGCCCACTGGGATGTCGGAAGCAATCTGGGGAGGAGGTAGAAAGGGGGAATCCCTAGGGAGGGCCCCTAGGGTTTACACCCGACACCTTAGAAGAAGAAGGCGTCGCTGTAGACTTGTAACCAGCCGATTTCCCCTGGAAACTCGGCTTGCCCTTAGAGGAGTTATCATACCTCTTCTGGTTAGTCGGCTTATTCTGTTTAGTCTTCTGACGCTTAGCCTGATTAGGGGTAGAGGCAGAAGGCGAATTGCGACGGGTATAAGCTTGTTTAGAGCTATTAGCCCGTGCAGCCAACTTGTGAAGCTGTAACTCCCGATCAGCTTTGGCTACTTCTTTGATAAGCCCACCAAAAAGCTGAGAGGAGGATAAAGGAGCGGACCTCAGAGTCTCCTTAGAAGAAGGCACAGGCAGAGATGTTTTACTGAGAAAAGCATCTTTCCTGACCTGAAGCATTTCGGCTGTATTGGAACAGGCCAAACCCGAAAGGATGCGAGTAGAGCGGCTGACCTGGAAGGCCAGCCGTCTAAGAACCTCAGGGAAGGATTTTCCTCCGAGGAAAGCTGAATCAAGGCAGCGGCGAACAGGTCGGCGTAAGAAGCAAGCCCCACCTGCTGCCTCTGCCTTAGTTCCCACCTGTCCAAGAAAGACATGGACAGGGGGACCAAAGAAGGCTGAGAAAGACCCAAGAGTTGAGCATCAGCATCCAGTGGAGGAATGTTAGCCACTGGAAAAGGTGCGTCAGATGACGGGACCGGAAGACGCATAGATGCATTCGGTGCCACTTCCCTAGTGATTTTGGAAGGCACCGACCAAGAGGCTTCCGATCTGACCTTGTTGGAAGATTCCAAATTACTAAGCACTCCAACAACGGTATGAGTTACCGGAAGCGCTAGCTTGGAAGCCTGGGGAGACAGAACTCCCCGAGCGGAAAGAAGCTTCTCACCCGCAGACAAGGCCATAGGTCCTGAGCAAGAGACAGGTCTGCTACAGAGGTCCTCAGGGAGGATATCAAAGACATCCTCACAGGCCTTGTCGAAGGAGAGAATGGCCGGGTCAATCTCCCCATCGTCCTCAGTGACTGACTTAGAGTCGTCCTGAGAGCGATTAGTGACGGGGGATAGCGGGCCATGAAGAGGAGCAGAAGGAAGACTGCTTCCGGTAGGACCAGGAGCAGGAGAAGTTTCCTCTACCGGCACAGAGGCTGACGGTAGAGGAAGACCCGATACCAGAAACTGAGATCCCGGAACCTGGATCCACTGCATAGAACCCTGCTGTGAAGAAGGATGCAGAGATGGAAACGGGTCACTAAGAGAAAAGGATACTTAGTATCGATAAAGAGCTGGTAAAGCAGAAAGTCTGGGAGCTATGAAGAATTCGTGAGAATCACAATGGCGACCAGAAAAAACCACGTGGTATATTACAAGTGTCTATTGATTAAGCGGACAGCCGCGGTACGGCGGTATATGCGGTGATATACTAGGGGTAGCTCCGGGGTGGACTTCTATTTTTCTGGTAAAATAGTAGTACAAATAACCGATAGCAAGATTCATAGCAGGTAAGGTATTTTTGCTAATAAAACAAAGCTGCCTTCGTAGCAATACAATTCTGTTATAATACCCATATAAGTTGTCATAGCAAAACATTTCATCGTAATACAGAGTTGGCTACCAGTGATAGTGTCAAATGTGTCCCAAGATTTACTCTATAGTACCTTTGCCATACTCTTCACAAGGCTCCATATAAGAGGGAGTAAACTGAACAAATCCAACAATTTCTCACTTATTTCAGCACCAAATCCTATGGTGTTACTCATCAGAACCACCTCAAAGAGATGATTCTAATGAGTAGTAACACAATAGGGCTTGATGCAAAAATAAAGCTTTTAATTTTGAAATACTCCCCTTATCTGGAGCTCTATCTAAACTGGTTATTACATGAAAAGATGTTAAAACAAAGCCTAGGAATTGTCAAATGAGCTGAGGCCATCTAGTTATATCCAATCACTTATTGATGTGAAGTCAAAATAAATAGCTTACATGACTGATATGTCCAAGACTATAGTAAAAGTAAGTGAAAAGCAGACTACTTCAACTATATTGTTACAAGTCTGTTAAAGGTGATATAAGCATTATGAATTGTTCTCTTGCCTGTTACATAAATTTAACAAAAGGGGAACAATTCAAAATATATTGATGCCAGAGAGGAACCCAACACTTGACAAATATCCCATGCAATGCTATGGGCTTCCTGCTTCAAAAACTTTGTTAATAGTATTTTGACAATACAAATGCAATAGCCTAAAAATATTTTACCTCGCAGGCAGGATGGCTGAGTGTAATTCCAATGGTCCTCTGATTGCTCAGTAACTAAACAAGAACTGTTCACAGATGGAAAAAGTCACTATCTTTTCAGTAGTATGTATGTACAATATATTTTCACTTCCACAACTATATAATAAGTTCCACAATTATTTTTGAATAAATCACTGCTCAACTTCTATCTTTTCGTAGAATTTATAACCTAGAAGAGAAAGAAATTGACAAAAACAAGAGGCCCATGCGGGCCTAAATATCGCTCACCTGGAAAAACCAACACAAGGGTCACATGACCCCTGGGGTGGGATCATTTTTTACCCCAGAGACATAATTTCAAATATCTTGCTGATGAACTTGTGTTCTGGCAAATATTTTGTACATGGGTGGTTTCAGACAGGAAGACTTTTCATTGAAAAAAATCTATTTTTAGCTAATGTGACCCAGATATGCAACAGACCCGAACTATATCAGCAATATTGGTAAAGAACATCTAAAGGTGTCACCTCATAATGCTAAATATCAAAGCTCTTGCCATAATAGTTTCGGAGAAGAATATTTCACTATTATAACTCTATGTAAAACTGCGACCCTAGGGTCTTGGCAGTTTTGACCCAAGGGGCATAATTTGAACAATCTTGATAGAGACCCTGTAGATGATGCTTTATGCCAAATATCTAAGCTCAAGGTACTGCGGTTTCAGACAAGAAGATTTTTTAAGTTTTCATTAAAAAATCTATTTTTAGCTCCTGTGACCTAGATATGCAACAGACCGGAACCATATTTACAATATTGGTAGAGGGCTTCTAGAAGTGTCACCATGCTAAATATCAGAGCTCTGGCCATATTAGTTTCAGAGATAAAGATGTTTGAAGATTTCACTATATAACTCTTTGTAAAATTACGACCCCCGGGGCGGGGTCATTTTCTACCCCAGGGACATAATTTGAACAATCTTGATAGAGGACCTGAAGACGATGCCTTGTGCCAAATATCTAAGCTCAGGGTACTGTGGTTTCAGACAAGAAGATTTTTTAAGTTTCATTGAAAAATCTATTTTTAGCTCCTGTGACCTAGATATGCAACAGACCGGAACCATATTTACAATATTGGTAGAGGGCTTCTAGAAGTGTCACCATGCTAAATATCAGAGCTCTGACCATATTAGTTTCAGAGATAAAGATGTTTGAAGATTTCACTATATAACTCTATGTAAAATTACGACCCCCGGGGCGGGGTCATTTTCTACCCCAGGGACATAATTTGAACAATCTTGATAGAGGACCTGAAGACGATGCCTTGTGCCAAATATCTAAGCTCAGGGTACTGTGGTTTCAGACAAGAAGATTTTTTAAGTTTCATTGAAAAAATCTATTTTTAGCTCCTGTGACCTAGATATGCAACAGACCGGAACCATATTTACAATATTGGTAGAGGGCTTCTAGAAGTGTCACCATGTCAAATATAAAAGCTCTGGCCATATTAGTTTCAGAGATAAAGATGTTTGAAGATTTCAATATATAACTCTATGTAAAATTACGACCCCTGGGACGGTGGTCATTTTCTACCCCAGGGACATAATTTGAACAATCTTGATAGAGGACCTGAAGACAATGCTTTGTGCCAAATATCTAAGCTCAGGGTACTATGGTTTCAGACAAGAAGATTTTTTAAGTTTTCATTGAAAAAATCTATTTTTATCTCCTGTGACCTAGATATGCAACGGACCGGAACTATTTGAACAACTTTGTAAGAGGACCATACAAGGATCATTCCTGCCAAGTTTGGTAAAAATCCATCCAGTAGTTTTGGAGGAGATGTCGTTTAAAGAAATTGTTGACGACGAACGAACAAACGGATGGACGAACGACGACGGACACAGAACTATCAAAATAGCTCACCTTGGCACTACGTGCCAGGTGAGCTAAAAACTAAGCAATAGATCAAAATATTATGTTAACTGTTTTGAAAAATAGATCAGCATAGAGAAGCTTGTAACTTTTACATTATAGATTGAAAAACAATCTAGATTTAGTTCAGCGGGCCTTTGATATTCTAGAAGTTTGATAAATTCTAATTATATATATTTTTCTACTCGCGAACAATACCACTTTGTGATACGTTATTATAATACTTTCATAGTACAATGTTTTATCATTGAAAAAATCAACAATAAATCATAATTCGTAGACAGCCAGGCGTGATTTCACACAGAGAAAGAGGCCCTTTTTTTCACTGGTGAAGTCTGTTGTTTTCAGTTAAAGCACAACACTTACAATTTGTAATCAAAACACATTTCAAAGTAATACACATTCAATGATATCATTTGGTTATCATAAAGAATATGTGTTGCATAATCAATATTGATTTTTGAATTATAACATTTGAAATTATAAACAAACTTCTTCACCAGTGGCACTTACCCGGTACAAGCTGACACTTGCGAATACCTCAAATGTGGTATATATTAATTTTGTTATTGGATCAAACTGTACATGTACATTCAGGGGCATAGCCAGCGATACGCACGTACGCAAGTGCGTAACATCAGTTTGAAAAATGAACAAGAGGGCCATGGCCCTAAATTCGCTCACCTGAGGACATTGAAGTTTGTACCTAAGTTGACTGGGCAAGACAACATTTTAATATAGCTATAAATGGAGTTATCTTCCGGACAAGAAAACATGACAAAAGTGAATTTTGTTGCCAAGCTTATGACCCTTATCCATGACACATCCTCTTATCAAGCTTTTTCCATTTCCGGTAAATGATAATTATTTCACTAGCGTCAGCAGAACTGGAGTTATTTTCCTGACAATAAAATATGACAAAGGGGAAAACAAAATATTGCTGCCCTTATGCATGGCATTTTCTCTCATCAGTTTCTTTCCATACATAAAATTTCATTACAATAGCATCAGTAGAACTGGAGTTGTCTTCTTGACAAGAAAATATGACAAAGGGAAATAACTAAAAAAACAATGATGTCAGAGTTATGGCCTTTGCAAATGGCACTTCCTCTCATTAGGCTCTTTCCAAAAAGGCAATTTCATTTTACCCATTACCCCATAGCCTGTTTCTAGTTTTGAAAATAGGTGGCCACCTAAAGCAGGTTGAAAGTAAAGCAGAATGGGTCTTAATGCACACTTTGCTTTACTTTCAAACTGCTTTAAGCTACCATCTACTAGGATATAGAAACTTATTTCACATCTTACATTTTCATGACTGTTTAACCCTTTCCCCCATAGAAGCGCCTTTTAGCGCATTCAGTTTATTCTTGCTCTGAAGAAAATAGTTCCAATTTATACATTCATAAATATGTATAATACAAAATATTTTCTATATTCTAGCAGATGATAGCTTAAAGCAGGCTGAAAGTAAAGCAGAATGCGCTTAAAGCGCATTCTGCTTTACTTTCAACCTGTTTTAAGTGGACACCTACATTCAATACTAGAGATATGCTATGGGGGAAAGGGTTAAAGGGGAATTATTTTCTTAAGTGGAGGAATAAATCAAAGGCCTAAAAATGCACATTTATGGGGTAATGGGTTAACAAACGTCAGTATTTATTGGGGGAAAGGGTAGAATCCTGGACAAGAAAAAATGATAAGGCATGCAGATAACTGTGACAAAACCAATATTAAACATATGTATAAATATGGCATAAGACATAATTACATAACTGTCAGTGGATCACTTCCAGATCCTGTTTCTCTAAGTATGAAGCAGACTGAACCATTTCTAAACTATAGCAGACAACATGTTCAGTTCTGTTGGCCTGATCACTGAGGTCAAATATTATGCAAGAGTACTGTAGCATTAGCAGCACTGCTGCTGGAAGCTTACCCTTACCAGACTGAAATGATGTCTGCTAAATACCTTCTGTGTGTAAAAAATGTACATTTTTTTTTTTTAGAAAATGTTAAGTTGGTAAATGAGTGGCAAATAGTTTGGATCCAGATTAGATGCAGCACTATGTTGCATCTGATCTGGATCCAAACTGTTTGCAAATATTGGTTATTTGCCCATAGTATATTAAGGGTAACTCAGGTAAATACAGTTCTGCCTAAATCAAAAATACTGTAAAACCTGCCTAGAGCAGCACTTAAACTGTGCAGGGTGGTGTCAAATGTGACCCTAGGGATTTCATTTTAACAAACTATAGAGGGATCCACCAGGAGATTCTACTGTACAAATATCAAAGCTTAGGGCCTAGTAGTTTTGGGCAAGAAGATTTTTTAAAGATTTTTGCTTTTTTGCTTTTTCAAGCAGAGTTTGTGCTTTTTTTCCTTTTTTTTGAACAACTTCTGTAGAGAAGCATCCAAGGAACATCATGAGCAGTTTGAACTCTCCCTACAATTGGCGGGTTTCAGAGGAGATGTCGTTTGAAGTAAATGTGAACGGACAGACGGACAGACGTACTACGGACGGTGAGCGGTCACAATAGCTCACCTTGAGCCTTTGGCTCAGGTGAGCTAAAAATCAAACATGGCCAAAAATGGCATAAAAACCGAAGGCTAAGGGGGGTTAGACCTTAAAGTCTAAAATGAAGATTTCAAACACACTTCAGAGCTCACCATTTCAGTTCTAATTTCCATTTTTCTCCCTGGGGGGAGAACCCCCGGACCCCCCTCCAACATTGATCAATTTTAAGTTTTAGAAAACCAAGAACTTAGTAACTACAAAGACGGCAGCCTCAAGCCTACGGTGCTACATGTGATCTGCTACATGTACCTCTCGTGCGTCTAAACATTGAGTCAAATAGTTATATAATGTTATGTCTTATATAACGAACCTTTGAAGAAAATTGTATGGATCACATAGTTCGTATTTAGTGCCCAAAAACCCACACCAATAATTTTTCATAGTTCATATACATGTGGATTGTACGTACAATGTATACCTAAATCGTCTAAAAGTCGAAAGTTCTTGGAAATATATAGGTTAGTCACATTGATCGTATTCAGTGTCCAAAATCCCTACAAACACACTTCAGATCTCACCGTTTCAGTTCTTATTTCGATTTTTTCTCCCGGGGGATGTCCCCCGGACCCCCCTTTCATCTGTCAAGTTCAAGTTTCAGAAAATAAAGAACTTAGTTACTACAAAGTTTGCAGCCTGGAAAGTGTTTCGTGTACTTCTCTTGAGTCTTAAAGTCAAATAGTTCTAGCAGTGGAAAAATTAGTCACAAAATAAGGTTGTGTCTAATAAAACAGAGCCTTCAAAACAATTGTATGGTTCACGTTGATCGTATTTAGTGTCCCTATTCCCTCCAAAAACACTTCAGATCTCACCATTTCAGTTCTTGTTTCCATTTTTCTCCCCGGGGGAGGACCCCGAACCCCCACTTGCATTTTTTAAGTTCGAGTTTTGAAACTCAGGATCTTAACAACTACAAATTTAAATCAGCATCATGAAGAAAAAAATACGGTGTTTCATGCAACTCTCTTGCGGCAAAGTCAAATTATTATAGCGGAAAAAATGTTAATCACTAAATTTATGATGTTATAACAGAGCTTTGAACACAATTGTATGGTTCACATAGATCGTATTCAGTGCTCCAGATCCCTCTAAACACTATTCAGAGCTCATCATTTCAGTTCTTATTTCCACTTTTCTCCCGGGGGAGGACCCCCGAAACCCCACTTGCATTTTTCAAGTTCGAGTTTCGGAAACTCAGGATCTCAACAACTACAAATTTAAGTCGACATCATAAAAGACTACAGTGCTTCTTGTATATACCACTCGTGCGGCTAAAAGTCAAATTATTTTAGCAGAAAAAACGCTAATCACAAAATTTAATCATATGTTGGACACATTTGTATAGTTCACATAGATCGTATTCAGTGCTCCAAATCCCTCTAAATACACTTCAGGGCTCACCATTTTACTTCTAATTTCCTTTTTTCTCCCGGGGGAGGCCCCCCGGACCCCCACCAGCAGGAGGGGGTACCCCCTCCCCCTGATGTGCGTAACATTCGTTCAAGCCTGGCTACGCCGCAGACATTACACATGTACTACGAAAAGGACATTATCATATTTCAGATACTCCTTTGTATGTAGAAAATACATTCCCAACCATTAAGCAATGGAAACGATGCTGCAATGGAAACGATTTAAGATTTTAAGAAATCTGGTAGAGGGTCACCCAGGGATCATTTGTGTAAAGTTACTTTCAAATCAGACCAGCGGTTTCAGACGAGAAGATTTTTAAAGTTTTCACTATATAGCCATATAAGGAAAATCTACCCCACCCACTAGCGGCCATGTTTTTTAAAATAGGAAAATTATTTTAAGAAATCTGATAGAGGGTCACCAATGGCACATTTGTGTAAAATTATTTTGAATTCGGACCTGTAGTTTTTGACAAGAAGTTTTATAAAGTTTTTTCAATTGGTTGCCATGGCAACCACAATTTTCAATTGGATGACCTATATTTGAAGAAATCTGAGAGAGTACCCTACAAGGAACAATCCTATGAAGTTTTGAAGAAATTGGCCAAGTGGTTTCCAAGAAGAAGATCTTTAAAGAAAAAGTTTGACGACGGACGGACTGACGGACGACGGACACAGGGCGATCACAATAGCTCACCTTGGCACTTCGTGCCAGGTGAGCTAAAAATGATATAACTCTTGAATGTCTGGGGCAATCTTGCTGGTTATCAATCTTGACTGAGACATTATGGTCATACACAAGCTGACCGAGTTTCAGAAGGATCGGAATAAATTTGTTTGAGTTAGAGAGCGAACAAACTAAAATATGCCCGTTTTTGACAAAAAAGGGGCATTACTCTTGAATGTCTATAGCAATCTTGCTGGTTATTGAACTTACCGAGATATTTTGGTCATACACATGCTGAGAAAGTTTCAAAAGGATTGGAATAAATTTGTTTGAGTTAGAGAACGGACGAACATAAATGCCCGTTTTTGCTGAAAAAAGGGGCATAACTCTTGAATGTCTGTGGCAATCTTGCTGGTTATCTAAGGAGACCGAGATATTATGGTCATTCAAGTTCTGACCAAGTTTCAAAAGGATTGGACTAAATTTGTTTGAGTCAGAGAGCGGACATGAAAAAGTTAACGGACGGACAGCAGACAGACAGATGGACAGACGGACAGACAGCGCCATAACATAATATGTCCCGTCTGAAGACGGACGTATAACGAGAGCACTGCAAACAGGTGCTGGACGCTCGACTTTCATATACTTGAGACAGCTACATTTTCCAATCTTAAACAAGAGCCCCATGGGGCATATGTCGCTCACCTGAGAATAGCTGTACATCAAAATGGAGATAATGATTTAAGTCCAGGACGGGGTCATTTTTTACCCGAGGGGCATAATTTGAACAATCTTGATAGAGGACCTGTAGATGATGCTATGTTCCAAATATCTAAGATCAGGGTACTAGGGTTCTAGACAAGAAGATTTTTTTTAAGTTTCCATTGAAAAAATCTATTTTTAGCTCCTGTGACCTACATATGCAACAGACTGGAACCATTTGAACAAAATAGATAAAGGACATCTAGAAGTAACACCATGCCGAATATCAAAGCTCTGGCTATATTAGCTTCAGAAAAGAAGACGTATGAAAACTGTGACCCCCGGAGTGGGGCTAATTTTGACCCCAGGGGCATAATTTGTACAAACTTGATAGAGGACCTGTAGATGATATGCAATCGACCAGAACCATTTGAACCTTATTGGTATAGGACATCTAAAAGTGTCACCAAGCCAGATATCAAAGCTCTGGCCATATTAGTTTCAGAGGAGAAGACATTTGAAAATTTCACTATATAACTCTATGTTAAACTGTGACCCCCTGGGCAGGGCCAATTTTGACCCCAGGGGCATAGTTTGTAGTTTGATAGAGGACCTGTAGATGATGCTATGTGACAAATGTCTAAGATCTGGCCCTTGTAGTTTCAGACAAGACATTTTTTTAAGATTTCCTTATTTTTTCACTTGGTTGCCATGGCAACCAGAGTTCTACATTGTTTTTAATTCTTTGAACAATTTTGAAAGAACTTGACCCAAGGAACATTCGTGTAAAGTTTGGTTGAAATCTTTTCAGCGGTATATGAGGAGATGTCATTTGAAGCAATTGTTAAAGACAACAATGACTGTATAAAGTGAAATATTTTCTTCTGTGGAAGAATAAATTAAAGACATAAAAAAGAATATGTATGGGTTAATAGGTTAATAAATATCATTATTTACATTTTCTAGATATAAGAAACTATATGTAAATGAGTGGCAAATAGTTTGAATCCAGATTAGAAGCAGCATTATGTGGCATCTGACCTGGATCCATACTGTTTATGGCCAAGAATTAATTGTGGACTGATAGACAGAAAGATAAACAAACAAACAAAACACAAACAAACAAACAGACAGACCAAAAGTAATATGCCTCGAACTAAGTTGTGCTTGAGCATAAAATAGCAGACATCACTTTCATTTCTGTTATGTATCTCAGTGACCTGAGTTCAGAGCTAGCTATGGGTCAGTTATGCAATTGGAGACGGTCTCAGAGAGAAATGACTATTATTATGCTGAACTGTTGTCTGCTCCAAATGTTTGTATGTGAAATATGTAAAAAATAATAACTTATATTTTCTAAATATAAGAAAATATGTAAATGAGTGGCAAATAGTTTGGATCCAGATTAGAAGCAGCATTATGTGGCATCTGACCTGGATCCATACTGTTTATGGCCAAGAATTAATTGTGGACTGATAGACAGAAAGATAAACAAACAAACAAAACACAAACAAACAAACAGACAGACCAAAAGTAATATGCCTCGAACTAAGTTGTGCTTGAGCATAAAATAGCAGACATCACTTTCATTTCTGTTATGTATCTCAGTGACCTGAGTTCAGAGCTAGCTATGGGTCAGTTATGCAATTGGAGACGGTCTCAGAGAGAAATGACTATTATTATGCTGAACTGTTGTCTGCTCCAAATGTTTGTATGTGAAATATGTAAAAAATAATAACTTATATTTTCTAAATATAAGAAAATATGTAAATGAGTGGCAAATAGTTTAGATCCAGATTAGATGCAGCATTATGTGGCATCTGACCTGGATCCAAACTGTTTGCAAAAATGTTGCATTTAGTATAAGGGTAGCTTCTTAGCCTGGAAGATACAATGCGTCTGTATAAAACGGATCATTAGAGAGTTTTTACTGTCAGACCTGCATCAAAAAGCACTGATATGGCCAGGGTTGAGTCAAATTTGATCCTAGGGTTTTGATTTTTTACAATTTTGAAAGTGATTAAGTAGAAGATACTATTCATGCAATATCTAAGGTGTGGGAACAGTGGTTTTTTACAAAAAACTTGTTTAAAGTTTTTCACTTTTTTTAATAAATTTCAATAAGTAGTCCACTTTAAAGTTTCATTTTAACAATTTCTGTAGAGAAGCATCCAAGGAACACGGTGAGCAAATTAGTTTTTTCCTCAGACTCGCGGTTTCAGAGGAGTTGTCGCTTGAAGTAAATTTGAACGGACGGACAGACGGACAGACGGACAGACGGACGACGGACGGCGAGCGATCACAACAGCTCACCTTGAGCCTTCGGCTCAGGTGAGCTAAAAATGTGTATGGGTGTTAATGCCATATAACACAATTATTTAAAGTTTAAAGTAAATACCTTTGACAATTATTTAGATATTTCAATTAACAAATTTTAAGTAAATGAAACAAAGGCAATAACTATGGAATCACAAATCACTGAGTTACCTACCTTGTTGTAATTAGTTGCCCTTTTGATACTGAACAAGTATTCAAAGTTTCAAGTTAATATCTTTCTTAGTTTTTAAGATATTACAATTTAGAAATTTTAAAAAAATGAAACAAGGGCAATTACTCTGGAATAAAAAATCTCAGGGTATCCTGCCTTCTTGTATTGAGTTGCCAATTTGATACTAAACAAGTATTCAAAGTTTCAAGTTAATATCTTTCATAGTTTTTTAGATAATGTTAATTAACAATTTTTAAGTAAACAAGAGCCGTATACGGCCCTAAGTCGCTCACCTGGGACCGTTGATGTAAATGTAACATATCATGGAAAGCTGATAAATTATGACAATATGATTGTGCCAATTGCTGATTGGATGATGCTGAGTGCAGAATAGCTAAGCTTAGGGTACTGTAGTTTAAGAGAAGATTTTAAAGCTTTTTTTTAAAAAAAATCTATTTTTAGCTCCTGTGACCTAGATATGCAACGGACCGGAACCATTTGAACAATACTGGTAAAGTATACCTCTAGAAGTTACACTATGCCAAATATCAAAGCTCTAGCTATATTAGTTTCAGAGAAGAAGAGGTTTGAAGATTTCACTTTATAACTCTATGTAAAATTGTGACCCCCGGGGCGGGGTCATATTTGACCCCAGAGGCATAATTTGAACAATCTTGATAGAGGAACTGAAGATGATGCTTTGTGCAAAATATCTAAGCTCAAGGTACTGTGGTTTCAGAGAAGAAGAATTTTTAAGTTTTTATTGAAAAAAAAAATCTATTTTTAGCTCCTGTGACCTAGATATGCAACGGACCGGAACCATTTTAACACTATTGGTAAAGTACCTCTAGAAGTTACACTATGTCAAATATTAAAGCTCTAGCCATATTAGTTTCAGAGGAGAAGAGGTTTGAAGATTTCACTATATAACTCTATGTAAATTTGTGACCCCCGGGGCGGGGTCATTTTTGATCCCAGGGACATAATTTGAACAATCTTGATAGAGGACCTGAAGATGATGCTTTTTGCAAAATATCTAAGCTCAGGGTACTTTGGTTTCATAGAAGAAGATTCTTTAAGTTTTTATTGAAAAAATCTATTTTTAGCTCCTGTGACCTAGATATGCAACTGACCAGAACCATAAAAGAGGACCATATAACGATCATTCCTGCCAAGTTTGGTTAAAATCCATCCAGTAATTTAGGAGGAGATGTCGTTTAAAGAAATTGTTTACGACGGACGACGGACACAGGACAATCAAAATAGCTCACCTTGGCACTTTGTGCTAGGTGAGCTAATACAACAAGGGCAATAACTCTGGAATAAAAAATTACATGGTTACCTGCCTTGTTGTAATGAGTTGCCCTTTTGATACTGAACAAGTATTCCAAGTTTCAAATGGATACCCTTGATAGTTATTAAGATATTACAATTTATAAATTTTAATTAAATGAAACAAGGGCAATAAATCTGGAATAACACAATAATGAGTTGCCCTTTTGATACTGAACAAGTATTCCAAGTTTCAAATGGATACCTTTGATAGTTATTGAGAAATGAACACTTACAAAAACCTTATTCTAAAAACTTAACCCACGCAGACGCTGACGCAGACGCAGACGACAGGGTGACGACAATAGCTCGACTTTTCGAAAAAGTCAAGCTAAAAGTAGTTTGAGGCCTGCAACTATATAATTTCCCTGACTTTCACTGACACACCAATTTTCTCTGACAAATTTCAGAATTCCCTGACCTTGAAAGAGTTTCATTCACCCTCATCCCCCCCCCCCCCCCTCACTTTTTCCCTGACCTGTGGGAATCCTGGTAACGGGTTAACAAGGCTCTAACTTACCATGCAGTAAGTGGACCTCTGTAGGCAGTAAGTTGGTCACCATACGGTGAAGATTCTTCTCCTTGGCCCCTGGGTCTAACATCCAACAGGCTATCTTAGGGTCCTCAAACTGACCCTTGGGCACAAACCCACAGCTTTCAGCAAAAGCCCTGTAGTAAAAAATGGTGTTTGCAACAAGTTGTGTACATCAATTGTTAAAGTATAATAGAACTGCACTTTCACCAAAGGTGATTTATTACCCCCCCCCCCCCCCCCCCCCCACCAGAATTAAATTTCATGACAAGAGGCCCATGCGGGCCTAAATATCGCTCACCTGGAAAAACCAACACAAGGGTCACATAACCCCTGGTATGGGATCACTTTTCACCCAACAGACATAATTTCATTGAAATAATCTATTTTTAGCTCCTGTGACCTAGATATGCAACGGACCAGAACCATATTTACAATATTGGTTCAGGGCTTCTAGAAGTGTGATCATGCCAAATATCAAAGCTCTGACCATATTAGTTTCAGAGGTAAAGATGTTTGAAGATTTCACTATATAACTCTATGTAAAATTACGACCCCCAGGGCGTGGTAATTTTTTACCCCAGGGACATAATTTGAACAATCTTGATAGAGGACCTGTAGATGATGCTTTGTGCAAAATATCTAAGCTCAAGGTACTGTGGTTTCAGACAAGAAGATTTTTAAAGTTTTCATTGAAAAAATCTATTTTTAGCTCCTGTGACCTAGATATACAACTGACCAGAACCATATTTACAATATTGGTTACGGGCTTCTAGAAAAATCATCATGCCAAATATCAAAGCTCTGGCCATATTAGTTTCAGAGAAAAAGATGTTTAAAGATTTCACTATATAAATCTGAATAAGGGGAGATCCTTTGAAAGCACAGAAAACAAAGCAAATACTGAAAATTGCAGATTCGGTTTAATTGAGTCTGTTCATGAGCAATACTGAAATATGCAACAGTGCTCACGCCCCCTAGCACCGGCTTAAGCGGAATTCAACTTTCAACTGTAAATGCGCTGAAATCTATGATTCCAAAGGACCAGAAAGTATAACAACTCTATGTAAATTTACGACCCCAGGGGCGGGGTCATTTTTTACCCCAGGGACATAATTTGAACAATCTTGATAGAGAACCTGAAGACGATGCTTTGTGCCAAATATCTAAGCTCAGGGTACTGTGGTTTCAGACAAGAAGATTTTTTAAGTTTTCATTGAAAAAATCTATTTTTAGCTCCTGTGACCTAGATATGCAAGGGACCGGAATTGTTTGAACAACTTTGAAAGAGGACCATATAAGGATCATTCAGGCCAAGTTTGGTAAAAATCTATCCAGTTGTTTTGGAGGAGATGTCGTTTAAAGAAATTGTTGACGACGGACGAACGAACGGACGGACGAACGACGACGGACAGAGGACAATCAAAATAGCTCACCTTGGCACTACCTGCCAGGTGAGCTAAAAAGGGAGATAATTAACAAGAGGCCCATGCGGGCCTAAATATCGCTCACCTGGAAAAACCAACACAAGGCCCTTAGGGTCACATGACCCCTGGGGTGGGATCTTTTTTTTACCCCAGAGACATAATTTCAAAAATCTTGCTGATGAACTTGAAAGTTAAGTGTGCTGTCAAATATTTTGTACATGGATGTTTTCAGACAGGAAGACTTTTCATTGAAAAAAATCTATTTTTAGCTAATATGACCCAGATATGCAACAGACCCGAACCATTTCAGCAATATTGGTACAGAACATCTAAAAGTGTCGCTATGCTAAATATCAAAGCTCTTGCCATAGTAGTTTCAGAAGAATATTTCACTACATAACTCTATGTAAAACTGCGACCCCTAGGGCCTTGGCAGTTTTAACCCAAGGGGCATAATTTGAACAATCTTGATAGAGGACCTTCAGATGATGCTTTGTGCCAAATATGTTAGCTCAGGGTACTGTGGTTTCAGACAAGAAGATTTTTTAAGTTTTCATTGAAATAATCTTTTTTTAGCTCCTGTGACCTAGATATGCAACTGACCGGAACCATATTAACAAAATTGGTTAAAGGTCTTCTAGAAGTGTCATCATGCCAAATATCAAAGCTCTGGCCATTTTAGTTTCAGAGATAAAGATGTTTGAAGATTTCACTATATAACTGTATGTAAAATTACGATCCCTAGGACGGGGTCATTTTTTACCCCAGGGACATAATTTGAACAATCTTGATAGAGGACCTGTAGATGATGCTTTGTGCCAAATATCTAAGCTCAAGGTACTGTGGTTTCAGACAAGAAGATTTTTTAAGATTTCATTGAAAAAATCTATTTTTAGCTCATGTGACCTACATATGCAACGGACCAGAACCATATTTACAATATTAGTTAAGAGCTTCTAGAAGTGTCATCATGCCAAATATCAAAGCTCTGGCGGTATTAGTTGTAGAGATAAAGATGTTTGAATATTTCACTATATAACTCTATGTAAAATTACGACCCCCGGGGAGGAGTCATTTTTTACCCAAGGGACATAATTTGAACAATATTGGTAGATGACCTGAAGACGATGCTTTGTGCTAAATATCTAAGATCAGGGTACTGTGGTTTCAGACAAGAAGATTTTTTAAGTTTTCATTGAAAAAATCTATTTTTAGCTCCTGTGACCTAGATATGCAAGGGACCGGAATTGTTTGAACAAATTTGAAAGAGGTCCATATAAGGATCATTCAGGCCAAGTTTGGTAAAAATCTATCCAGTTGTTTTGGAGGAGATGTCGTTTAAAGAAATTGTTGACGACGGACGAACGAACGGACGGACGAACGACGACGGACAGAGGACGATCAAAATAGCTCACCTTGGCACTACCTGCCAGGTGAGCTAAAAAGGGAGATAATTAACAAAAGGCCCATGCGGGCCTAAATATCGCTCACCTGGAAAAACCAACACAAGGCCCTTAGGGTCACATGACCCCTGGGGTGGGATCTTTTTTTTTACCCCAGAGACATAATTTCAAAAATCTTGCTGATGAACTTGAAAGTTAAGTGTGCTGTCAAATATTTTGTACATGGATGTTTTCAGACAGGAAGACTTTTCATTGAAAAAAATCTATTTTTAGCTAATATGACCCAGATATGCAACAGACCCGAACCATTTCAGCAATATTGGTACAGAACATCTAAAAGTGTCGCTATGCTAAATATCAAAGCTCTTGCCATAGTAGTTTCAGAAGAATATTTCACTACATAACTCTATGTAAAACTGCGACCCCTAGGGCCTTGGCAGTTTTAACCCAAGGGGCATAATTTGAACAATCTTGATAGAGGACCTTAAGATGATGCTTTGTGCCAAATATGTTAGCTCAGGGTACTGTGGTTTCAGACAAGAAGATTTTTTAAGTTTTCATTGAAATAATCTATTTTTAGCTCCTGTGACCTAGATATGCAACTGACCGGAACCATATTAACAAAATTGGTTAAAGGTCTTCTAGAAGTGTCATCATGCCAAATATCAAAGCTCTGGCCATTTTAGTTTCAGAGATAAAGATGTTTGAAGATTTCACTATATAACTGTATGTAAAATTACGATCCCTAGGACGGGGTCATTTTTTACCCCAGGGACAAAATTTGAACAATCTTGATAGAGGACCTGTAGATGACGCTTTGTGCCAAATATCTAAGCTCAAGGTACTGTGGTTTCAGACAAGAAGATTTTTTAAGATTTCATTGAAAAATCTATTTTTAGCTCATGTGACCTACATATGCAACGGACCAGAACCATATTTACAATATTAGTTAAGAGCTTCTAGAAGTGTCATCATGCCAAATATCAAAGCTCTGGCGGTATTAGTTGTAGAGATAAAGATGTTTGAATATTTCACTATATAACTCTATGTAAAATTACGACCCCCGGGGCGGGGTCATTTTTTACCCAAGGGACATAATTTGAACAATCTTGGTAGATGACCTGAAGACGATGCTTTGTGCTAAATATCTAAGATCAGGGTACTGTGGTTTCAGACAAGAAGATTTTTTAAGTTTTCATTGAAAAAATCTATTTTTAGCTCCTGTGACCTAGATATGCAAGGGACCGGAAATGTTTGAACAACTTTGAAAGAGGACCATATAAGGATCATTCAGGCCAAGTTTGGTAAAAATCTATTCAGTAGTTATGGAGGAGATGTTGTTTAAAGAAATTGTTGACGACGAACGAACGAACGACTACGCACAGAGGATGATCAAAATAGCTCACCTTGGCACTACGTGCCAGGTGAGCTAAAAACAAGAGCCCCATGGGGTATATTTCGCTCACCTGAGAATAACTGACAAAATAATGATTTATGTCCAGGACGGGGTCAATTTACCTGAGGGGCATAATTTGATAGAGGACCTGTAAATGATGGTATGTGCCATTAATATCTAAGATAAGGGTACTGTTTTAGACAAGAAGATTTTTTTTAATTTCCATTGAAAAAATCTATTTTTAGCTCCTGTGACCTACTTATGCAATAGACTGGAACCATTTGTACAAAATAGGTAAAGGACATCTAGAAGTGTCACCATGCTGAATATCAAATCTCTGGCCATATAAGTGTCAGAGAAGAAGACGTTTGAAATGTTCACTATATAACTCTATGTAAAACTGTGACCCCGGGGCGGTGCCAATTTTCACCCCAGGCATATAATTTGAACAAACTTGATAGAGGATCTGTAGATGATGCTATGCGCCAAATATCTAAGCTCTGGCCCTTGTAGTTACAGACTAGAAGATTTTTTTAAGTTTTCATTAAAAAAAAAACTATTTTTAGCTCCTGTGACCTAGATATGCAACAGACCGGAACCATTTGAACAAAGTAGGTAAAGGACATCTAGAAGTGTCACCATATCGAATATCAAAGCTCTGGCCATATTAGTTTCAGAGGAGAAGATGTTTGAAAATTTCACTATATAACTCAATGTAAAACTGTGACCCCCGGGGCGGGGCCTTTTTTTGACCCCAGGGGCATAATTTGAACAAAATTGATAGAGGACCTGTAGGCGATGCTATATGCCAAATATCTAAGCTCTAGCCCTTGTGGTTTTTGACGAGAAGATTTTTTAAGTTTTTATTGAAAAAATCTATTTTTAGCTTCTGTGACCTAGATATGCAACAGACCGAAATATTTTGAACAAAAACGTATAGGACATTTAGAACTGTCACCATGCCAAATATCAAAGCTCTAGCCATATTAGATTCAGAGAATAAGACATTTGAATTTCACTATATAACTCTATGTAAAACTGTGACCCCCGGGGCGGGGCCAATTTTGACCCCAGGGGCATAATTTGAAGAAACTTGATAGAGGACCTGTAGATGATGCTATGTGCCAAATATCTAAGCTCTGGCCCATGCAGTTTTTGACAAGAAGATCTTTAAAGATTTCCCTTATTTTTTCACTTTGGTTGCCATGGCAACCAGAGTTCTGCATTGTTTTTAATTCTTTGAACAAATTTGACAGAGCTTGACCCAAGGAACATTTCTGTAAAGTTTGGTTGAAATCTGTCAAGCGGTATAAGAGGAAATGTCATTTGAAGCAATTGTTAACGACGACGGACTACGAACGACGCACAACGCCGGACGCCGGGCCATCCCAATAGCTCACCTTGAGCCTTTGGCTCAAGTGAGCTAAAAAGTGACAAATCAAAATCACCATAATCACAGTTGCACTACTTCAGATTGTGTTAAAAAATACTGCAAAATTTCAAAATATTCTTTTGAGACAGGGTTAACCCTTACAATTGTATGTAATACATAGTCTACCAACATTTTGACCGTTTTTGACCCCTCATGGCATGTCGTGTAGACGTGTTACATCCACCTGATTCGTGTTCAGTGAACATATCTTAGAAATTCTAGGGGGGATGTAAAGACGAAAAGTTCAAATTAAGGTCAGAAATGAGGTCAAAGGTCAACGGGTGCAGATTTTTGCATACCATAATATAAACCTAACTTTATTTACATTTCAAATATATCAAATAAACTATTATTGGTTACAATTAGTTCACAAATGTCTGTACTTGCTAAATATTATCCAAAAAGTAAAATATTACTGTCAATGTCCTTTTCCAGGGGCAATAACTCTGATTTTCCTCATTCTTTTTTATATTTTTATAGTTATTTTTTCGTTATTTTTGTCTGTGTTCTTATAACATCAAATTATTTTTATGTTTCTTTACACCTTTGACATAAAGTAACAATTCTAAATGCAAATGGAAGTAAATATTACAGCCAATGCCCTTTTCCAGGGGCAATAACTCAGATTTTTCTCTTTCTATTTTATTTTTTATGGGAATTTGTTTTCGTTATTTTTTGACTGTTTTCTTATAACATCAAACTTTTGTATGTTTCTTTACACCTTTGACATAAAGCAACGATTCAATATGCAAATAAAAGTAAAAATTACAGTCAATGCTCTATTCCAGGGGCAATAACTCTGTTTTTTCTGTACCATATCTCTTTTATAATAGGAATTTGTTTTCGTTATTTTTTGACTGTTTTCTTATAATGTGTTTATGTTTGTTTACACTTTTGACACAAAGGAGCAGTTCAATATGCAAATAAAAGTAAATATTATAGTCAATGCTCTATTCCAGGGGCAATAACTCTGATCTTTCAGTTCCATATTTAATTTTATATGGGAATTAGTTTTCGTTTTTTTGTACAGTTTTCTTATAATGTTTTATGTTTGTTTACACTTTTGACATAAAGGAGCAGTTCAATATGCAAATAAAAGTTAATATTACTGTCAGTGCTCTTTTCCAGGGGCAATAACTCTTTGTTTTTCCATTCCTATTTTATGTTTAATTATTATTATTATTATTATTATACCCGATTTATATAGCGCTCTTTTCACACAGGAGTTGTGCGTCAAAAGCGCCTCACATGAAATTATATCAATGTACCTACAAAGCGAGAAAGACAAATAACTACATTCACAATAAAAATGATACAATATTGAGATGCATGGAAACATGGAAATTCTTTCAATATTATTACCAAGATTATAAAATTGTTATAGTAAGTTTGTAAAATCATTTTTAAAATGAGTCAAATTAAACAATTATTAATGAGAATCGTTTGCGTTATTTTTGACTGTTTTCTTATAATATCGAATTTGTTTGGGTTTACCTTGTACATTTTAATAAAAACAGCAATTAAAAAATCAAATCAAATGTAATCTTACAGTCCTTGTTCTTTCTTTAGGCAATAACTCTGGTTTTTTCTCTTTCTTTTTTATGTTTTTTTTTGTTTGTTTGTTTATTATTTATCGTCCGTTTTCTTATAAAATCAAACTACTTTATGTACATGTATATAAACACCATTGACATGATAGTAATTCACTATGGAAATTCATCACTGAAATATGCGTTTTAGGGTATACATACAGACAAACCCGATATATAAAAAAGCCAAAAGATTGGATTGTGTGCGATGCCAAATGAGTTTCTCTTAAATTCACTTTGGGGAAAGTATCATTATATTAAGTATTACTTTCATAGGAACACTGTATTGACATGAACATACATAATGGATGACTATGTTAGGTTCGAATTTCTATAAAATGTTATCGTTGGTTTTGTGACAAATCCAAGGGTTATTACTATGTATCTGGCTAAAACATGGTGTATTTACAATTTTGTGACGGGAAGTTGTGCTTTACAGCCTGTATACGTGTAATTTTAACACATACCAAATGAATTAGATGTAAACATTCTGTATATTTATTCACATACTTTAACGTACAGTTTTACAAATGAACATTTACAATATCAATATCCTTTTAGAGATATTTGAACGAAGAAGAACAATCACAAACCATACACTCGTGGTATCATTTGACCAAACTTGCGAATAACTTTACAGAACTTTCATCACCAATTATGCTTCGTTATGAAACAACCAGATCATCGATCTACATACATTCAGTTTACAATGACGCGTCTAGCAAAAGTGAGAATGTGGGGATTCTTATAAAGACGCATGCTACATGTACCAATTAATCTGAGTTACACAGTGTGTTGCCTCACAACCACATTCATACATGCATACATGTTGGCTTTTATAACAAGCACATTTTGCCGAGCTGCACTTTGTCTTGCAATAGCAAGACGCGAGTTGCATGTATGCCATTGGGATAGAGGGATTTCTTATCCAATTGGGGGTGATACATAATTAGTGTGTGTGTATGGGGTCCAAGGCTGTCTTGACTTTCATGAGTTGCCTATACCAGCAAGTGTCTATATACCAATTAAGGTATGGAAACCTATGATGTTTTGGCGACCTTGAGTGCCTCATATATTTTGTTAACAAGGAATCATCCCCTTTGCTTTGCTGTACCGGATAACATCCATATTAACACGTCATTTCCTACAAAGCATCAACAGTATTACGTCTGTGTCCCTGCATATAACAATCAGACGATCTAACCCGCTTGCAACAGCATCCTTAGCATGGCATATCATTCTATTGTCAGCTTCTTTATTATCGACCGACAACTTATGAGCATGGAAGCTATATGACTTTGCATTTATAACGCCTACAAACGTTCCATCTGCTACAACAAGCAACCCTTGTGGTAATAATGTGTCATTCAGATGATAGAAACTCGGCAATGTACATGTATTTCTACTTCTCGTCGAGCACAAGGTATGGCTCTTTGACATGCGGTAGTGGGTCCAGGTAGTGGGTCTTCTGGTCCTGTGATTTTTTCCAGTGGCAGCTTTGATAGACCTGCTCCCAAGGTATCAAATGTGACATCAATGCGAGTAGGTGTGCCTGTGAAATGGGAATATACTGACTGAACAAATTCTTGAGCATACTCTCCGAATGTCTAACATCCTTGAGATCTTTCTCGAGCTTTAATAAGGTCAGGTCTTATCTGTTTCGATACTTGTTGCTTGTCTGATCTCGTGTCTCTATAAATACTTGCTAATGTCTTTGACTTTGTTTTTTGGGTGGAGCAAATAGTCGGTGTTGCACTCCTTGAATCAATAATTTGTAAAGTCCTAAACCAATGAGAGGGTTCTGCAATCACATCGCGTCCAACAAAATATGGCTAATGTCTTTTGTTTCAGCATCCTTTAACGCTGTCTCAACAAATTGGTCTACAGCATTGGATGCGTCTTTCGATTTTTCACTTGTCGAAATACAAAATACATCTAACAAACCGCCCAGTGCAGCAAGGGCTTAGAATTACCTTTGCTAAAAGATCTTGGTATACAGAAAGAGTTGGTTTCCTTTGTACAACAATCAAACTTGAGCTGGTTTCCCGTAATGAAGATAATATTTTTGTTAATTGACCCTGTGAGATCTGAACATACACAATCAACGCATTGTATTTCGTGTTCTGTTAATTCGTATTAGATGGTTTTCATATGGAAAGAGAAAAGGCTGCATGGACCACATCGAATGCATTTCATGGAAAATATTTTACATTTACAATTTATTGTTTATTTACTAATTAGTTAAAATGTAGAAACAGTAAAGTCTTGAAAACATTGCGATTGCTATGTATGACAAGCCATTAGATAAGTTGTATTTAATGCAATTATTGTGTTGGACTGGAGGTGTTTGCCTGATAGTGGCAAAAACCTTACTTCGCAATTCCTACAAGCCAAGCAGCTTTGTTTAAACACACGAAATTATTTGCATACTTAATAGCTTGTGTTTTGTGGCATTACGCAAAATAATATAAGTGTCCAGTAGAGTGTGAATGAAGGAAATATATTGCTGATACATTAGACTAGGCTGCTATTTATTGGATATAGATATACATATAGTTGCGAAGATTAAGCGTATGCGCTAAAGAAAACTGATTGCAGTGACAGATGCCTGTATTTTCGATGTTGCCGCTTTTGTTCAGATTAATAAATTTGTGAATATGACAATGAATATATACACACATCATAAGCAATAGTACAACAACAAACAGGATTTACTACTTTACTATTCATAAACCATATATATATATATACTGTATATAAACGGAAATGCAAAGGTCCGACAAAAATATTTTTTAAACAAAGGCATAATGTTTCTTATTTTTTAATTCGATATATATATATATACCGGACCGACTTTTGTCGGACCTTTGCATTTCCGTTTATATATATATATATATATACAATGTATATGTATTTGCCAAAAGTAAGTCAATACCCAATTAAACAAGTTCTTTAATAAATATACAATCACAAAATTAGTGATTTTTAACACTACCTTTGACTCCGAAAGTTTGACTAATGGTCATGTATGAGAAAATTTAAGAAACAAAATTAATCATTAGTGCAAATAGTAACGGTCATCTTAAAGCAAACACGTTTCTTTTTCAAACATTGGTCATTATGCATTCAAGTATGCTTCAAATCAATTTAAAATTTTCTTGATTACCTTGCCAATGCTTAAAAACGTATATTTCAACACCAAAAGTATAAAATTTGGTCATACATGTCAAATGTTAGAAGAGAGATGGTATATGAGAACCGAAAATGGCGGCCATCTTGAAAAATGGCGGCCATTTTGAATGTTTACGGTGCAAAAGGGCTTTTTGTTGAAAGAAAGGCCATATCAGTATATTATGTAAACCTACTTTGATGATTGTATATCAAGTTTATGATTTTTTCTCTAATGTGCCCAGCTATTATAGCAGAAATGAGCAGAATACGTGATTTACTGGCTTATTTTAAGAGTTATCGCCCTTGTTTGTGACTTATAATTGTTTTTTCTGTCACGAAAATTCTATTTCTAGATTTTTCGACCAATTATACATTCAATAAATTAAAGATTTTTAGGCTATCTGTGAGTGATTGCAAATAGCATAACAATTAATTATCATAATTCCTATTAAAAAGGAGATATGGAACAGAAAAAAACAGAGTTATTGCCCCTGGAATAGAGCATTGACTGTAATTTTTACTTTTGTTTGCATATTGAATCGTTGCTTTATGTCTAAGGTGTAAAGGAGCATACAAAAGTTTGATGTTATAAGAAAACAGTCAAAAAATAACTAAAACAAATTCCCATAAAAAATAAAATAGAAAGAGAAAAATCAGAGTTATTGCCCCTGGAAAAGGGCATTGGCTGTAATATTTACTTCCATTTGCATTTAGAGTTGTTACTTTATGTCAAAGGTGTAAAGAAACATAAAAATAATTTGATGCTATAAGAACAAAGACAAAAATAACGAAAGAATAACTAAAAAATATAAAAAAGAATGAGGAAAATCAGAGTTATTGCCCCTGGAAAAGGACATTGACAGTAATATTTTACTTTTTTGATAATATTTAGCAAGTACAGACATTTGTGAACTAATTGTAACCAATAATAGTTCATTTGATATATTTGAAATGTAAATAAAGTTATGGTATGCAAAAATCTGCACCCAATGACCTTTGACCTATTTCTGACCTTAATACGCGCCTAAGAACTTTACATCCCCCCTAGAATTGTTCGTATACATATGCTGAATATAAATCAAGTGGATGTTGCCCGTCTACACGACATGCCATGAGACCCATTTTACAGAGCCTTATTTTCGATCCGTAGGCAGACTAACATGCATATACTGAGTTCTTTTTAGGAAATTACTTTTGAATAGGTATGTTTTAATTTCATTGTTCAGTGTATATTATCATGAATATAAGTATTGAAACCCTATATGAAATGTGTTGAATATTGAATACCGAACAATTTCGTTCAACTTTTTTCCCCCAAAAAAACCTGCCCAGGTGTGACAAAGGTATGAAACTGAAAAAAATACATAACTGGATCAATCACCATTTATTTTTGTAATTAGTATCCCCATACTAGGCAGATTTAAACTAAAATCACTAAAACTTCATTCAAATGATAAATAATAATTGCAGGTGGAAATCATGACCTCATTAATTATTCGCATACCTGTAAAAGTAGTAAAAATCAGTTTGTGATTTTATAGGGTCTATCAGCTTATAGAAACAGAGTTATAGTTAAAATATATTAATGTTTTTTCAATTATTATCTGTTCATTGATTTTACCATTTTAAGTTCATACTTTACAGGTGTCTAAATAAGGTTTAAAAATGGAAAATACCCTAATTACAGGTGTAACACAGGTGTGCCAATAACTAGTCGAGTATTTGAAATATGAAACAAGAGCCGCATGTGGCCCTACATTAACCCCCACCCACAGGCAGCCATGTTGTTTGAACTAGAAAGATTTTTTGAAGAAAACTGGCAAAGGGTCACCCGTCATTACTTTTTAAAAATATTTTTAAATCAGACCAATAGTTTCAGAGAAAAAGATTTTTGAAAAAATTCTATACAGAAATATAAGGAAAACTTGCCCCACCAACTGGCGGCCATGATTTTTAAGATATCAAAATCATTTTAAGAAATCTGGTAGAGGGTCACCCATGGATCATTTGTGTACAATTATTTTCAATTTGGATCAGCAGTTTCACAGAAGAAGTTTTAAAGTTTTAACTATACAGTATCATAAGGAAAACATGCCCCACCCACTGGCGGCCATGTTTTTAAGATAATAAAATTATTTTAAGAAATCTGGTAGAGGGTCACCCATGGATCATTTGTGTAAAATTATTTTCAATTTGGACCAGCAGTTTCACAGAAGAAGATTTTAAAGTTTTAACTATACAGTATATCATAAGGAAAATGTGCCCCACCCACTGGCGGCCATGTTTTTTAACCCTTTCCCCAATAGAAGCGACTTTTAGCACATTTAATTTATCCCTCCGCTGAAGAAAATAGTTCCAATTTATACAGTCATGAATATAATTCATAAGAATTATTTTCAGTTTCCTTGCAGATTATAGCCTGGTTATGTCCCTTTATCTTCAGACAGTTAGGGCCAGGCAACGGGCAAAAATGGCGGCACCCATGAAAGAGAGGAAACCGGGAACCATAATGATAAGTGGTGGGTGGAGTCATATGAGCTTAATAGGGTGTTTTCTTATATTAGGTGGTTCACGATAAGCCATTGTAGTAAATGGGAACAGTTTTATACAAAGTTACATTATCAATAAAAAAATACAGGCGAATCAGTTGAATTCAGTATGAATTCGGGCAACGAATTTATTTCAAAACTAGCCCTATTATCGGATATTATACAGGTCCGTTGACATTTCGGATAAATAAAACCTCGCCAGATTGTATGATTATTATTGAATTAAGGACATACGCGCCAAAATGAAATCTTCGTAGGAACTCAATGAACATTTCTACATAGGTTCATCGAACGTACCTTAGTACATGTACCATGGTAAAAAGTAACAAGAGGGCCTGAAGGCCCTGATATCACTCACCTTTTATAATGAAGCCTGATAGCTTTACCTTTGAATTTCACCTGTTTTATTCTAAATCCATTCAAGTTTGTAGTATAGCATGTACACAACATTGCAATATGACCCATTCTAGTATGTATAGTAGAGTACATTTGTACATCAAAGGCAGATAACTAGAGCCTAAATAGTACTGAAATGAAGTCTTTTCTAGCATTTCAAAGTAAATCAAGGGCAGATAACTCTTGCCACAATAATCAGATTTCAACAATGATTGCACTCCCTCCAGAACTTATAGCTATATACATTGTGTGCAATTATAATTAAAATCCATTGAAAATTGTGGCCTCTAGAGTGCACACAATGTTAAATAGGGCATTTTCAGCAATTCAAAGGTAGATAACTCTTGACCTATAAATCTGATTCCAACCATAACCTAACTCATCGGAATTATTATGGTTATATACAATCTGAGTAAGTTTAAGAAAGATTGGATTAAAATTGTGGCCTCTAGAGTGTAAACACCCTTAAATATGGCATTTTCAGCAATTCAAAGGTAAATAATTCTTGACCTACAGGTCCAACTGCAACCATAATCAAACTCATCTGAACTCTTAAAGTCATATACCATCTGATGAAGTTTGAGAAAGATTGCATAAAAATTGTGGCCTCTAGAGTGTAAACAACTTAAATATGGCATTTTCAGCAATTTAAAGGTAGATAACTCTTGACCTATCAATCCAATTCCAACCATAATTAAACATATCCGAACTCTTGCAGTTATATACAATCTGAGCAAGATTGGGAAAGATTGAATTAAAATTGTGGCCTCTAGAGTTTAAACACTGTTAAATATTGCATTTTCAGCAATTCAAAGGTAGATAACTCTTGACCTATAAGTCCAATATCAACCATAATCAAACTCATCCGAACTCTTATAATAATATACAATCTGAGTAAGTTACAGAAAGATTAGATAAAAATTGTGGCCTCTAGAGTGTAAACACCAAAATTGTTGACGACGAACGCCGGACATTCAAGGATTGAAAAAGCTCACCCTGAGCTAGCTCAGGTGAGCTAAAAACATAGGTTATAATATTCTTTTTTGTCTATGGGTATTTGAAATATATAATATAGCCTTTCTCGGCAAAGAGTTGGCATGCATTATTTTTGGCTTTCTGAAATAATGTTAAGTAATAATTGGCACAAACAGACTATAAAACAGTTAAAAGGTGATGCTTACTAAAAGTATGATGCAAAGTGTATACATTAGAGTGTGTTGCCTGAAGTATGTGCATTTTTCTTAACTGTTTTTTGGCTCAAATTCAATGAATACACTTACTAAATCAAAATATATCCTTAAGAAATGGATCAAACTTCATAAATAGATCTAAATGCTTTAGGTGTGGATAATAAGACAAGAGGGCCTGAAAGCCCTGATATCGCTCACCTCTTATACTGAAGCCTGATAGCTTTACCTTTCTGTTTCACTCGTTTTAATCTAAATTCATTAAAATTTGTAGTATAGCATGTAAACAATTTTAGAATACAACCTCATAATTCTAGTATAGTAGAGTACATCAAGGGCAGATAACTAGAGCCTAAGCAATACAGAAATGAAGCCTTTTCTAGCATAAATTTCAAAGTACATGTATATCAAGGGCAGAAAACTATTGCCACAATGATTAGATTTCAACAATAATTGCACTCCTTTGAGAACTTATAGCTGTATACTTTGTGTGCAAATATAATCAAAATCCATCGAAAACTAGTTGCAAGAGTGTAAACCCTGTTAGATAATTATGGCATTTTCAGCTATTCAAGGGCAGATAACTCTTGACCAATTAGTTCGATTTCAACCATAATCACACTTAATACAACTCTTATGGTAATATACAATCTGAGCAAGTTTGAAAAAGACTGGATAAAAATTGTGGCGGCTAGAGTATAAACACCGTTAAATATGGCATTTTCAGCAATTCAAAGGTACATAACTCTTGACCTATGCATATGATTACAACTATAATCAAACTCATTTGAACTCTTGTGGTCATATTACAATCTGAGCAAGTTTGAGAAAGATTGTATACAAATTGTGGCCTCTATGAGTGTAAACACCCTTAAATAAGGCATTTTCAGCAATTCAAAGGTAGATAACTCTCGACCTATTTGTCTGATTACAACCATAATAAATCTAATCTAAACTCCCATAGTCATATTGTATCTGAGTAAGTTTGAGATAGATTGGATAAAAATTGTGGCCTCTAGAAGGTAAAGACTGTTAAATATTGTATTTTCAGCAATTAAAAGGTAGATAACTCTTGACCAATTGGTCGGATTCCAACCATAATCGAACTCATTCAAACTCTTATGGTAATATACAATCTGAGCAAGTTTTAGAAAGATTGGATAAAATGTGTGGCCTCTAGAGTGTAAACATTGTTAAATATAGCATTTTCAGCAATTCAAAGGTAGATAACTCTTGAACTATTTGTCGGATTTCAACCATAATCAAACTCATTCGAACTCTTATGTTAATATACAATCTGAGCAAGTTTTAGAAAGATTGGATAAAAATTGTGGCCTCTAGAGTGTAAACATTGTTAAATATAGCATTTTCAGCAATTCAAAGGTATATAACTCTTGACCTATTGGTTAGATTTCAACCATAATCGAACTCATCAGAACTCTTATGGTAATATACAATCTGAGCAAGTTACAGAAAGTTTGGATTAAGATTGTGGCCTCTAGAGAATAAACACTAAAATTGTTGACGACACACGACGAACGACAAACGCCGGACATTCAAGGATTGCAAAAGCTCATCCTGAGCTAGCTCAGGTGAGCTAAAAATGGTTAAAAAAAAAGCATATATTATATAAAAAAACGCCCCTAGAATGCACCAAAGACAATAGAATTAAAAGATATCCCGGGAAGCATGCCCCGGACACGCTAGTAAAAGTGCTACACTTATTAGAGAGGGTAGAGGTAGACTAGGCTAATAGCCGGAAGACAACGTCAAAAAATATGATCCTTTATCATTAATAATTTGTTATTTTAAGTTGAACATTTACATGGATTTTTATTAGTATTTTACCTGTTTTAAATGCACAGCACGACCCTGAACGCTTCTGAAGCCATCTATGAATAAAATTTGCCCGGGGGAGCAAGTCCCCGAACCCCAGCTAGTTAGAGGGGGTATACTGATATGAGTATGTAGGGTAGAAGTTGAAGCTTAATATATGGAAAGAAACCTGTCGAGAAATGTTGTCCAAGATTTAAATATGTGGGGTCATTTGAAGTATTTTTTTACATATACTGAGCAAAAGTAGAAACGCCCCACACGATTACAGGAACATTTGCTGGAAATTTATAATGTTGATGGTCTAAAACCTATACCGAAAATGAAGTTTATCATTTTTAATCCATATCAGTTAACCTCATACTGCTGTGAAGAATTTTTTTCGAGTGATGTAATGAAGAAGTTGGTAGGGGTCTGAATAAAAGTTGTTTTTTCTTAAAATGTTTAGGTGTTTAATGAATTATCATAAAAAGTCCAAAGTTGAATTCAGTATCATTAATATCGTGAATGGCCACTATTTGCACCAATACACGCTACATTTCTACGGCGTAGCGTAACGTTCAATAAGTACCTCAGTTCTCCACGCTTGCCTGTGAAGCCTGTCTCAAATCTTGACTGCTGAATCTTGAATGTTAAAATTTGTGTAGCCTACCATCTGCATTGCTCGGTGAGATTCGTCACGAAAGAGAACTCGGTGCCAGTCAGCCTGCTTCCAATTCAAATGACGTCGTGACCACAATTTTACATAGCACCAAGCGTCTAAAGTTTGACCGAAATATGGGTGTCATGCTCTGATTGGTCGAGCGTTGGATCGCAAGCGATAACTAAGGTCTGTGTGTCTGTATGTGTTCTCGGGTTCACACTAAATTTCACGTTTATAGAGATTGTTAGAAACCGAAAGTATCCACGGGAGGTAACCGACACGCACAATTTCGTTGAGTATCGATTCTTGAATTATCGTACTTTGTTACCATGAATTTGACGCGTATGCCCTTAAGTTGTCTCATTTGTTGGAACACTAACCTTATTTTCGGCTATTATATATATCAGTCTGATTTAACCTCCGTACTGAGCCGTTGGTGTATTTGTTAGGATCCCTGCTTCTTGTCCAGGCGGCCCAGGTTCGATTCCCGTCACCGGAATGTATTTTTCTTTTTTGGTCATAATTTTTTAAACGTAGTAAATAATAAATGTCATCTATTTAATGATTTATTTTTCGGAAAACCAATAAAAATAACTAAACTAATGTTTGATTTACCACTCAAAGTTTAATTAGCAACAAAGGTATACGCCTTCATAGATTGGCTATCAATTAATGCATTGACCCTGCCACTGTCTCACCGTATAACTATATCAAAATATTTTGATCAATTCCATCCAAACATTGAGAAATCAATGCTATAGGTTCAAATTTTACAGATTCTAATACGTCGTCGTTATTCATTCGGTTACATATAGATCTACACTTTTAAATTTGTTCAGGTTCCGGAGGGGAAAATTGAGGAAATTCTGAGATTTCATCAACATTTTTAAACTCATTGAATTTTACATTTTAACGTTCTTAGAGGTGTTATTCGATCGTAAAAATATGTAACGTTTTATATTGAAAATACATTTCCAAATAAAGAGTAAAAAATATTGAGTCGGCTGGGATTCGAACCTGGGTCGCCTGGACGAGAAGCAGGGACGCTAACCACTACACCAACGATACAATATACTAATCTGTAATCCAACTTATATATAATAGCCGAAAATAGGAGTGTTTTAAAATGATTTGTTGCACGAATTTCTGCTGAATTCAGTTGCTTACCACATATGTTTGAATTGGTAATTTAGTTTTGAATAACATTGAACCCGTAGGTTACAATGAGATATTGTGAACCACCTAAAATAAGAACAAGAGCCCCATGGGGCATATGTCGCTCACCTGAGAATAGCTGTACATCAAAATGGAGATAATGATTTAAGTCCAGGACGGGGTCATTTTTTACCCGAGGGGCATAATTTGAACACTCTTGATAGAGGACCTGTAGATGATGCTATGTTCCAAATATCTAAGATCAGGGTACTAGGGTTCTAGACAAGAAGATTTTTTTTAAGTTTCCATTGAAAAAATCTATTTTTAGCTCCTGTGACCTACATATGCAACAGACTGGAACCATTTGAACAACATAGATAAAGGACATCTAGAAGTAACACCATGCCGAATATCAAAGCTCTGGCTATATTAGCTTCAGAAAAGAAGACGTATGAAAACTGTGACCCCCGGAGTGGGGCTAATTTTGACCCCAGGGGCATAATTTGTACAAACTTGATAGAGGACCTGTAGATGATATGCAATCGACCAGAACCATTTAAACCTTATTGGTATAGGACATCTAAAAGTGTCACCAAGCCAGATATCAAAGCTCTGGCCATATTAGTTTCAGAGGAGAAGACATTTGAAAATTTCACTATATAACTCTATGTTAAACTGTGACCCCCTGGGCGGGGCCAATTTTGACCCCAGGGGCATAGTTTGTAGTTTGATAGAGGACCTGTAGATGATGCTATGTGACAAATGTCTAAGATCTGGCCCTTGTAGTTTCAGACAAGAAGATTTTTTAAGATTTCCTTATTTTTTCACTTGGTTGCCATGGCAACCAGAGTTCTACATTGTTTTTAATTCTTTGAACAATTTTGAAAGAACTTGACCCAAGGAACATTCGTGTAAAGTTTGGTTGAAATCTTTTCAGCGGTATATGAGCAGATGTCATTTGAAGCAATTGTTAAAGACAACAATGACTGTATAAAGTGAAATATTTTCTTCTGTGGAAGAATAAATTAAAGACATAAAAGGAATATGTATGGGTTAATAGGTTAATAAATATCATTATTTACATTTTCTAAATATAAGTAACTATATGTAAATGAGTGGCAAATAGTTTGGATCCAGATTAGAAGCAGCATTATGTGGCATCTGACCTGGATCCATACTGTTTATGGCCAAGAATTAATTGTGGACTGATAGACAGAAAGATAAACAAACAAACAAAACACAAACAAACAAACAGACAGACCAAAAGTAATATGCCTCGAACTAAGTTGTGCTTGAGCATAAAATAGCAGACATCACTTTCATTTCTGTTATGTATCTCAGTGACCTGAGTTCAGAGCTAGCTATGGGTCAGTTATGCAATTGGAGACGGTCTCAGAGAGAAATGACTATTATTATGCTGAACTGTTGTCTGCTCCAAATGTTTGTATGTGAAATATGTAAAAAATAATAACTTATATTTTCTAAATATAAGAAAATATGTAAATGAGTGGCAAATAGTTTAGATCCAGATTAGATGCAGCATTATGTGGCATCTGACCTGGATCCAAACTGTTTGCAAAAATGTTGCATTTAGTATAAGGGTAGCTTCTTAGCCTGGAAGATACAATGCGTCTGTATAAAACGGATCATTAGAGAGTTTTTACTGTCAGACCTGCATCAAAAAGCACTGATATGGCCAGGGTTGAGTCAAATTTGATCCTAGGGTTTTGATTTTTTACAATTTTGAAAGTGATTTAGTAGAAGATACTATTCATGCAATATCTAAGGTGTGGGAACAGTGTTTTTTTACAAAAAACTTGTTTAAAGTTTTTCACTTTTTTTAATAAATTTCAATAAGTAGTCCACTTTAAAGTTTCATTTTAACAATTTCTGTAGAGAAGCATCCAAGGAACACCGTGAGCAAATTAGTTTTTTCCTCAGACTCGCGGTTTCAGAGGAGTTGTCGCTTGAAGTAAATTTGAACGGACGGACAGACGGACAGACGGACGGACGGACAGACGGACAGACGGACGACGGACGGCGGGCGATCACAACAGCTCACCTTGAGCCTTCGGCTCAGGTGAGCTAAAAAACCCTATTACAGCTCATATAACTCCACCCACTTTTCTCTATTTCATGGGCGTGGCCATTATTACATATTGCCTGACGTACTTTGTGAAGAAGTCGGGTACCAGACTATGCAGATTGTAGCTTTAAGCAGGCTGAAAGTAAAGCAGAATGTCCCTTATGGCACATTCTGCTTTACTTTCAACCTGCTTTAAGTAGCCACCTATCTTCAAAACTAGAAACAGGGTATGGGGAAAAGGGTTAAGATATCAAAATTATTTTAAGAAATCCTGTAGAGAGTCACCAATGGATCATTTGTGTACAATTATTTTCAATTTGGACCAGCAGTTTCACAGAAGAAGATTTTTTAAGTTTTTACTATACAGTATCATAAGGAAAACGTGCCCCACCCACTGGCGGCCATGTTTTTTAAGATATCAAAATTATTTTAAGAAATCCTGTAGAGAGTCATCCATGGATCATTTGTGTACAATTATTTTCAATTTGGACCAGCAGTTTCACAGAAGAAGATTTTTTAAGTTTTTACTATACAGTATCATAAGGAAAACGTGCCCCACCCACTGGCGGCCATGTTTTTTAGGATATCAAAATTATTTTAAGAAATCCTGTAGAGAGTCATCCATGGATCATTTGTGTACAATTATTTTCAATTTGGACCAGCACTTTCACAGAAGAAGATTTTTTAAGTTTTTACTATACAGTATCATAAGGAAAACGTGCCCCACCCACTGGCGGCCATGTTTTTTAAGATATCAAAATTATTTTAAGAAATCTGGTGGAGGGTCACCCATGGATCATTTGTGTGAAATTATTTTCAAATTGAATCAGCGGTTTCAGACAAGAAGATTTTTAAAATTTTCACTATATAGCCATATAAGGAAAATCTGCCCCACCCACTGGCGGCCATGTTTTTTAAGACATGAACATTATTTTAAGAAATCTTCAATTCAGACCAGTAGTTTTTGACAAGAAGATTTTAAAAAAAAATTCTATTGGTTGCCATGGCAACCACAATTTCAATTAGATGACCTATATTTCAAGAAATCTGATAGAGTACCCTACAAGGAACAATCCTATGAAGTTTAAATGAAATTGACCAAGTAGTTTCCAAGAAGAAGATCTTTAAAGAAAAAGTTGACGACACACAACGGACGACGACGACGGACACAGGGCGATCACAATAGCTCACCTTGGCACTTCGTGCCAGGTGAGCTAAAAAGTCAGCAAATTTCAGAAATCCATCCCTTGTCATAGCCTCATTGAAACCTTTAGTGGCAATTACTGAATCAGTAGACTGAGTAAGCAACGGCTTTTCAACTAATCCTATTACAATAGTCATCCCCAGAATCAACATCAGTTTCTTTCAACAATTTCATTCGAGCAAATGGTTTTGGTCTTTTAAGGGTGTATCAATGTCATGAGCCTTTTTTTCAAAGTATTAAACTTTTTTTCTATCATTGTTTTTTTGGAAGAGCTATTTATGATGAATGAAAAAATGAAAAAAATTATATATGGTGGTGTCCTTTTTTTTTAGCTACAGCGATTTGAAAAAGGTATGTCAAATTTGGAATTTTTTCTTCAAATTTTACCCATTCAGAGTACAAGCTTCAGTAAAATCTATTTCAAAACAAAACAAACATGGTAATTTGGGTTTTATTTATTTATTTCATGTCTATGGTGGTATGTTCACATATATAAACCAAATTTAGACAAAGCAGGCACCAGGTTTGAACAATATGGATCCTTGAATATCAAAAATATGCTTTATATAGGGCATGATTTTATTAGATTTTTTATTTTATGAAAAAAAGTAAAAAAGTTTGAAAATGAAATAGTTCTAGTATTAAACTTTTTCTTATATTCTACCAGATGAAAGCCCATACTAAGGCAGTTCAAAATATGAAAAGAAATTGAAAGGTCAGTGTTGAAAATTTTGAGTTATTAAAGTAAAAAGAGTTATCGCCCCTTACAAAATTTACAAAAAAGTACCATACCGATGATATTTAGAGCTTTATAAATTTCACATTTGGTGCCTTTTTTTTCTTAAATTAGTTTTTGTATGAAGAAATACTACCATAGATAGGAAATAAATAACACAAAACCAAATTATCATATTTGTTTTCATTTAAAATGGGTTTTATTGAAGCGGGCTGTTTGAAAAGGACAAAATAAGAGGAAGTGGGTGGGGTAAATTTTACATGGCCGTAGAGCCAACTGTTGTTCACCAAAATGTACACTTTTTCTATTTTTTCACTCATCTTAAATAGCTCTTCAATACAAAACCATCAGAGTGTGTTCATATACTTTGAAAAGTTCCCAAAGTCATGACATTGATACACCCTTAACTAGTCTAATTTGCTCATAAATCGTCATCATTCAAGAAACAGTTAAGAACAAACTACTATAGACATTGCCGCAACTGAAAGTGAACATAAACAAATGCTTTCACATCTGTCAGCCGCCAATGTGCTCTCAGGCTGTGGCACTGTGCGTCAGGGCTCGTTTAAGAAGCGACATAATTCATTGCTTCCTGTTACAGGATCAAAACCTTGGTGACAACGAACATGTCTGAAGTTTGTGGAGAAGTCTGGTTGCAAAGAATTGGTAGAAAAAATGTTACAAATGCTCGACACCTTAAGTCACTTTCACCTTCTAAAGAGGCATTCAAAGAGATCGTAAAACATTCAGACTGCCATTTGGAAATCAGCTCCCAAATCAGAACATGCACCGTTAGATCCTGTCGAGTTTGGATGGAAACTTGATGAACGCACTAGACAATTGATACCAGTTGTATTGCAAGCAAACGTCACTATTGCTCCACAGGAGGAGCTGGAAATGATAAGGTGTGGTTGTGCTACGGATACACTCTGTCCGACAGCAATGTGTCTGTGATATACGACTCACTTGCAATGCACAATATTTTGAGGATGCCATGGGGAAGCACCCTGCCAGAATAAGCACACCCTTTGGGTTGATGACAGTTATAAGTGACAATATTGTTGAAAATGGCTTGATTTAGGACTGAATCAGTTCAGTAATGGCAACATACATCATTATAAGTAAAAGGAATGCTTTGTAACTTGGATGTACACTGAAGTGGATTGTTGTATATTTTGCAAATTGCTCAATCTGCTTCTTTACCCCTACAAACATGAGTACAAATGCCAGAATTATGTTAAAACATGTATCATATGTACATGTAGTTACTGAGGTATTGACGAAAATGAGATTTTCAGTACTGGCTGACTAAATATGCATATTCAGAAAAACTACTTGTGTGATCTTTACTGAAATGGCTTCAACTGATTATTTACCACGAAAAACATGTGTTTATACGCCAGAATTACATTGATATAATATGTCCTAGATGCTGATATATTTAGGCAAACAAGATCTTCGGTAATGGCTGCCGAAATATGCATATTCATCACAAAATTATAAATATATTTGTGGGATCAATACTGAAATGGTTTTATCTGATTTTCTACCCCTCAAAATATGGGGATATACACCAAAATTATTCTGATACCATAAATATGTAGTTACTGAGTTATTGATGAAAACAAGATTTTCAGTAATGGCTGCCAAAATATGCCCATTCAGCACAAAATGTTGATGTGATCATTAATAAAGTGGTTTAATCTTTATCTTAACCCCTCAAAACATGGAGATATACACCAACATTTTTTTGATACCATCATCAGAACAGGTACTGAGATATTGACGAAAACTAGATTTTCAGTAATGGCTGCCTAAATATGTCTTTTCAGCACAAAATATCACTGTGATCGTTACTAAAATGACTTTATCTGATTATTTACCTCTCAAAACATGGCTGAACAGACGTCTGAATTTTAGCTGAATATAGCTGAATACTTCTGAACCGCTACATTGAATTACATAGTAGCTAATTTCTGAATATTTACTGAAATTGGGACTGTTTTTGACTGTTTCAGCCAGATTTCATACATTTTCAGCTAGTTTTCAAACCCAAAATTCAGAAGTTTTCAGACAAAATTCAGAAATGTTCAGACAAGATTTCTGAAATGTTCAGACAAAATTCAGAAGTTTTCAGACAAGGATTTAGAATTGTTCAGTTCTGAATATTTACTGAAATTGGGACTGTTTTTGACTGTTTCAGCCAGAATTCATACATCTTCAGCTCGTTTTCAAACTCCAAATTCAGAAGTTTTCAGACATGATTCAGAAATGTTCAGACAAGATTTCAGAAATGTTCAGAAGTTTTCAGACAAGGATTCAGAATTGTTCAGTTCTGAATCTTTACTGAAATTGGGACTGATTCAGCCAGAATTCATACATTTTCAAACTCCAAATTCAGAAGTTTTCAGACAAGATTCAGAAATGTTCAGATGAGACATTCAGCCATGATTCAGAAATGTTCAGACAATTTCAGCCATGATCAGATTCCGCACTATAGTTCATCTTTCTCCTACTAAAAATTTAATTTTAGTAATTCCATAGGTCAATGGAGGTGAAAAGGAACCCTGTGCAAACCATATAGCTCTGCTAGGCTTACACACAAGGCAATTTACAAGAGTTAATTTTCTTGTTTGATTACCATACATTTTGCTCCAGTTTTATGAAGCATTCATTTAATTGTCAACATGGTTTCTAAAAATGCATAAATGTAATTATTTATAAATACTATTATTAACACATTATATTTATGTGTTATATGATTTGTACTCTACCAGCATGGAAGTATAATCATTAATTACTTTAAAATTGTTCAAAATAATATAAAAGACATTTGGGTAATAAAACCACTCTTTTGTTTTTTGCCTTTAAAGGGAGGTAATTTCTATAGAAATATTCATAAATATTCAGCCAATAATCATATTCTGAATCTTTCTGAAAATCTGTCTGAACTATTCAGCCAGTGTTCAACCATGTTTCAGTAAACCCTCAGATTTTTTTTCTATGTTGCAGTATTTCTGAACGGTTCAGAAATGTTCAGCCTAATTTCATATTCTGAATCTTTCTGAAAATCTGTCTGAACTATTCAGCCAGTATTCAGTCATGTTTCAGCATTTCTGAACGGTTCAGAAATATTCAGCCAATTTTCATATTCTGAATCTTTCTGAACATCTGTCTGAACTATTCAGCCAGTGTTCAGCCATGTTTCAGTCAAAGTTCAGAAAATGGTTGTTGTGTTCAGCTGGATTCAGACAGCAATTAACAGTTCAGACCAGATTCAGTTTGATTCAGACAAATTCAGCCATGTTCAGCCAAAATTCAGAAATCAAGGTTCATGAGGATGCAGTAAACATGTATTCTGAATCATTTTTTAAGTCCAAACTAGGTCAAGGTCAGGGGTAAATTGAGGTATGGTAATACATGTATTAGTGAATTGGTTGTGATCCAAGGTAACAATTAATTGAGTATCGAAGCATTGTAGTAAGATATGTTGATCCTAGACAAAACAGTAAAATCTAGTTAATCAAGAAATAGCCAATTTAAAATGATCTAAGTCCAAATTAGGTCAAGGTCAAGGTCAAAATTAAGGTTGGATGATATTGGTGGATAGGGAATTGTCAAAGGCAACAACTGTATAAGTATCCAAGCATTTGAGTAAGCGGTGTTGGTGCTAGACGAAACGGTAAAATCTCGTTAACCAGAAATAGCCCATTTAAAATGTCCAAATTAGGTCAAGGTCAGAGTCAAAATCAAGGTTGGGTTGGGTTGATTGATTGATTTTATTTTGGCAATAGTGGCATAACATGTATGTTTATTCATGATTATTTAAGATCTAATTGTAGTTATTTGTCTTTTCTCGGCAGCCTGCATTGGGCCCTTTACTATTATTTCTATCAGTCGGCAATCATTAGCCGGTCGGTTCATTTCTGATTGATGGGGGTAATGTGATCGCCTTTTGGGGCTGTCTTTTGTATGTTTATTCATGTCTATTTTAGATAATTGTAGTTATTGTCTTTTCTCGGCGGCCTGCATTGGGGGGCTCTACTATTGTTTCTATCAGTCGGCAATCATTAGCCGGTCGGTTCATTGCTGATTGATGGGAGTAATGTGATCACCTTTTTTGGGGGCTGTCTTTTGTATGTTTATTCATGTTTATTTTAGATCTAATTGTAGTTAATTTGTCCTTTCTTGCTTTGTAGGTACATTTATGTAATCTCATGAACGCACTACCCCTGTGTGAAAAGAGCGCTATATAAATCTGGTATAATAATAATAACATGGCAATACAAATGCATACACATATAATGAAAACTATAACAAATAATGTATATACATGAAAATGCACATGATATGCTCACTAATACCAAGGATTGCACAAAAAAGGAAAAATTTATTTTCCCTTATTTCCATTATGGTCCTCGATACTAGTGGCAGATCCATGAAAGTCATGCATTGATTACATAAACAAAATAATATTTTAATGATATGAAAATATTTAGCAAGTTTTCAATATCACATAGTTTATGAAAATATCACATTATTGCATTAGAACTTTAAAGGTAAAGGTAAAGGTGATAGGTTTATCAAGTCTGAAATTTATATGTCATATTCTTCCGACTTTTACAATTACCTCCCTGTTCATCGAGTCACAAGTCGGCCATTTACATTCGGCGCTACTAGCAGCCATGACACATTGACTTATTTCCCTCTCAGGTACCCATTTAAATCACCTGGGTGAAGTGGAGCAATGTAGGGTTAATTTTTTGCTCAGAAAACTTTACCCAGATTTAAAAAAGAATTGAATTAATAAACAAGACTGCGCGTTCAATAAACGCTTATGCCCCCGGTGGCAACCTTGACAATATATTTTGAATTTTTTCTAAGTCCAAATTAGGTCAAGGTCAAGGTCAAAATCAAGGTTGGGTGATATTGGTGGATAGGGAATGGTCCAAGGCAACAACTGTATAAGTATCCAAGCACAGAATTATACACTGACGGAATCGAAACCTCGCGCTATATCGTAAATCTCGTGCGGCGGATACGAAACTCGCGAGACTTGATAAGAGACTGTCTATCGGTATTCAATATGATAAATGTGTGTTTTCAAAGCATTGTTCACGGGTTTTTATTCCCGTGAATTGATAGGAATGTCCACATAGTCGTTTAAATCCTATAAAATGTCAATAAAAACACTCGAGTCGGTAAATTTCACGCCAGAAATCGCGGACAACGAGGCAAAAAAGTAAAGATATTGTCACGTGACACATAATCTCGCAAAATTCAACCGCCGCGAGAGCTCAGGTACTCGCCTATTCAATTTCGCTTAGTTGCTATTCCGTTTTGTATAATTCCGTGATCCAAGCATTGGAGTAAGAGGTGTTGATGCTAGACGAAACGGTAAAATCTAGTTAACCAAGAAATAGCCCACTCAAAATATTCTAAGTCCAAATGAGGTCAAGGTCAAGGTCAAAATCAAGGTTGGGTATTATTGGTGGCTAGGGAATGGTCCAAGGCAACAACTGTATAAGTACCCAAGCATTTGAATAAGTGGTGTTGTTGCTAGACGAAACGGTAAAATCTACTTAACCTGGTTACGGACGGAAGGACGGACGGACGGTCTTAGGAGAGCGTGTTGTGGGGTTAGATGCTATATAAACCCTAACCCTAAAACTAACCCCACAAACGCCTTTTTTAACCCCACAATACTCTCTTTCAACCCCACAATCACTAACTGGCCAGGTTAATGACCCAAACTGCCAGGTTAATGACCCCATAATGTGCCTCCTGGATGTACGGAAGGACGGACGTTCTCACAGTTGGACATTTGTTGGGTACTTTTTTTGTTTAAAAGTACCCAACAGTACACAAAAATACCCAACAATAACAATAGGCAGTGTTCTGCCAAGACATCCAAAAGTTGGCGACAAATGTCTCAGTGGGCATAAAAAGTTGGCGACATTTTCAAAAAAAGGGGGACAAGGAGAAACATTCAAAGTTAAGTGCTTTTATGCATGGTATTACCTGTCATTGAAAGAGCTTTCTTGCTTTGGATGATTTCCAATGATTCAGAGCCCTGTTAAAATCAAAGTTTCCAATCTCCCCTCCCGCTATCTTCACTGAATAATCGCGTAACAACTTATCTTGAAACTGACGATGAGCCTTTTTAGAGAAATCAGGTTCCGATTTTTCTCTCGAACATTGCGGTTCTGCATGCTTTAAAAGCGAAGAGGGGGGTTAGGAAGTAGTGGGTGAGGGCCAAAAGGTTGTTATGGACGATAAATCGGACTTATATGACTCAGTCCGTTTGAAGAAACGTAGAATTGTCGGCTTTTTCTTCACGGGAGACGCCATTTTTAAATTTCCTGCGCTTGACAACAGACACGCTTTATAATATGACTGGTTTATCCATTGCCGTGTCGCGTACTATTTATTTACGTAATAATTATAGAACCAGTCGAGTAAATTTGATGCAGGCACCGTCAAAATCGCTGACTCGTGAGAATTTCATGCCAAATCAATATTCGGCCCCACGCATTTCGACCGCGACAATTGTCGCCCCGGGACGAAAATAAAAGCGACAATCGTAATTTTTTAGAAACAATGTCGCAGATACGCGGCCTCGGCAGAACACTGAATAGGGCAATCACGGAATGAATGGAATCTATTGTTCTCCCTACCCAACAAAGGACCTTTCGTGCGCTCGGACGGACAGGACGATTACTATATGCTCCCGCATCTGTCGATGCCGGGGGCATAAAAATCAATCAATCTGTCACATACAAGATATGACATTTTGATATAAAATAGAGCTGGTTTTATAAAAATTCAATATATTAATCTGTAAATATATCTTAAGAAACATACACAAAGTCATGTAAGTTTGAGTAAATAAGATTATACAGTTAAATGATTTTCCCAATGGTCCTGTCTCAATCAATGCAATTCACTGAAACACAACCATCAAGAAGAATCATACTTATAATACTGAAAATACTGCACCTCTAAAACTTTATATAATAGTTAAAAGATGTTTCTTGGTGAACTGTTTAAACCTCATATTATCAGTGATGTCTCTTAAATATTGTGGGAGGCTATTCCAAGACTCAATACCGTGACAAGCAAATGACTTTTCACCAAAACCTCGTACCTTGGGCTTGGCAAACCGCCCAGTATCAGAAAAAGTCATGTTAGAAAAATCTCCACTTAGACTAGCAATTTTACTTGATCTTGTGTTACGTTTATGAACAGTATTCAAAAGTTTAAAATTATCAAATAAGTAATCAGGGGCAGAACCATATCTAATTTTATGAACATGACATAGCATCATCTGTTCAACCCTTTTGGTCACAGGCAACCAATTTAGACAAGTAAACTGTTCTTTGCCAATGTGCGATCTACTATCTAATCCAAGAACAAACCTAATAACCTTATTTTGTGATGTTTGAAGCCTATGTTTATAGTGTTTGGCTAGCCCAGGGTACCAGAAAGAGCAGACATAGTCAAAATGACATTGAATTAGAGACATAACAAGCAAATTTCTGGTGTGCATTGTAAGGAATTTGTTTTTCCTGTAAAGAAATTTTAATTTGGAATTAACTTTGACAATGACTGATTTAGCAATATTTTCACAAGAGAGTGTCTGATCTAAAACTGCAGCCAAATATTTAACAGAACTAGAATATGAAATACTTACTCCATTACATTTAATATTAATTCAGAATTTTGTTTAACTTTTGATTTTGAACCAAATAAAATTAATGAATGAATGAATGAATAGACTCTGTCTTGCCTAAGTGCAAAGATAGTTTGTTATCTACCATCCAAGCACACAACAATTCTAGATATCGAGTAAGGCCATTTTCAATATCAGACTTACACTTTCCAGTGACAAGAATACAAGTATCATCTGCATACAGTAAAATCTTGTCCTTGACTACAGCTGAAAGATCATTTACATAAATTAAAAACGACAATGGACCAAGAATTAAACCTTGTGGAACATCATATTCAGCAGAGGCTTCTGTGGATAGAATCCCTGATATATGAACACACTGTTTTCTACAAGATAAATAAGATCTAAACCAACAAGACTGCGTTCAATAAACTCTTATGCCCCTGGTGGTATCCTTGAGCATATATTCTGAATCTTTTCTAAGTCCAAATTAGGTCAAGGTCAAGGTCAAACTGAGCTTTGGTATTACTGGTGGGTTGGTAATGGTCCAAGGCAACAACTGTATAGGTATAGAAGCATTGTAGTAAGTAGTGTTGACGCTAGACGAAACGGTAAAATCTAGTTAACCAAGAAATAGCCCATTCAAAATAATCCAAGTCCAAATTAGGTCAAGGTCAAAATCAGGGTTGGGTGATATTGGTGGATAGGGAATGGTCCAAGGCAACAACTGTATAAGTATCCAAGCATTGGAGTATGCGGTGTTGATGCTAGACGAAACGGTAAAATCTAGTTAACCAAGAAATAGCCCATTCAAAATATTCTAAGTCCAAATTAGGTCAAGGTCAAGGTCACAATCAAGGTTGGGTATTATTGGTGGCTAGGGAATGGTCCAGGGCAACAACTGTATAAGTATCCAAGCATTTGAATAAGCGGTGTTGATGCTAGACGAAACGGTAAAATCTACTTAACCTGGTTACGGACGGACAGACGTTCTTACGGGAGGATACTTATGTGGCTATTTTCTGTGGTTTTCTTTTGCGTGGCTAGCCACACAACTGACATTTTCTTTTTGCTCTAACTTGAAAAATAATGATCTGGAGGCTAACCCTACCCCTATGTCCCACAGCTGGCCAGGTTAATGTCACAAGAAATGGCCAGGTTAATGTCACAAGAGACGGCCAGGTTAATGTTTTTCAATTATGGGCTAAGAATTTTAGCCACGTAAGTACCCTCTCGTAAGCACGGAAGGACGGACGGACAGAACAATAACTATATGCCTCCGCATCTGTCGATGCCAGGGTTATAAAAAGATAAAGGTAGAACACGCATATATATCCCAATGTCAAATTCGAAGTAGAACTTGACAGACCCAATACATGTTCCTTGGTTGACGTTTCTACAGTGCTCGAATTCTCCCGACATGGCTGTAGAGCTTTTTCGATTTTTCAAGCAATTCGTTGTATGAAGCAATAAAGGCTTAAAATCCGAAACTATTAAGGTCTGACACAGGCCAGTTACACATTGTTTCTTGCCTAATTATAGCCTAACAGGTCAACTTCCGGTTTACTATGCATGGAAACTGCTGGGTACCTATTTGATGTTTCGATAACACTTTCTATGAATAATAATTAGATTTCCATTATAAGTCGTCTGATTGGTCATAACTGAATATTGATACGGGTGGGCTCAGATCAGGGTAGGATTGCTTACCAGAGCCTCGTTACCAGTCTGTAACTTAATCAGTCCAATTAAAATTACTTTTATTATTAAATATTCACTTTGTTGAATCTTCAAGCTTTCCGGTGGTATATAGTGTTATATGTTTAAGTGACTGATAAGTTCAAAATATTCCATAATGTTCCTAAAATTAGGCATTTTTTCACCATTTTCATGTTGCACTTAATTTTTACTCTTTTTGCAAAATGAATGATTTAAAGAAAAGCAAACAGACTGAATGATTGTGTTTATTTCATTGTTGAGGCGACATCAGAGAACAAAGTGTTTTTTACTGCATCAAATTTGGATGCTAAATGTGGTAAATATTGGGAATATACTTGATGCATACCCTCGTTACCAAATTCATTATTCTGACCAATCTGGAACAGGTATAATGATTTTTTATTAATACATGAAGGATCAATGTGTTTGTGTCTTTTAATACTTTAATAGACATTCAACTTTCAGAAAAAAACATTTGCGACCTCACAGTCTTTAATGGTTTCCACAGAGTGGAGTCGAAATTTGGGTATTTTTGTGTAGAGTCCGTAGACCAATGTTTGGCATGATGCAGTTTTAACATTCATCATTTATATCCAATTGTAAGGTGATTTTCTATTGAAGACTGATGGAAATTAAAAGCAGCATAAGACTACAAGGCATACAGGGACTTTGAAAGAAAATATACTTCGGCAAACTTTGTCCGTAGACCTCACCCGTAGACCGTAGAGTCCGTAGACCTGACATTATGAGGCTAATAATTTTAACAGTTCCAACTTTCAGAACTTACTAATGAATTTATCTGATAGCTATCAACCAGTATAGATAAACTTAAACAGCCCAAGTACAATTGAATAATCAAAATCAGCTTTTGAAGGAAATTATCCAAATTCAGACAATTTCTGTCACAAAATGTGTTGGAATAATCATTGAAATGCAATTAATGCTTAGTAAGAGTAATGTATAATATCATCAAGAGTCTGTTTATAATAAATGAATTTACTTCTTTCACAATTTTCCACAAAAAACCAAGTTAGGAGATCATGATTCTCTTTAGGTGAAAAGTCTACGGACTCTACATTAATTTACTTTTAGTTATTTCAAATAACATAAGTTGGTTTTATTTATTTAGAAAACTAAATTAGAAGCTAAAATGAACACAAGGAGTAAGATAGAGGGTCAAACTGCTATATAGAGCAAGGTGAGATGCCTCCAAATCTGCCAAAACAAGGACAGAAATAATGAGGTGGTATCAATAGCACAACAGGCCCACGGTGGCCCCATATCGCTCAAATAAGAATACTTTCCAGTTCAATATGCAAATAGATAAGAAACCTGACACAATCTGAACTATCAAACATATCCTCAAATTGAAATCTCACTTAATAAGCTAGACCAATTTGGCACTTATAGGGGCATAATTTGAACAATCTTGGTTCACTAGATAATACTATAAGCCAAATGTTACAGCTCTAGACCTTTCATGTTCGGCCAAAACACTTTCAATGTATGGTATGTGATAGTTGTGTCTTGTGACCCCTGGGTGGGGTCAATAATTTTGACCTGATCAGTGGTGTAATTTGAATAGTCCTGGTAGAGGTTCATCACATGAATGCTAAATACCAAATATCACAGCTGGACGCCTTTCGCTTTGGAACAAGAACCGTTATAAAGCTTTTACTATATATTAGCCTACCAGTTTGTATAATTTGTGACCCCACAGGCAGGGCCAATTTTGACCCCAGGGGCATAATTTCAACAATCTTGGTAGAGCACCACCATGTATTTCTACATACTGAACATCACAGCTCTAAAGCCTTTCAATGGTACAAGAACATGTTTAAAGTTACATTATGTAATCCAATATTGTAAAACTTGTGACCCCCGGGCAGGGAAATATTTTACCCCAGGGGCAAAATATAAGTAATCTTGGTGAATGACAATCACATAATGCTACAAACAAAATATCACAGTTCCCAGCCTTCCAACTGTTTGGAACAAGAAGAGTTTTAAAGTGCTCATTGTTCAACTCTATGTAAAACTTGTGACCCCCTGGGTCACTTGGCCAAGTTTGACCCCAGGGATATATTTTCAATGATCCAAATTCTTGGTAGAGGTAGACTACCATAGATAATATGCTACATACCAAATATCACACTTCTTACCCTTTTGATTAGGTAAGTTTCATTATAGCCTTAATGTTAAACTTGTGAACCTCCACCCCACCCCACAAGCAGGGCCTTTTTACATCCAAGAACTATAAATTGACTAGTTTTGGTACAGGTTCAATGTCCATTAAAAATTTATTTGCATCATTTGATGCTATATACCAAATATCACAGCTCTACCCATTTCAGGTTGGAACAAAAACATTTTTAAAGCTTTCACTATAATATGTAAACCTATGTAAACCAATCCCCTCCAGGCAAAGCCAATTTTGATATCGGGTCATAATTTCAACAATCTTCATTCTTGGTAGAGGTCCATCACGTGATGCTACATTTCTAAATCTTTCAGTTTGGTACAAGAACATGTTCAAAGTTTTTTTTATATATATAATTCTATATAAAACTTGTGACCCCGGGATGTGACCAATTTTGACCCCTGAGGCATAATTTGAATAATGTAGGTAGATGTTCATCACATAATGCTACAAACTGATTATCAAAGCTCTAAGCCAGTTTGGAAATAAAAGATGTGTTAAGTTTTCATTATAATTATAAACCTATGTTAAACTTTATATCCCCGGGGTGGGGAAAAATTTGAACCAGGAGCAAATTTGAACATTCTTGGTAAAAGTTCACAGCATAATGCTACATGAGAACTTTGGTTGTTCTATGGCTGACAGAGCTTCGACAAGAACATTTTGAAAGTTTTGACTTTAGGTTATCAATATTATGTGAAGCAAATTGTCAGCAACAAGAGCACCGACAGATGAGTTTAGTACTCATTCAGTGTACCAATAAACTAAATTAGACATCTGGCAATTGGTGTTATTACATCAGTGTTCTGAATGATAATGAAAGTTCAGTTGCAACTGTTGCCACTTCTGAAATGTTACCATTGGCCCTATAAGTATGATTGTATGAAAAACTCAGACTCTGTAGACTTGTGCATCTGGTTCAGATATGATACATTTCTTACAATAGTAGCTATAATTCACATACTTCTCATATGTTGTGATGTTTCTGGTTCATTTTAGTTCATTTACTTATATTATCTTATTATACTAAAACTAAAAGTAAATTTATCCTCATATCTAAAAGTACTACTCTGCCAAATGCTGATTAACATCGTGCACCCACAAAATGTAGGCAATTTAAATGCAAATGTTTAAAGTTAAAGATTTTCTTGCAAAGTGCTGTCTTAATAAAGATTATGTTAACTTTAATCAACTGCACACTGCCCAACAGGCATGTAAAAGTGTTGCTGGTGAATGCACTAATCAGTGTAGAGTCCGTATACTACATTGCTTTATGTATAGATACAAGTTTTTGTTCTGTTATATACATTCAAACTATTTTTATCTCTGGTTTACAGTTTATAGTTATTCAGCTTGTTAAAAAATGTTAAAATCATACAGCTTCTTGTGCATATCACATTTCATATGTAAAAACTGGAGTAAAAATACATGAATGTGAAATATTATCCTATATAATTGAACCAAAAATTATTTCTTACTGAAGTTTTCTTAAATCCTTAGAAATGGCAGCTCCAAAATAGGAATTTCACTAACACTTTATATATCTAGGGACCACTTTTTAATGGATAAAGTATGTGTGTGTAATTGGTAGAGTCCGTAGACTTTTTGAGATCTTATTTCAAAATTCTGCTATGCAACGAAAAATAGTAAAATACCTTGTGATTTCTATTTTTTCTCTTCCTTATTGATATATATTTGTAAGATACTGTAAAATAAATACATCTGACTTTCCTATATTTACCACAAAACTATTTGGCATGAAATAATACAGTTAAGCTGATACAAGGGTTCATGGTCAACTCGCTACATGTGTTACATTATCAATTTATAGTCAATTAAATATGTTTTATCTCTTTTGCACAACCATGTTCCATTATTCTGACCAGTTTTCAGTTATGAAATAGTAAAGTTTTTCATCAAACTATCATGTTTTTGATTAACTATGTAGTGTCCGTAGACCCTTAGACCTGTCAACTTGTAGCCATGATAACTATTTTACTAGACATGACTTTTGTATAAAATTTCGGAGAACACTCCCTCAGTACTTGTACTTTCACTGTAACAAAAAATATAGACAGTGCAAGAAAGTTTTTATTTTTGCAAAAGTGCAACATGTTATCCCACCCTGATCTGAGCTTACCCGATAGCGTCACGCCAAGCGTTTTACTTGGACTAATTCTACTGAACCTTTCATCGCCAAGAGGTGGCTACGGAACAAAAAATATGCTTATTCGCCCACTTGCTATTTGCGTGTGATATTTGAATATCGAACAAGAACTGGACAGGATGAGACGCAGATTTGCCTGGCCTGGCACTGGAATGGATTCTTACACTTTATTCTAATTAAGATTTAGTACATCGGAGTACTTTGGAAAATAACTCGGATGAAATAATCAGGTTAATGGTTAGCTCACTCGTGTAAACAAATACTGCTTTGCCAAATCTACGTTTTAGAACACGCGCATGCGCGTGAAGTTTGAATAACAATTTGTAGGTGTGACTTCGTACATGTGACAATTAAAGGGCCAGTTTTGGGACAGGTGGTTGTAAAACAACTTGAAAGTGGGCCGAAAAGCAGCGATCGCTGGCCCCGTTAGGGAGGTGGTTGTTGAAAACAGGTGAAATGGTCGCCTAGTGGAGGTGGTCGTTCAAGCAGGTTAACACATGTCTGTATACTCTGTCTGCATATGAGGTTTTGAGCAATATATCCCCCTATAGAACAATTGTAAGTTAGCTCTTAACGGAAATCTTCCAGGTCTTCTGGTAGCTTAAAGCTGAAATATATATTTTTCATATATGCGCATGTGTAGAGAACCTCTCACTGTTCTAAAAATAATTGCAATGGGAATTCCATAATACAACTTGATTTCACGCAGCTTTGAATGCATCAAAATAATTCTAGATAGTATTAACCATGTAAAATGTTATTTTTGATAACCCATGAGAGATGAGATGGGAATTTGCCCCCTTTTATAATCTTAAAATTGAGGTACAGTAGACAAGAAATGTGTGAATCTCACAATCCGGCAGGCTGGCAGCATAGCATCTCTGCTGATGTGAACGTGACATGTAAATGACCTTGACCTTTGTCAGACATGACCCACTTTGTACTGAGCTCAAGAGTTTTCCTGCGATGAGAACACACGCAGCTTTGCTAAATATGAAGTCTCTAGCACATGTACATGTAGTTCCAAATTTATGGCCAATGTTAAACTCAGCCTTTTTTACCTCTAAATGACCATGACCTTTGTTGCACATGACCCAATTTGTACTGAGCTCAAGAGCTTCTTGAGCTGAGAACACATGCCAAATATGAAGTCTCTATCACATGAAGTTCTAAAGTTATGGAAGACACAAGTTAGGCACAAGTTTACCTGTAGTGAGCCTTCACATCAAACATCACAATGGTAAATGGGTCCCCTTTACACTGTCCCTGTTGTAACACAGACTTGATGGCTTTCAGACGTATACTGATGCTGATATCTAGGTCAGAAGGGGGCGGGGCTAAGCTGTCATCAGGGTCACCTGAAATTGACATTGCAAAATGGCACTGGAGAACGAGAAAACCATACTTAACCCTTTGAATCCTAGTCACGCATATATGCCTCTTTGGTAAACAGTGAACCGGCGAAGAGTACACTTGTCCTATGCAAACAGTGAAGACCATTATCAGAGGGCTCCTGTAGGTGCCCTCTGATCAAGGTCTTCACTGTTTGTAATATTTTAATACATTGGCAAAAACTGCCATAAATTGAACAAAATTTAATTGAAAACTTGAATTGTCCATTTGGAATTTTAAGGGAGGAAAGGGTTAAGAAATGCAGCTATTTATCCAGTTGTGCAATAAGCAGTCACATTATTCAACAGATCTAAATGATTCTATAAAGAGTGAAATCAGTCATCCTTAAAATTTTTAATGGAAAATTCCATTTACCAATTAAGTCTAGTCCATTTATGACTATTTAGGATTGCTGTCTGCCATATATTGCAAAATGACAAACAGTGCATACCCTGATCAGAGGGCTCCTTTAGCCTGTTTTTACTTTTTTAGACATGTGACCACTTTAAGCAGTTTGAAAGTAAAGCAAAAAACCCAACTTAAGGTGCAGTCTGTTTTACTTTCAATCTGCTTTAAGCTAACATCTGCTAGGATGTAGAAAATATTTCTTATGTTGCATATTCATAACTGTTAGTTAGTTAGATCCAGAGATTAGTGTTCAATTGATGCGTGCTACGGGCCTGCTAGTTAATAACAGAGAAATAGCCCATTTAAGTAAGTTAGATCCAGAGTTTAGTTTTCAACTGCTGTGGGTGCCCCAGTTGCTGGGTACTGGCAGCAGGTGGCTAGAGAGTCTAAAATCCAATCTCCACTTCACTCTATTCAGTGAATCAATGTTGTCAACTGTATAAAGTGGAACTAATTTCTACAGTGGAAGAATAAAATGAAGTTGAAACAAGAGCCGTATGAGGCCCTAAATCGCTCACCTGGAACAAATGATATAAATGTAAAATATCTTGAAAAGCTGTGAAGTTATGACAATTATAATGATAGTGCCATTTGCTGAGTAGATGATGCTTTGTGCCAAATATCTGAGCTCATGGTACTGTACGTGGAATATGAGAAGAAGATTTTTTAAAGTTTTCATTGAAAAAATCTATTTTTAGCTCATGTGACCTAGATATGCAACGAACCAGAATCATTTGAACAATATTGGTAAAGTACCTCTAGATGTGTCACCATGCAAAATATCAAAGCTCTGGCCACATTAATTTCAAAGAAGAAAGACATTTGAAGATTTTACTATACAGTATAACCTCTGTTATCCGACACCCCATGGTTCCATGTTTGTAAATCGGTTAAGAGAGGGTGTCGGTTAACGGAATTATGCCTAAGTTCACAAGTTTACACACCCAAAGATTCAGTCCATTTTTCGCTGCAAGGGGAATTCCTCGATGCCAACTGACATATTAAATATGTATGACTGCAGCAAACAGCATATATACTGATCAGATCGTTCCAGATTAAACTAAGAGTCACCTGGTCCGGATCTACACTGTTTTTCCCATTATTTCTTTAAACTACAGTAGGCATAAAACGTGTATAGTGTACAATCGGAAGTAAACACGCATGTACATAGGGTTCGACGAAAACATCGGCATATTTGTATTTACATTTTATGTACAATGTATTAATTTTCTCTCAATATAACTTTAGCATATATTTTTACGCCTGCGACTATTGATATAGACTCGAATTATGGGGAAGGCGAATTAGATATATATTTCATACTTTCTCATGTTGACGGTGAGGACGATTGGCAGACACCTGTGCAATTTAAACACAAAATCATGGTTAGCCATTGTTGGAAAGGATGGATGAGTTGGGTTTTCGACACTGCGACACTGAATGGGTTGCTTACATTTGTTATCTTATTAACCCTCATATCATTTACTCACTGTTAAAACAACACACTTTGTTTTACACGGCCATCCGAGCGATGTGTGTCATTATCACCTGCACGTACATAGTCGCTGTCAATGATCAATGGTCAGCATACCGTCGGATAACAAGGTATGAAAAACCTCTAATTTGCCTTCATCCGACCGTCGAGGTATGTCGGATAACGGTTAACAGAGGATCCGATCAAGAGAGAGTTTGGTTACATACAACAAATAGGGAAACTGCCGGACCAAACAGCAGGGTTGGATAACAGAGGTTTCCGGTCAAGAGAGGTGTCAATCGACAGAGGTTATACTGTATAACTCAATGTAAATTTGTGACTCCCAGGGCGGGGTCAATTTTGACCCCAGGGACATAATTTGAACAATCTTGAGATAGAGGACCTATAGATGATACTTTGTGTCAAATAGCTAAGCTCATGTTACTGTGGTTTCAGACAAGAAGATTTTTGAAGCTTTAAATGAAAAAAATCTATTTATAGCTCCTTTGACCTAGATATGCAACGGACCAGAACCATTTGAATAAGTTTGTTAAAGCACCTCAAGATGTGTCACCATGCCAAATATAAAAAATCTGGCCATATTAGTTTCGGAGAAGAAGATGTTCAAGATTTCGCTATATAACTCTATATAAATTTGTGACCCCCCGGGCAGGATCATATTTTATCCCAGGGACATAATTTGAACAATCTTGATAGAGGACCTGTAGATGATGCTTTGTGCAAAATATCTAAGCTAGAGGGTACTGTGGTTTCAGAGAAGAAGACTTTTAAGTTTTTATTGAAAAAAATCTATTTTTAGCTCCTGTGACCTAGATATGCAACAGACCGGAACCATTTGAACAATATTGGTAAAGTACCTCTAGAAGTTTCACCATGCCATATATCAAAGCTCTAGCCACATTAGTTTCAGAGAAGAAGAGGTTTGAAGATTTCACTATATAACTCTATGTAAATTTGTGACCCCTGGGGTGGGTCATTTTTTACCCCAGGGACATAATTTGAACAATCTTGATAGAGGACCTGTAGATGATGGTTTGTGCAAATTATCTAAGCTCAGGGTACTGTGGTTTCAGAGAAGAAGATTTTTTAAGTTTTTATTGAAACAATCTATTTTTAGCTCCTGTGACCTAGATATGCAACGGTCCGGAAATATTTGAACAAATTTCAAAGAGGACCAAATAAGGATCATTCCTGCCAAGTTTGGTTAAAATCCATCCAATAGTTTAGGAGGAGATGTCGTTTAAAGAAATTGTTGAAGACGGACGACGACGGACACAGGACGATCAAAATAGCTCACCTTGGCACTAAGGTGAGCTAAAAAGGCATATTTATTGGGTTATGGGTTAAAGGATTGATTAGAACAAAGATCACTTACCATTTGAAACATCATGGGTGAAGGAGACGTAGTAGGCATCCCTGTTGTCCCAGGACACAGCCAGTCCGACAATCACCAGGCCCTCAGAGTCTAGAGGTATACCTCCTACTACTGCAGCCTGTTTTGAGGGGGAGTAGTCTACAAAACAATCTCTGTACTCAATTTACAGTAGAACCTCTCTACTATGACCACTAGAAAGAAGGCTAATTGATTTTATATCATACAGATGACATCTTAACCCATAAATAATTCTAGCAGGTGGCAGCTTAAAGTAGGCACATTCTGCTTCACTTTCAACCTGCTTTTAGTAGTCACCTATTTTCACTAGGAATAGGCTATGAGGTAAATGCTTTAAAACGAAGCTGAAAGTAAACAAGAGCCCCATGGGGCATATTTCGCTCACCTGAGAATAGCTGTACATCAAAATGGAGATAATGATTTATGTCCAGGAAGGGGTTATTTGTTACCCGAGGGGCATAATTTGAACAATCTTGATAGAGGACCTGTAGATGATGCTATGTGCCAAATATCTAAAATCAGGGTACTACGGTTTTAGACAAGAAGATTGTTTTAAGTTTCCATTGAAAAAATCTATTTTTAGCTCCTGTGACCTACACATGCAACAGACTGGAACCATTTGACCAAAAAAAAAAAAGGACATCTAGAAGTAACACCATGCCGAATATCAAAGCTCTGGCCATATTAGCTTCAGAAAAGAAGACGTTTGAAAACTGTGACCCCCCGGGTGGGGCCAATTTTGACCCCAGGGGCATAATTTGTACAAACTTGATAGAGGACCTGTAAATGATATGCAACCCACCAGAACCATTTGAACATTATTGGTATGAGACATCTAGAAGTGTCACCATGCCAAATATCAAAGCTCTGGCCATATTAGTTTCAGAGGAGAAGATGTTTGAAAATTTCACTATATAACTCTATGTAAAACTGTGACCCCCGGGGCGGGGCCAATTTTGACCCCAGGGGCATAGTTTGTACAAACTTGATAGAGGACCTGTAGATGATGCTATGTGCCAAATATCTAAGCTCTGGCCCTTGTAGTTTCAGACAAGAAGATTTTTTAAGATTTCCTTATTTTATCACTTTGGTTGCCATGGCAACCAGAGTTCTACATTGTTTTTAATTCTTTGAATAATTTGAAAGAAGTTGACCCAAGGAACATTCCTGTAAAGTTTGGTTGAAATCTGTCAAGCGGTATATGAGGAGTGGAGTCAAATTTGACCCTAGGGTTTTGATTTTAACAATTATCAAAAGTGATCTAGTAGAAGATACTATACACCACATATCTTAGCTGTGGGAATAGCGGTTTTTGACAAGAAACTTGTTTAAAGTTTTTCACTTTTTTTTAATAAATTTCAATAAGTAGTACACTTTTTAATTTCATTTTAACGATTTCTGTAGAGAAGCATCCAAGGAACACTCTGAGCAAGTTAATATTTCCCTCAAATTTTCGGTTTCAGAGGAGATATCGTTTGAAGTAAATTTGAACGGACTTCCTTCCATTTGGGCACTTGTTGGGTTTTTCTTTTGTTTAAAAGTACCCAATAGCAACAAACAAGAGGGCCATGGCCCTAAATTCGCTCACCTGAGGACATTGAAGTTTGTACCTAAGTTGACTGGGCAAGACAACATTTTAATATAGCTATAAATGGAGTTATCTTCCGGACAAGAAAACATGACAAAAGTGAATTTTGTTGCCAAGCTTATGACCCTTATCCATGACACATCCTCTTATCAAGCTTTTTCCATTTCCGGTAAATGATAATTATTTCACTAGCGTCAGCAGAACTGGAGTTATTTTCCTGACAATAAAATATGACAAAGGGGAAAACAAAATATTGCTGCCCTTATGCATGGCATTTTCTCTCATCAGTTTCTTTCCATACATAAAATTTCATTACAATAGCATCAGTAGAACTGGAGTTGTCTTCTTGACAAGAAAATATGACAAAGGGAAATAACTAAACAAGGGCCACTATGGCCCTAAATCGCTCACCTGGTACACCATGGCAAACTTGACCTATAGTGACCTAGATTATGACTGGCCATGACCCACAATCAACCTCCCATTTTCCTATGATTTGACCTAGTTTTTGAAAGGACACAATCCATATTTGATTTTGACCTAGATTTGATGTAGGCAAAAATTCTGACAATATTTCATGCAGATCTAGTGAGATTTGTAACTTCGAAAAGGTTAACACTGTTTTTCTTTGATTTGACATAGTGACCTAGTTTTCAACCAGACATCATTCAAAATTAACTGAGCTAGATATCAATGAGGCAAACATGTTGAGCAAAATTCATTAAAATCCAATGAGAGTTGTAGCATCTAGAGTGTTAACAAGTTTTCCCTATGATTTGACCTAGTGACCTAGTTTTTTACTGACAATGACCCATATTCGAACTTGACCTAGGTATCAATTAAGCAAACATTCTGACCAAGTTGCATAAAGATCAGATGAAATTTAGTGACCTAGTTTTTGACCGGACATGACCCATATTCAAACTTGACCTAGATATCAATAAGACAAACATGCTGACCAAGTGTCATCAAGATCCAATGAGATTTGTAGCCTCTAGAGTGTTAACAAGCTTTTTCTATGATTTGACCTAGTGACCTAGTTTTTAACCAAACATAACCCATATTCGAACTTGACCTAGATATCAATGAGACAAACATTCTGACCAAGTTTCATCAAGATCCAATGAGATTTGTAGCCTCTATAGTGTTAACAAGGTTTTTCTATGATTTGACCTAGTAACCTAGTTTTTGACCGGACATGACCAATATTCGAACTTGACCTAGATATCAATGAGACAAACATTCTGACCAAGTTTCATCACGATCCAATGAGATTTGTAGCCTCTAGAGTGTTAACAAGGTTTTTCAATGATTTGACCTAGTGACCTAGTTTTTGACCCAACATGACCCACATTCAAACTTGACCTAGATTTCTACTAGACCAACATTGTGATGAAGTTTCATGAAGATTGGATGATATTTGTAGCTGCTAGAGTGTTAACGAACCAATTGTGGACGGACGGACGACGGACGACGTACGACGGACGACGTACGACGGACGACGGACATCCAGCGATCCTAAAAGCTCACCTTGGCACTTCGTGCCAGGTGAGCTAAAAAACAATGATGTCAGAGTTATGGCCTTTGCAAATGGCACTTCCTCTCATTAGGCTCTTTCCAAATAGGCAATTTCATTTTACCCATTACCCCATAGCCTGTTTCTAGTTTTGAAAATAGGTGGCCACCTAAAGCAGGTTGAAAGTAAAGCAGAATGGGTCTTAATGCACACTTTGCTTTACTTTCAAACTGCTTTAAGCTACTATCTACTAGGATATAGAAACTTATTTCACATCTTACATTTTCATGACTGTTTAACCCTTTCCCCCATAGAAGCGCCTTTTAGAGCATTCAGTTTATTCTTGCTCTGAAGAAAATAGTTCCAATTTATACATTCATAAATATGTATAATACAAAATATTTTCTATATTCTAGCAGATGATAGCTTAAAGCAGGCTGATAGTAAAGCAGAATGCGCTTAAAGCGCATTCTGCTTTACTTTCAACCTGTTTTAAGTGGACACCTACATTCAATACTAGAGATATGCTATGGGGGAAAGGGTTAAAGGGGAATTATTTTCTTAAGTGGAGGAATAAATCAAAGGCCTAAAAATGCACATTTATGGGGTAATGGGTTAACAAACGTCAGTATTTATTGGGGAGAAGGGTTGAATCCTGGACAAGAAAAAATGATAAGACATGCAGATAACTGTGACAAAACCAATATTAAACATATGTATAAATATGGCATAAGACATAATTACATAACTGTCAGTGGATCACTTCCAGATCATGTTTCTCTAAGTATGAAGCAGACTGAACCATTTCTAAACTATAGCAGACAACATGTTCAGTTCTGTTGGCCTGATCACTGAGGTCAAATATTATGTAAGAGTACTGTAGCATTAGCAGCACTGCTGCTGGAAGCTTACCCTTACCAGACTGAAATGATGTCTGCTAAATACCTTCTGTGTGTAAAAAATGTACATTTTTTTTTTTTAGAAAATGTTAAGTTGGTAAATGAGTGGCAAATAGTTTGGATCCAGATTAGATGCAGCATTATGTTGCATCTGATCTGGATCCAAACTGTTTGCAAATATTGGTTATTTGCCCATAGTATATTAAGGGTAACTCAGGTAAATACAGTTCTGCCTAAATCAAAAATACTGTAAAACCTGCCTAGAGCAGCACTTAAAATGTGCAGGGTGGTGTCAAATGTGACCCTAGGGATTTCATTTTAACAAACTATAGAGGGATCCACCAGGATATTCTACTGTACAAATATCAAAGCTTAGGGCCTAGTAGTTTTGGGCAAGAAGATTTTTTAAAGATTTTTGCTTTTTTGCTTTTTCAAGCAGAGTTTGTGCTTTTTTTTCTTTTTTTTGAACAACTTCTGTAGAGAAGCATCCAAGGAACATCATGAGCAGTTTGAACTCTCCCTACAATCGGCGGGTTTCAGAGGAGATGTCGTTTGAAGTAAATGTGAACGGACAGACGTACTACGGACGGTGAGCGGTCACAATAGCTCACCTTGAGCCTTTGGCTCAGGTGAGCTAAAAACCCCAACAATAACCATAGGGCAATCACGGCTTGAATGGAATCTATTGTTCTCCCTACCCAACAAAGGACCTTTCGTGCGTGCGGACGGACGGACGGACAGACAGACGGATGGACAGAGGGCGACCACAACAGCTCACCTTGAGCCTTCGGCTCGGGTGAGCTAAAAAGAAAGCTCCTAAAGGACTGTTAAGCAGTCACCTGCCTTAAACACCTAATACACAATAACAGTTCATACTTGCATTCCATAATGTGTTAAAACACTTAGCAGGGCTTTTTTCCCTTATGTAACAGACGCCAAATAACTGCCCCTTCCCCTCCCGTATCATTTTTCCCCTCACCAAAAAAATTTCCCCTCAAAAAAAAAATTTTTTTTTTTTTTTTTTTTAGTTTGTTTAAAAAATTTAGGGTCGGGGGTAGAAAATAAGGAAAATACATATTTAGGATCCATACATATTTTTTGGGCCTAATTGATTAATAATCAAAGGCTTTTATTTAATCAGGACTCTTTAACTGTGACTGAGTGTAATGAATAACAAGTGAATTAAAGTTTCATAGTTATATTAAAATATTAACAGAACAGTAAAGCTGCTTTTGGTGTTCTTTTATGAGCAAATCCCTCTCCTGATGAAACTTATTTAAAAGTTTAAATATCACGGTGAATAAACGTACACAGGATATAGACACCGAAGTGATTAGGAATTGAAAGCGAAAGTAGCGAGGTGAGTACTTATATTACGTTTATCTCTAAAATCTTCTTACAAATAAAGTAAACATGAATTGCAAGATAGTCTGTAGACATATGTGACCACGCTGATGCCAGGAATATAAATAAATTCACCTGGAAGACTGAATAAAAAGCTTTAATCACTGGCCATAGTCGCATCTTCGTCAACGTTTGTCATCATTTTCGCTGTTTATACACGTTATACAAAAAAGTGAATCGACAGTTCGATTTATTTTCAATTCATCGACAGTTCGATTTATTTTCAATTCAAAGTAATTGTGCAAAATCTGCTTAAAATCAGACCAACAATAGCTGAGATAGTTGACGTCAAACCGATAGGAAGTTGTACTGGGGATAGTATATTACTGTACCGGGGATAGCATTTCCAAAAATATTTCTGTACTGGGGATAGACGAATATAAAATATGAAACTAGGGCCACTTTTCGAGAAGTACAAAGTATTGCAATAATAGTCCGCGTGTATAAACAATACATACATCTTCATAGTCCATCAGATGTGTACAGTTAGGGACATCGAGCTAATGTTAGACTTCAGGCGCTGTCCCTCACAGTACACAGGCGTTAAGGGTCATCATTGAGAGGTGATATTTTGCTCTATGTTTTATTAAACCCCGACGGATTTTGTTGGGCATCAAATATCTTAAAAGGTAAGGCATTGTTAGCTCACCTGAGTCAAGGGCTCAAGGTGAGCTATTGGGATGGCCCTGTGTCCGTCGTCCGTCGACGTTAACAATTGCTTTAAATGACACCATCTCCTATACCTCTTGACAGATTTCAACCAAACTTTACAGGAATGTTTTTAAATTTTTTTCAAAGAATTAAAAACAATGTAGAACTTTGGTTGCCATGGCAACCAAAGTGAAAAAATAAAGAAATCTTAAAAAATTATTCTTGTCTGAAACTACAAGGGCCAGAGCCTAGATATTTGGCACATATCATCATCAACAGATCCTCTATCAAGTTTGTTCAAATTATGCCCCTGGGGTCAAAATTGGCCCCGCCCCGGGGGTCACAATTTTACATAGAGTTATGTAGTGAAATTTTCAAACGTCTTCTTCTCTGAAACTAATATGGCCAGAGCTTTGATAGTTGGCATGGTGACACTTCTAGATGTCCTATACGAATATTGTTCAAATGGTTCTGGTCGGTTCATATCTAGGTCACAGGAGCTAAAAATAGATTGTTTTCAATGACAAGAGGGCCATGGCCCTTAATTCGCTCACCTGAGGTCATTGTGCCTTAGCTTAATAGGCAAGACAACATTTTAATATAGCTGTAAATGGAATTATCTTCCAGACAAAAAAAACATGACAAATTGGAATAACTTAAAAAAATATTGTTGGCAGAGTTATGGCCCTTATCCATGACACTTCTTCTTATCAAGCTACATGTATTTCCATATGATTATTTATTGTGCACTCTGCTTTACTTTCAACCTGCTTTAAGTTATCATCTACTAAGATATAGATACTATTTCTTATATCTTACATGTTTATGACTATATAAAGTGGAATTATTTTCTTTAGAGGAGGAATAAATTAAAGGCGTAAAAAGGCATATGTATGGGGTAATGGGTTAACATCAGTAGAACTGGAGTTATCTCAAAGACAAGAAAATATGACACTGGGAAATATCTCAAAATTGACATTGACCTTTGTACGACATGACCCAAGTTATAAAGTTTCTAGCTTTAACAAAGTTATGGCTAAGATTAAAGTTGTGGACTGACAGACAAACAAATGGACAAACAGACAAAAAAGCAGACAGACAAAAACAATATGCCCCCAACTGCAGGGCATAAAAAATGTAGCAGACAACTCCATATGCAACCTCATCAGCTGACCAGCTGACCTGAGTTCAGTTATGTAACTCTGCCAGTAGGAAATTTGGCTAGGGTCTAACTCTTATTATGCTGAATTGCTGTCTGCTATACATATTTTGAATATTAAACATATGTATAAATATGGCAAAAGACATAATTACATAACTGTCAGTGGATCACTTCCAGACCCTGTTTCTCTAAGTATGAAACAGACTAAACCATTTATAAACTTTAGCAGACAACATGTTCAGCTAAGACCATCAGTTCAGTGGCTGAGGTCAAATACTGGGTAGTATGGTAGAATTAGCAACTGCTCTGAAGGCTTACCCTTACCAGACTGAAATGATATCTGCTTAAAACCTACTGTATGCGAAAAGTGACAAAAAAAAGAATTTACAACATGTTCAGTTGGTAAATGAGTACCAATAGTTTGGATCCAAATTAGATGCAGCATTATGTTGCATCTGATCTGGATCCAAAATGTTTGCAAATATTGGCTATTTGCCCTTAGTATATTAAGAGTAACTCAGGTAAAATACAGTTCTGCTTTTGCTTCATCAAAAATACTGTAAAACCTGCCTAGAGCAGCACTTAAACTGCGCAGGGTGGCGTCAAGTGTGACCCTAGGGATTTCATTTTAACAAACTATAGAGGGATCGACCAGGAGATTCTACTGTAACAATATCAAAGCTTAGGGCCTAGTAGTTTTTAGCAAGAAGATTTTTTAAAATTTTTTGCTTTTTTGCTTTTTCAAGCAGAGTTTTTGCTTTTTCTCTTTCATTTAGACAACTTCTGTAGAGAAGCATCCAAGGAACATCATGAGCAGTTTGAATCCGCCCTACAATCCCCGGGTTCAGAGGAGATGTCGTTTGAAGTAAAAGTGAACGGACAGACGGACAGACGGACAGACGTACTACGGACAATGAGCGGTCACAATAGCTCACCTTGAGCCTTCGGCTCAGGTGAGCTAAAAACATAAAAAATCTTCTTGTCAAAAACTACAAGGGCCAGAGCTTAAATATTTTGCACATAGCATCTTCTACAGGTCCTCTATCAAGTTTGTTCAAATTATGCCCCTGGGGTCAAAATTGGCCCCCGCCCCAGGGTCACAGTTTTACATCGAGTTATATAGTGAACATTTCAAACGTCTTCTTCTCTGAAACTAATATGGCCAGAGCTTTGATAGTTGGCATGGTGACACTTCTAGATGTCCTATACGAATATTGTTCAAATGGTTCTGGTCGGTTCATATCTAGGTCGCAGGAGCTAAAAATAGATTGTTTTCAATGAAAACATAAAAAATCTTCTTGTCAAAAACTACAAGGGCCAGAGCTTAAATATTTTGCACATAGCATCTTCTACAGGTCCTCTATCAAGTTTGTTCAAATTATGCCCCTGGGGTCAAAATTGGCCCCGCCCCAGGGTCACAGTTTTACATCGAGTTATATAGTGAACATTTCAAACTTCTTCTTCTCTGACACTAATATGGCCAGAGCTTTGATATTCGGTATGGTCACACTTCTGAATACCCTTTACTTATTTGTTCAAATGGTTCCGGTCTGTTGCATATCTAGGTCGGTTCATATCTAGGTCGCAGGAGCTAAAAATGGATTGTTTTCAATGAAAACATAAAAACTCTTCTTGTCAAAAACTACAAGGACCAGAGCTTAAATATTTTGCACATAGCATCTTCTACAGGTCCTCTATCAAGTTTGTTCAAATTATGCCCCTGGGATCAAAATTGGCCCCGCCCCAGGGTCACAGTTTTACATCGAGTTATATAGTGAACATTTCAAACGTCTTCTTCTCTAACACTAATATGGCCAGAGCTTTGATATTCGGTATGGTCACACTTCTGAATATCCTTTACTTATTTGTTCAAATTGTTCCGGTCTGTTGCATATCTAGGTCGGTTCATATCTAGGTCGCAGGAGCTAAAAATAGATTGTTTTCAATGAAAACATAAAAAATCTTCTTGTCAAAAACTACAAGGGCCAGAGCTTAAATATTTTGCACATAGCATCTTCTACAGGTCCTCTATCAAGTTTGTTCAAATTATGCCCCTGGGGTCAAAATTGGCCCCGCCCCAGGGTCACAGTTTTACATCGAGTTATATAGTGAACATTTCAAACTTCTTCTTCTCTGACACTAATATGGCCAGAGCTTTGATATTCGGTATGGTCACACTTCTGAATATCCTTTACTTATTTGTTCAAATGGTTCTGGTCTGTTGCATATCTAGGTCGGTTCATATCTAGGTCGCAGGAGCTAAAAATGGATTGTTTTCAATGAAAACATAAAAACTCTTCTTGTCAAAAACTACAAGGACCAGAGCTTAAATATTTTGCACATAGCATCTTCTACAGGTCCTCTATCAAGTTTGTTCAAATTATGCCCCTGGGATCAAAATTGGCCCCGCCCCAGGGTCACAGTTTTACATCGAGTTATATAGTGAACATTTCAAACGTCTTCTTCTCTTACACTAATATGGCCAGAGCTTTGATATTCGGTATGGTCACACTTCTGAAAATCCTTTACTTATTTGTTCAAATTGTTCCGGTCTGTTATCTAGGTCACATAAGCTAAAAATAACTTTTTTCTATAAAAACTTAAAAAAAATCTTCTCGTAAAAATCTATGAATCAATGAAAACATAAAAAATCTTCTTGTCAAAAACTACAAGGACCAGAGCTTAAATATTTTGCACATAGCATCTTCTACAGGTCCTCTATCAAGTTTGTTCAAATTATGCCCCTGGGGTCAAAATTGGCCCCGCCCCAGGGTCACAGTTTTACATAGAGTTATATAGTGAACTTTTCAAACGTCTTCTCCTCTAAAACTAACATGGCATTTGCCTCAGCTTTGATATTCAACATGGTGACACTTCTAGATGTCCTTTACCCATTTTGTTCAAATGGTTCCAGTCTGTTGTCACATGAGCTAAAAATACATTTTTTTCAATGGAAACTTAAAAAAATCTTCTTGTCTAAAACCCTAGTACCCTGATCTTAGATATTTGGCACATAGCATCATCTACAAGTCCTCTATCAAGATTATTCAAATTTAATTATGCCCCTCGGGTAAAAAATGACACTTCCTGGACATAAATCATTATCATAGCAAACAGCTTAGACTGTTATTACCTATAATTATACATACCCGCTTTTGTTGTACTCGGAGTACCTTGGACTCATTCGCTCAAAATTTACTTTGTCGTTGTAGATATCGGTAAATTTTAAACACGATTTGTTAGTGCGTTTCCAGTGTCTAATATAAGGAATTTTGATAAAAACTAAAAACCAAACACAATTTTAATGGTCTAAGTTGCTGAGTGGGTATTGTCTGTTGTTATTATAATGGTGTCTTAGCGTACTGAAGGATTATCAATTATTGTACGTGATAAATTAGTATGGTAATTTTTATTTTGCCGATTTTTTTTCAGCTATCCGATGATTAAACCGCAGAATGACAGAAATTTCTACCCCGTAGAAAATACCAGCTATACGGTATATGTTTCTACTCGAACCGTAGTTTCGGAGCTTGAAGATCTTAATTTTTCTCTCAAAAGTATCTCTATTTAAAACAGTGTGGAGCCTAATCATACTTGTTATGAAAATAGACGAAGAAATTACCCAAGGATAACTGACAGTAAATTTTGATGCAACTGGACCAGTAGTTTAGAAAAGATTTTTGGTTTGATCGCATATATAGGCAACAACATTGTTTTGTAAAATATTGCAGAGCCTTATGTGCTAGCAATACAGATAGACCGATACAACCCCCCCCCCCCCCCCCCCCCCCCCCCCCCCCATACTTTAAAGCAGCATCAACCAAAGATTAATTGACAACAATGTTCAATGAAACCGGTCTCAGAGAAAAAAATCGTTGGCAACACTCCTTGTAATCCTTTCGGCAAGTGCAAGTACTAAGAAAACTGTGCATTGTCAATACTTAATAAGGGCTGTTTTTATTGAAATAGAAGTAGTATGACGACATCTAGAGACTTAAAGGAGAACGGTGCAGATCCTGATCAAAATGCGGATGTGCAGGCTGCTCCGGATATGCACTGGTCGCAAAGGTAAAGTCTAATTTTGGCTCATACATAATTATATAGATGAACAATTTGTATGTTTTTACCTTGAAAACCAGTGTTGTGCATTGTTGGTATATGAGCAAATACAAAATAGCCGAGTCCAAATAGCAGGGACTCTTTCAAGAATGCTTTGATAATTTATAGTTTACTCTGTTAAATACATTCGACATGTATTTCACCACAAACTATCCCATAAAGGTGTAAGAAGGGAAAATGATATGTCATAAATTTAGTGGCTTTGGACTTAACTTCCTAGAAAAATGAAGAGTATCCATTATTTCATATGCTGGAAACGTAACAGCATGTAGTTTGCCATAAAAATCAAACGCAATGTACCATAATACCTTTTACGACACAAAACAATAAGTTTTCGTGAGGCTATCCCCAGTACGGCCTTCCACTATACCCAGTACAATAAATAACCGTTGGACACTATCCCCAGTACATTTGGCGGTCGGTTTGACATGGTATACCTTAGCTATTATGGGTCGAATTTTAAGCAGCTTTTACATAGTTACATTTAAATGAAAAATAAACAGATCTGTCAATTCACTTTTTTGTATAACGTGTATAAACAGCGAAAATAATGACAAATGTTGACGAAGATGCGACTATGGCCAGTGATTAAAGCCTTTTTATTCAGTCTTCCAGGTGAATTTATTTATATTCCTGGCATCAGCGTGGTCACATATGTCTACAGACTATCTTGCAATTCATGTTTACTTTATTTGTAAGAAGATTTTAGAGATAAACGTAATAAAAGTACTCACCTCGCTACTTTCGCTTTCAATTCCTAATCACTTCGGTGTCTATATATTTCAATTGTTCCCAAAAATGACGTTACGTGTTTTTTCCCCACTTTTTTCGCACTTAAATTTTCCCTCTCAAATGGCGTTTCACGCTTAATTTTTCCCCATCCAAAAAGGCTAGGCCGCTTCCCCAAAATCAGAGAAAAAACCCTGCTTAGAATACAAGTACAGTTGAAACTCCATCAGGGGTGTGTTTGGGCTTACGCACTCACGCACGTGCGTAAAGTTAATTGTCAGTCGAAAATTTAAAAATGCTAAATATGCAATAAAAATCACCACCTTACCTGGGTGAGACATAAATCATGTTTTAAAAGTGTCTTTAGTCTACTTCAAATTATACACAACGCACATAATTCACCCTCTGATAAGGTTTCAGATTGTCCACTACTCAGTTTACAGTAATGTAGATTTTACCTGGTAAAATTGCCCATTACAATTTAAGGTGTTTCTTACAATTTTAACTATTAGTAGCAGAATTTTGACGTATATTTATGTTAGTATTGTACCTGTTTTGAATGTGCAAACGCCACCAGAACGCACCTGAGACCATCTTGAAATCAAAAACTTCCCAGAGGAGCATGCCCACCTAGTAAGAGTGTGTACACTTATTGGTGAGGGTAGGGGTTAGAGAAGAATTGCCAGAAGATAATCAATAAAAATATATAAGATTGGGCAGTTCATGTTATTTAGGAGTCGAATTCTTACATAAATTTATGGTAGTAATTTACCCGGTTTGGATGTGAAAAACGCACCAGAGACCATTTAGGAGTAAAATTTTCCCAGGGAGCTTCCCATGGAACCCCTAGTAAAGTTGCATACATTAATTTTGTTTAGCTACGCCCCTGACGTGTGCCCAAGTCATATTTTCCTTCATACAAAGGGGGAGGTCAGGAGAGCAAACATCTTTCTCTGTATTTTGATATGCATTTCAATCACTCATTCAAAAGTGTAAATACGTTTTAAAAATGCATGTGCATGTATGTAAAACAAGTACAATAGATAAGGGAAGGTCAAGGGAAAGTAAACAGACAACATGAATAGAGGGTAATGCAATTGCAGTTGGTAATATAAAAGGTGGAGACAGGAACGTGTATATATACGTTCCTGGTGGAGGGGAGGAGGAGGCTAATACATGTCAGAACCGTACACGCAGAGTTGGTTAGTCAGGGAAAATTTATTTTTGTCATGAAATTTTGCTTCACTAAAAGTGTGGACACCCTGTTAATTAAATAGTTTAAGGTACTTCGCATGTGCGCTTAGTTTCCATACAATTGTTATGAAACTTTTCATGAAGAATGATAATAGGCTTAGAATCAATGTGTGAAAATATAAGCAAAATCTATCGTGTGATTTGTCTTTAAGGTCTCTTTTTCTGACAAAAACCTGGAATTTTGATGATTTTATTTTTCTCAAAAATAAATAAAGCTAAAGACTATTAGTCTAGCCCAATAAGAAGTCCACAACATTCATTACAAGAAAAGCTAAAAACATTTTGAATAAAGGTATTCAGAAAGATGTTATCAGCTATTTAAATTTTGCAAAATGCTAAAAAATTGATTTACAAAAAACTGACTCATTCAATGTATATTTTTTTTCATTTATTTCAAATATATGGTTGATGAAACAGTTGGTCAGAAAAAATTAGAAAATATTACAGTCAGGATTTGTTGTTATAACAGATTTTCTTATTAAAATGGGGGCAATTTGAAGTTGAGATACAGTTACTTACCTTAAAATTAGAATTCTGTCATTAAAATGCGCTATTATTTATTCACGGACTTGCATACAAGATTAATTATATTGTTTAAACATAATAATAATGGGCAATGTTGATCTTGAAAAGGTTGACGTATTAATAAGCTTCAATGTGTGGCTTTATAGTTCGATCAAATCGTATACATGCATACCGATTTTATTGACTTGTAAGTCATTAAATTAAAACGTACATGTAAGTGGACATATAATTGGACCATATATAACATCACTTATTCTAATCAACAAATACTAAACATAACATGTCCCTTGATTACTGCGTTATGGATTGACAAGTCAATAAATCGGACACTTAAAAAAAATATTTGGATCGGATGGGTCTCGAACCTATGACCATTGAATTTCTAGTCAATCACTCTGCTCACTGCGCTATGAAGGATTATACTAAATCGTATCAACATTTTCCTTTATATAAATTTTCTAGTATAAGCACGTACGGATAAAATCTATGTTGCCAAGACGCATATCCGCTCGCCTGCAAGACCAACTTCCGGTAGCGAAAGGCCTTAACAGTTTAGTTCAAGCAAAGAATATTCTTATAGCTCTAATACGGAAAAAAAGCTTGCTTTTTTTCCGTTCTTAGGTAATGCACGGAAAAAACAGGATTTCCAATTCAATTCAATCCCTGACAGACTTTGAAAAGTGTTTGATTCGCGCGTGCATAACTTCCTGTAACTAAGCAACAATACGAAATAGTACTTAAAGAATCCAACAAATGCAAGTGGTCGTCAGTTTTAAGCTCTCGATTCAAATTTTCGTTTTGTTATTCACCATATAATGAAGCAATAATTGATGAAGAAAGACGATATTTACGTGGACTTTTTTATTTTAAATCGTAGTTAAACGAACTATATTTTGTGAAACCTACGCCGGAAACGGCGTAGTACTTCGTCTTAGTTCCGTCGTCAAATTATGTCAGGACAGTTTGAGTGATTAGGACCATACCATTTAACGATTAGAATCTACTATTGGACATGGCTATTCCACTGGAAAACAGGATTGTGACACAGAATTGTATACACCCGGGTCTGTCCGGGGATCAGTTATCAGGTAAGTTGATTTTAATGTATTATTCCCTACTAGTACTGCTATGTCTGAAGTATCGAAAATTCGACGAAATTGACATCAGATTTGTGCGGCTGCAATTATCTGTATCTTCCTGATTATTGTATCAAGTCAACATACAAGTCGCGTTACATTATAACCGTATAATCTCCCGATAATATCTTTGCGGGTCTGTCGGTTACACTATACCCAAGATGGCTACACGAGACAAACCTATGTTTTGATATACATTCGACATCAATAGAAATGTCTGAAATGATTAAGAGCTAGAGACCACCAGTCGTTAAAGGTGTGTATAAGCGCCACAGGCTTCTGTGAAAGAAATGGATTTGTTTGATCCCAAATTGCGGAGGTTGATAACTGCTGAACCAGGGCTGCCATAAGTTGACATGAAAAATCCTAAGATTTCCTAATTTGCATTTTTCAAGTGCGATTTTACGAGTCGTACCGTTACCCCCATAGCCTTTTTCTTGTTTTGTTGACATGCGACTACTTGAAGCAGGATGTAAGTAAAGCAGAATATGCCTTAGGGCGCATTCTGCTTTACTTTCAGCCTGCTTTAAGCTACCATGAACTGGGAAAAAATCCGGAGTTTTAGGAAAAATCCGGAGAAATGGCAGCTTTGCTGTACAGTACTGCATGCTGTAGGTGTTCTATTGATCAATTACCACTGTTTGCTGTTTAGGATAGCAATTTTTGCAGAGTACACTACATTTTTCTTTCCAAATAACCCCGGTTACATTACACTTTAACTTTTGTTTTCATTGCAAACAGTTTGGACTTGGTAACCGGGCGTCTGATCAGCTTCCAAACTGTTTGCCAATCAATTTAAAACTGGTAGTCTGAGTTGTCAAAAAGTTGTCATTTTCTATATTTCATTGCAATGCGTTTCGTTTGAATGGAAGAATACCGTTTTCTCCACTCTGACTGTATTTTAGAGCCAATCATTGAATCATTATGGCCGTAGATGGCCATCGATTTCTTTACTGAACTCATGACTGTTTTCGGATGGTTACAGACTTGGCAGCGGGTAGTTTAACAACAGCGATTTAGGGTTTATTTTACTGTTAAATCATGCCGTTTGATGTTTTTCATCGACTCATAAAAATGACAGTTCGGCTCCCGGTCAAAGACAATTAAATGCCATCTTTGAATCTGATGGGGAAAATCCGTATTTATATGAAGTCTTCCTTTTTTAAACTGACACTGATGAGTAATCAGTATCACTCTGAATTTAATACTTGCTAACTCCCACTTGATTTTTCTGATGCGAGATGAATTTCAGAGTGCAGATTTCATGTTAGAAGTCGAAAAAATAATTAATGTAAACAACTTTTTTACAGAGGATACACTTTTTTCTATTGTTTTCTCCATGATGAATTATGAGTAGGGCAGTTATGATATGCACCAGGGACTGTGCCCTGCCCGTCACTTTATCTGGAGACCGTCAAACCAGTCAAAATACTATCCCTGAAATCCTGAGCGCCAAGGAGGGGAGCCTTTAATGCCAGTATTTAAAGTTTTTGGCTTGACTCGGCAACTTGGACCTACATTAATCTGGAATTTTATTGTGACATTACCTGTAGCGTGTTCAGTTACCGTATCGATTGCATCAATTGCATAAAAAACATAACAATTTAACTAAAACAGACTGTTTGCATGATATCGATTGCGAATGGCACGAATGGTCTCATGGGTAGTTAGCCAACACAAACAAGAAAAACAAAATGGTGACCAAATGAGTTTACAAAAATAAGGCTTAAGCGAACAGTCCCGAATTAATTTCTCATCAATAAACCAACATTTTCCGATACTTAATGTATAAAAAAAATGCAGCTTACATCTGAGCAGTTAAATCTTAGTTTTATATGCGGTAAAATTGATGCATTTGAGTTAATTAGTAAACTTTTGCTTGTGTTATTTCGATTCGTACATAAATCGTTTGTACCCTCAGGGTTATAGATAAGGCGCGTATTTGCGTAATACGCAATTAAATACAGTAGAAAAGCAATTACTTTCAGATCCATGCGTACTGAAAATCAATTATTGAAAGGGTTTACGCAAAAGAGTTCAAGCAGGCGCGTATCGTACGCAATTAGTCGCATTTCTCAAGTTTAATGACGGGATGTTTACTACGACACCGGATAAATATTTTACCGATACACCGGTTAGACTGGTTATTTATTTTCAAGTAATAGCCTATAGGATTTATGCAGCGCCGCTTTTTGTTAGCTCGTTTAATTAGTAAACCAGTCACATCGTCTGCCAGAATGTCTTCTGTCAAAATGGCATCGCGCGGACGGAAAAAGCGCAACAAAAAAACCCACATTATTCAATTACATTCAGCCTTCCGCGAACGAACCAGAAATAATAATTAATATGTAACGGTGTCATGAATGAAATTTTGAACGATGCATGTAACAGCCAAAAAAGAGGTTGTTTAACGTTACCGACATAATCGACGATCTTTTGCCCCAAATCTGTAAGTCACCAAAGAAACACGACAGTGCTAAAGTTAGCAACGTTACGGTAAAGGAATCCTGGAATGGCTTTTAAAGTTTCCGTGGCTGAAAATTAATGAATCCTAGTTTTCCTACACAAACATGAGCTGTTGCATTTGTGTTGAAATGAGATCGAAACTGAAATTATCGAGTGTGGGCAAACGAGGGTACATTACATCAAACAATCAGCTTGTGTTTTGTATTAAATGAAACAAGAGGGCCTGAAGGCCCTGATATCGCTCACCTGTTGTACTGAAGCCTGATAGCTTTGCCTTTCTGTTTCACCCGTTTTAATCTAAATCCATTCAAATTTGTAGTATAGCATGTAAACAATTTTGGAATAAAACCTCATAATTCTAGTATAGTAGAGTACATCAAGGGCAGATAACTAGAGCCTAAACAATACTGAAATGAAGCCTTTTCTAGCATTTCAAAGTATACCAATGGCAGATAACTATTGACACAATGATTAGATTTCAACAATAATTGCGAGAACTTATAGCTATATACTTTGTTTGCAAGTATAATCAAAATCCATTGAAAATTGTAGTTGCAAGAGTGTAAACGCTGTAAGATATGGCATTTTCAGCAGTTCAAGGGCAGATAACTCTTGACCTATTGGTCAGATTTCAACCATTATGGCATTTATTCAAACTCTTATGGTAATATACAATCTGAGCAAGTTTGAAAAAGACTGGATAAAAAGTGTGGCCTCTATAGAGTGTAAACACTGTTAAATATGGCATTTTCAGCAATTTAAAGGTTGATAACTCTTGACTTATTGGTCTGATTTCAACCATAATTGAGCTTATCTAAAATCTTATAGTAATATACAATCTTGGTAAGTTTTTAGAAAGATTGGAAAATATTGTGGCCTCTAGAGTGTAAACACTGTTAAATATGGCATTTTCAGCAATTCAAAGGTTGATAACTCTCGACTTATTTCTTGGATTTCAACCATAATCAAACTCATCCGAACTCTTATGGTAATATACAATCTGAGAAGGTTTGAGAAAGATTGGTTAAATAATGTGGCCTCTAGAGTGTAAACACTGCAAAATATGGCATTTTCAGCAATTCAAAGTTAGATAACTCTCGACCTATTGGTCCGATTTCAACCATAATCGAACTCATTCGAACTCTTATGGTAATATACATTCTGAGCAAGTTTGAGAAAGATTGGATAAATAGTGTAGCCTCTAGAGTGTAAATACTGTTAAATATGGCATTTTCAGCAATTCAAAGGTTGATAACTCTTGAACTATTGATCCGATTTCAACCATAATCAAACTCATCCGAACTCTTATGGTAATATACAATCTGAGCAAGTTTGAGAAAGACTGGATAAATATTGTGGCCTCTAGAGTGTAAACACCGTTAAATATGGCATTTTCAGCAATTCAAAGGTTGATAACTCTTGACCTATTGGTCGGATTTCAACCATAATCAAACTCATTCGAACTCTTATGGTAATATACAATCTGAAGAAGTTTGAGAAAGATTGGATAAATATTGTGGCCTCTAGAGTGTAAACACTAAAATTGTTGACGCCGCACGACGGACGCCGGACATTCAAGGATTGCAAAAGCTCACCCTGAGCTAAAAAAAAATAGAGTAAAAAAGTAATTCATATCAAATTGATGGAGTAACGTTTATATTAAACAACAATCTACATTGCTAGGGGTATGATACATAGGTTTGTTCAAAGTGGTCATTTCAATTGACCAGAAATGACCGGTATTGACCACTAATGAGTCAATTAGTCCTAGGGATGGGTATTGCAAGAAATTTTGTATTGCAATATATTGCGATACTCCATCACTGTATTGCAATATGTATCGCAATATAATTGCATGTTATTAAAGTGAACTAAAATTATGCATCTGGGGCAAATATATTCAGACTCAGACAAAGTTCTAACCGATTTTGTTTAAAGAAGACCGACACATGCCAGTATTTGATACACATTTGTTGGAAACTATGTTTTCATTCATATTTGTAAAAATAATATATGTTATTAAATCTGTTATGCAATCCACTTATACAATGCTTGTGCTAAAAACAACAAGGGGGGGGGGGATCCCTTTCACTGTAAGTAGCTTATTTAGTTTTTAACCTAGACAAAATTATGAATATTGGGAAAAACCGGTTTTTGGATCCTCTGTATTGTATTGTTTTCAGAATGTATTGCAATATATTGGAAAACCGGTTTTATTGCACATCCCTACTAATGACCGGTATTGACCGGTTAAAACCAGTATTGACCGCCCGGGTGGTCAATACTCTTATTGACCGGTCGATTGCCAACCCTGAGTAACGGTTTTTTGGATACTCAATTGAAATTCAGAAAACCCAATTCTTAGAAAATAGAGGGAGTAAATACCCAATTAATGCAAAACCTTATCTATAACCCTGTACCCTTGAATTAGTAAATAAACATGGTGGCGCAACTGTTAATTAACCTTTTTTATTCACACTTTTTAGCTCACCTGGCACGAAGTGACAAGGTGAGCTATTGTGATCGCCCTGTGTCCGTCGTCGTATGTCCATGCTCACAAAATGATAGTTAAGTGGCTAAAATTGACTAAAATAACTAGGCATGTAAGTGAAACAAGAGGGCCTGAAGGCCCTGATATCGCTCACCTGTTGTACTGAAGCCTGATAGCTTTACTTTCTGCTTCACTGGTTTTATTCTAAATCCATTCAAATTTGTAGTATAGTAAGTAAACAATTTTGGAATACAATCTCATAATTCTAGTATAGTAGAGTACATCATGGGCAGATCACTAGAGCCTAAACAATACTGAAATGAAGCCTTTTCTAGCATTTCAAAGTATATCAAGGGCAGATAACTATGGCCACAATGATTAGATTTCAACAATAATTGCACTCCTTCGAGAACTTATAGCTATATACTTTGTGTGCAAGTAAAACGGCATTTTCAGCAATTCAAAGGTAGATAACTCTCATCCTATTGGTCCGATTTCAACCATAATCCAACTCATCTGAACTCTTATGGTCACATAGAATCTGAGCAAGTTTGAGATAGATTGGATAAAAATTGTGGCCTCTAGCACCCTTAAATATGGCAATTTCAGCAATTCAAAGGTAGATAACTCTCGACCTGTTAATCTGATTGCAACCATAATCAAACTCATTTGAACTCTTATAGTCATATACAATCTGAGCAAGATTGAGATAGATTGGATCAAAATTGTGGCCTCTAGAGTGTAAACACTGTTAAATATGGCATTTTCAGCAATTCAAAGGTAAATAACTCTTGATCTATTGGTCGGATTTCAACCATAATCAAACTCATCCGAACTCTTATGGTAATTTTCAATCTGAGCAAGTTACAGAAAGATTGGATTAAAATTGTGGACTCTAGAGTGTAAACACTAAAATTGTTCACGACGCACGACGAACGCCGGACGCCGGACATTCAAGGATTGCAAAAGCTCACTCAGGTGAGCTAAAAACATTAATCTGGCAGTTTCTTGTAACATTAACCTGGCTATTTCTTGTGACATGGCCAGTTGTGGGACATAGGGTTAGGGGTAGGGTTAGCCTCCAGATCATTCTATAACAAAGTTAGATTTCAATTATGTGGCTTACCACACAAATTTTAACCACATAAAAGAGATAAAATAAAGAAGGCAATGGCCACTTAAATGGAGATTGTGGGTATGTCCGGCAGTCTGTCCGTCGTCAAACTTTTTGTTAATGATCTTCTTGGAAACTACTGGGCCAATTTCTTCCAAACTTCATAGGATTGTTCCTTGTAGGGTATTCTCTCAGATTTCTTCAAATATAGGTCATCCAAATGAAATTGTTGTTGCCATGGCAACCAATTGAAAAAACTTTAAAAATCTTTACCCAAATGTGCCATTGGTGCCATTTATCAGATTTTTTAAAATAATTTTCCTATCTTAAAAAACATGGTCGCTAGTGGGTGGGGCAGATTTTCCTTATATCATTATTATATGGCTATATAGTGAAAACTTTAAAAAATCTTCTTGTCTGCAATCGATGATCCGATTTGAAAGTAATTTCACACAAATGATTCATGGGCGACTCTCTACAAGATTTCTTAAAATAATTCTGATATATAAACAAGAGGGCCTGAAGGCCCTGATATCGCTCACCATTTGTAATGAAGCCTGATAGCTTTACCTTTGAATTTCATCCGTTTTATTCTAAATCCATTCAAGTTTGTCGACCTACTGTAGTATAGTAGAGTACATCAAAGGCAGATAACTAGAGCCTAAACAATACTGAAATTAAGCCTTTTTCTAGCATTTCAAAGTATATCAAGGGCAGGTAACTATTGCCACAATGATTACATTTCAACAATAATTGCACTCCTTCGAGAACGTATAGCTACATCCTTTGTGTACAAGTATAATCAAAATCCATTGAAAACTGTAGTTGCAAGAGTGTAAACGCTGTAAAATATGGCATTTTCAGCAATTCAAAGGTAGATATCTCTTGATCTATTTGTCTGATTCCAAGCATAATCACACTTTTTCCAACTCTTATGGTCATATACAATATGGGCAAGTTTGAGAGAGCTTGGATAAATATTGTGGCCTCTAGAGCGTAAACACTGTTAAATATATCATTTTCAGCAATTCAAAGGTAGATAACTCTCGACCTATTGATCCGATTACAACCAAAATTCAACTCATCGGAAGTCTTATAATAATATACAATCTGAGTAAGTTTGAGAAAGATTGGATAAAATTTGTGGCCTCTAGAGTGTAAACATCGTTAAATATGGCATTTTCAGCAATTCAAAGGTATATAACTCTCGACCTATAAGTCTGCTTTCAACCATAATCAAACTAATCTGAACTCTTATAGTAATATACAATCTGAGCAAGTTTAAGAAAGATTTGATAAAAATTGTGAACTCTAGAGTGTAAACACCGTTAAAAATGGCATTTTCAGCAATTCAAAGGTAGATTACTCTTGATCTATTTGTCCGATTTCAACCAAAATCGAACTCATCTGAACTCTTATGGTCATTTACAATCTGGGCAGGTTTTAGAAAGATTGGATAAATACTGTGGCCTCTAGAGTGTAAACACCGTTAAATATGGCATTTTCAGCAATTCAAAGGTAGATAACTCTTGATCTATTTGTCCGATTTCAACCAAAATCGAACTCTTCCGACCTCTTATGGTCATATACAATCTGGGCAGGTTTTAGAAAGATTGGATAAATACTGTGGCCTCTAGAGTGTAAACACTGTTAAATATGGCATTTCAGCAGTTCAAAGGTAGATAACTCATGACCTATTTGTCCGATTTCAACCATAATCGAACTCATCCGAACTCTTATGGCAATATACCATCTGAGCAAGTTTGAGAAAGATTGGATAAAAATTGTGGTCTCTAGAGTGTAAACACTAAAATTGTTGACGCCGCACGACGGACAATCAAGGATTGCAATAGCTCACCCTGAGCTAGCTCAGGTGAGCTAAAAATATGGCCCCCAGTAGGTGGGGCACATTTTCCATATGTTACTGTATAGTAAAAACTTCTGTGAAACTACTGGTCCAAATTGAAAATAACTTTACACAAATGATCCATTAATAAATCTATCAGATTTCTTAAAATCATTTTGTTATCTTAATAAATGTGGCTGCCAGTGGGTGGGGCAAGTTTTCCTTATATTTCTGTATAGAAAATCTTTAAAAATCTTTTCCCTGAAACTTTGTGTCATTTAAGAATATTTTTAAATAAATAATGATTCATATGTGGCCCTTTGCCAGTTTACTTTAAATAATCTTCCTAGCTCAAACATAACCATCCGTGGGTGGGGGTGAATTTACCGATGATGGCTTATATTGTAAACTTAACCATTACTGGTCCATTACCATGACCATAACCATAGGTACCAGGTGAGCGATAAGGGCCGCATGTGGCTCTTGTTACTAATTTGCTCAGACGCGCAGCTGCACATAATACTCAATACGAGGGGGCTGCAGTATGGATATAGACATGTAATCAAAAAATTACAAAATAAAAATAATAGATCTATCTTCTCATCATCCATGAAAGAATTAAGTGCAATTCAACTGCCTTTTAAAGATAACATTTGACACTGGCTACATTTAAAATTCTTTACCCCTGTGAATCAAGCGGTAGATCATCTCGATGCAAAATGTACCTTCCGCGTAATCATTTGATGTATATCCCTCTTAGTCTATAACCAGGACTTAACAATACTTATTGATGGAATAAAAAATATCTAACAACTTACAGAACAGTGGAACTAATGCAGAAAACATCTTTAAATACTCTCTGCTTTTCTTTCATCTTTCTTTAAGTGACCACCTGTTGTATACAATAATGATAGTTTACTTAATTGCAAAACCTCATCCTTGCCAACTCTCAAGAGTCAAGACCTTCACTCTTTGATTTATGTTGGTTGTTTATCCTGAAAACTTACACATATTTTTTAAGAGCAATTCTCTGTAACCATCAACCAGGTTATATAGTGGGGTCGGCACGCATAGTCACCGATTTGCATAAAACTTACACCATCTGTACCTCTCTACATGAAATGAAAAAAAATACCCCTAAAATTTATTTCCGGTATCCAGTTGCCATGGCAACGCGGAAACAAGATTTTGGCCAAAAACCAGTGTTTTTGGTGAGTAAAATATGACAAATTCACAGACTTTTTCAGAGAAAACTGTACATATTTCAGATAAAATGACATTTGTATGTTGAAGTATGGCACATTGACAATTAAATAACATTGTAGGATTCAACTCAACATTACACCGGCGGTAGTAGTCCAGTGGTAACACTGTTGGACTACGGTACCAGGGGTCGTGAGTTCGATCCCCCGCTGGACCAGCGGTCTGACAAGGGGATTTTTTCCGAATCCCTGATGATGTACAGGAATGTCCTTGAGCAAGACATGGACCGCGAATTGCTCCTCCCCACCCAGGGGTTAAAATGGGTACCTGTGAGGGTCTGAGCCGGTACTGCGGCTGCTTTAGCGCCATATGTTAGCAGTGCTCAATATTGTGTAGGCAAGATGGCTCAATGATCAGGGGGTAAATGTACAGTCGGCTGAGCGGTCATTCTGACTGAAAGTAGACTTTAACTGGTACTTTACTTTTTACTTTTTTTACACCCGATTGGTACGCACGTGCGAGCTTAAGGGGCTAATATGCTGAAAGTAAGAAATCATGATTTTGGCATATTTTAAGGACTGGTAGAATATCTATGCATCCATGCTGAACTTGAATATGATCACTAATAACAAGTAGCACATGTGTTGTTTACTTTCTGGGAAGAAAACCTTTGGGATTCAGGTTGCTAAGGGGGTAACCATGGCAACGAAACTATCAACTTTTTAATGTTGTAACTTCCTATTTAACTGAGCAGGATTGCTTAAAAGGTACCAAGACCACTATTAAATTGCTATAACCATGTATTTTAGTGTTATAAAATGAAAGTAAAAGACAACACATGCAGATATTAGTTGGTTACTATGGTAACGCCTGCCAAAAGAATGTTTATTTACTGAAAATTTGTGTCAAATTCAATACTTTTGGAACGCAAAATACAGCAAACTATCCAAACCATTACACACTTACTTAAATAGTTTCTTTATCAGGTTTGCAAGTTAGCATTGTCTCATACACATTCATTGTTAAGATGAAAACGGCCTTTGGCTGCCTTAGTAACCACTCAACGCAGTTGCTTAATAAGGGCATTGTATTGAAAATGTGAGTAAAATTCAAGCTTTTTTAAGGAAAAATACAGAAACATATCCAAACCATGGTACTGTAGTTTCATCATCAGATTAGCTAGTTACCAGTGTTGTATAACTATCAATTTAAACATGAAAATGACATTTGGTAACCATAGCAACCACTCACAATGTATGCTAAATAACAGCTTTGTATCGAAAATATGTGTCGAATTTCAGGTTTTTTTTAGGTTAAGTACAGCAACTTAACATGACAATGGTACTTTAGTGTCATTATCATGTTTGTAAGTTAAATTTGTCATATAATATTCCCCTTTGACAGAAAAATAACAATTGGTTACCATAGCAACAACTCACAACATTATGCTATATATGAGCATTATATTGAAATTATAAGTCCATTTCAAGTTTTTGTTAATGCAATATACCGCAATCTAATAGAATTATTGTACTTTTAGTTCATTATCAAATTAACAAGTTAATTTTGTCATATAAATATTAACTTTTAATACGAAAATAACATTTAGTTACCTTAGCAACCATTCACAAAATATGCTAAGTAAAGAATTATATTGAAAATGTAGTATAATTTGAGCGTTCTTGAAGGCAAAGTACAGGAACCTTTTGGAACCTTTGTACTTTAGTTTTATTATAAGGTTTGAAAGTAAATATTGTCATATAACCGCTCATTTTTGTACACATAAAAATAATTTTGCTACCATAGCAACCACTCACAATTTATGTTATATAAGAGCAAAATATTGAATATGTGTGTCAAATTTGAGCTTTTATAGGCAAAGTACAGAAACTTATTACAACTATTGTACTTTAAGTTCATTATCAGGTTTGCAATTCAATATTTTCAAACAAATACTCTCTTTTTATATGATATAACTTTTGATTACCTTAGCAACCGCACTTAATTTATGCTAAAAAACAGCATAATATTGAATATATGTGTAAAATTTGAGCTTTTTTAGGTAGAAGTACAGCAACTTATTATAGCCATTGAACTTAAAATTCATTATCAGGTTGAAAGTTATCCATTGACATACAAACATCAACTTTTATAATGAAAATAATATTTGTTACCTTAGCAACCGCTCACAATATATTGTAAATAAGAGTTATATTGGTTATATATGTGTCAACTTTGAGCTGTTTTGAAGGCAAAGGAAAGCAGTTTATTAGAGTTTTTGTAGTTAAGTTTCGTTATCAGGTTTGTTGCAAGTTAACATTGTAATATAACCTTTCAAATTTCACACACAAATAACATTTGGTTACCTTAGAAACCACGTAAATGTGTCAAATTTGAGTTTTTAAGCAAACATACTGCAACCTATTACAACTCTTGTACCTGAAATTTACTTTCTGGTTGCAAGTTAACAATGTAATGGAAAAGTTCATGTAACATTTAGAATTGAAATGGCAGCTGGTTACCTTACCAACCACTCACAATTTATCAATCTAAATAGCAGCATAATATTGATATTATAATATTGATAATATGTGTCAACTTCGGGCTTTCTAAGGCATAGTACAGCAACTTGTTGAAACCATGGAAACTTTAGTTTCAATATTAGGTTTTCAAGTTAACATTGTCATATAAACATGTCTTTTTGATACGAAAAGAGCATTTGGTATCCTTAGCAACCACTCATAATGCTAAGTAAGAGCATGATATTGAAAATGTGTATCTAAATCATGTTTTGTGTAGAGAAGTTGAGATTATATCTTTGGAATGAGGGTAAAGTTTAGTCACTGTAACCTGGACCTTTGATCTCATTATAGAACAAGCGGATCATGATGGCCCTAATTTCGCTCACTTGAGTATATTGAACTTGATATTTTTTCTTGTGGGTGGTACAAAATCAATGATTGTACATAGAGACCTATTTTTTGATCCGACATCCAAGTTTTGAACTTGACCTTGATTTTGTAAAGAACAACGTTTGGATCAAGTTCGATAAAAACTGACCCAAACATTGTGACCTCTAGTCTTCACAATGTTTTACTATAATTTAACTAATGACCTATGTTTTGACAGGACATAAACCGTACTCAAACTTGACTAAGATTTTGTCAAGAACAACAATCAGTGCAAAATTGATGGAGATTATTTTGAAACTGTAACCTGTAGAGTGTTCACAAGGTTTGTATATGACTTGACCTAGTGACCTACTTTTTGACCCCACATACCCCATAATTATTCAAACAAGATCCATGTTCACAGTGTCTTGCTACTATTTTTACCTAGTGACCCTACTTTTTTACCAGACATAAACCCATGTACATTACCCCACATAACCCATGGTCGGAGTTGGCCTAGAACAACATTTTGATCAAGTTTGATGAAAATTGACCCTAAAATGTGGTCTCTAAAGTGTTTGCAAGAAATTGTGGACAGACTGATGGAAGCCGGACAAAATGTGATCATAATGACTCACCCTAAGCTCTGCTCAGATGAGCCAAAAATAGAAAATGCTAGTCCAGAGGATATTTCTTATAACACATCAGCTAGGGGTACCGAATTTATGATGTGAGTACATTGTTGAAAAGTGTAGAGGACCATAACATTTTTGATAAACTGCTCTTATTTGGCATATAATATTGTGAGTGGTCACTAAGGCAACCAAATGCTATAATTCATATTAAAAGTGGAATGTCAGTAGAACAATGTTATCTTGCAACCCTGATATTGAAACTAAAGTACCATGATTCTAAGCTGCTGTACTTTGCTCTAAAAAGTTTGAATTTGACACATATTTGTAATACAATGCTCTTATTTGCATAATTATATTGTGAGTGGTTGCTAAGGCAACCAACTATATTATACATGCTAAAAAGCATTTCATGCTAAAAAGCAAGTTGCGAACCTGATGGTGAACCTAAAGTGCAACGGTTGTAATACGTTGCTGCACTTTGCCTAAATCACTTAATTTTGACACATATATTCAATATAATGATCTTATTTAGCATGATATTATGTGAAGTGTTGCTATATGGTAGCCAAAGGTTATTTTCATGCTTAAAGGGGAATATTTGTATGAAAATGTTTTCTTGCAAACCTGATAATGTGCTTCAAATGCAATGGTTGTAGTAAGTTGCTGTACTTTTACCTAATAAGGTCGAATTTGATACATATATACAATGTAATCAATATAATGCTCTTATTTAGCATAAATTGTGAGTGGTTGCTATGGTAACCACATATTTTCATTATAAAAGTTGATATCTGTATGTCAATGGTAACTTTCAAACCTGAAAATGAACTTTCTATTCAGTACAATGGTTGCTGTAATTTACCTAAAAAGTTGTCGAATTATAAACATATATTCAATATAATGCTCTTTTTACCATAAATTATGTGCCGTTGCTAAGGTAATCAAATGTTATTTTCAAGCAAAAAGAGAGTATTTGTATAAGAATATTGAATTGCAAACCTGATAATGAACTTAAAGTACAATAGTTGTAATAAGTTTCTGTACTTTGCCTATAAAAGCTCAAATTTGACACACGTATTCAATATTTTGCTCTAATAAAACATAAATAATGAGTGGTTGCTATGGTAGCAAAATTCTTTTTAGTGTACAAAAATGAGCGGTAATATGACAATATTTACTTTCAAACCTTATAATAAAACTAAAGTACGAAGGTATTAAAAGGTTTCTGTACTTTGCCTTCAAGAACGCTCAAAGTATACTACATTTTCAATATAACTCTTTATTTAGCATATTTTGTAAATGGTTGCTAAGGTAACTAAATGTTATTTTCGTATTAAAAGTAAATATTCATATGACAAAATGAACTTGTTTATTTGATAATGAACTAAAAGTACAATAGTTCTATTAGATTGTAGTATATTGCATTAACAAAAACTTGAAATGGACTCATAATTTCAATATAATGCTCATATATAGCATAATGTTGTGAGTTGTTGCTATGGTAACCAATTGTTATTTTTCTGTCAAAAGTGAATATTATATGACAAATTTAACTTACAATCATGATACTGACACTAAAGTACCATTATCATGTTAAGTTGCTGTACTTAACCTAAAAAAAACCCTGAAATTCGACACATATTTTCGATACAAAGCTGTTATTTAGCATACATTGTGAGTGGTTGCTATGGTTACCAAATGTCATTTTCATGTTTAAAGTGATAATTATACAACACTGGTAACTAGCTAATCTGATGATGAAACTACAGTACCATGGTTTGGATATGTTTCTGTATTTTTCCTTAAAAAAGCTTGAATTTTACTCACATTTTCAATACAATGCTCTTATCAAGCAACTGCGTTGAGCGGTTACTAAGGCAACCAAAGGCCGTTTTCATCTTAACAATGAATGTGTATGAGACAATGCTAACTTGCAAACCTGATAAAGAATTTATTTTAAGTAAGTGTGTAATGGTTTGGATAGTTTGCTGTATTTTGCGTTCCAAAAGTATTGAATTTGACACATATTTTCAGTAAATAACGTTCTTTTGGCAGGCGTTACCATAGTAACCAACTAATATCTGCATGTGTTGTCTTTTACTTTCATTTTATAACACTATAATATATGGTTATAGCAATTTAAGAGTGGTCTTGGTACCTTTTAAGCAATCCTGCTCAGTTAAATAGGAAGTTACAACATTAAAAAGTTGATAGTTTCCTTGCCATGGTTACCCCCTTAGCAACCTGAATCCCAAAGGTTTTCTTCCCAGAAAGTAAACAACACATGTGCTACTTGTTATTAGTGATCATATTCAAGTTCAGCATGGATGCATAGATATTCTACCAGTCCTTAAAATATGCCAAAATCATGATTTCTTACTTTCAGCATATTAGCCCCTTAACCTTGCACGTGCGTACCAATCGGGTGTAATGTTGAGTTGAATCCTACAATGTTATTTAATTGTCAATGTGTCATACTTCAACATACAAATGTCATTTCATCTGAAATATGTACAGATTTCTCTGAAAAAGTCTGTGAATTTGTCATATTTTACTCACCAAAAACACTGGATTTTGGCCAAAATCTTGTTTCCACATTGCCATGGCAACCGGATACCGGAAATATATTTTCGGGGTATTTTTTTTCATTCCATGTAGAGAGCTACAGATGGTTTAAGTTTCATGCAAATCGGTGACTATGCGTGCCGCAATGTGGTTGATGGTTACAGAGAATTGCTATTAATTATTTCAACAGGGGCAATGGTAATATGGTATGGATGGATCCCATGGATGAGTCAGATTTTATGGCACCTAAATACAAAATGGGTCATATAGCACAGATGTATGATGAGGGATGGAGAGATGATGATGTTTCAGGACAGGATGTCTCATTGATTGAGATGAAAACCATGGTAACATCACACTAACGTGGTACCAGACCTTTCAAGGGGAATTCAACAGCCATAAAATAGGTAAATTATTGTTTCTTTAATTAAGAAATTACATAAATTTAGAAAAAGTAAAATAAAAAAACACCCACCAGTCAGCTGAGGTTAGCCTTAATTGAAATTGTGATATGGTGAAAAAACATGCTACTCATCTGGGACTTGCAAACAGTTTTGATACAGATAAGGCACCACTAATGCAGGACCTGATCTGGATCTACTCTGTTTGACACTCAGAAGTCAGATTCTAATTCTGTTAGGTAAAATAGATGTTTATTGAAATTTATCATACAATACTGAGCATGTAGCTATTTGGTGTAGACTATGTGTAATGTATAAGAATTGTTAAGGGTTGTACCTTCAAGTACTTGAACCAGCTACAAACTGCCTTGACAAACAGTGTAGACTCACATGCAAAATATGAAGTATCTATCAAATGTAGCTGCAAAGTTGCGGCCTATGTCAAGTTCACCCTATGTAACCTTTAGATGACATCTACATGGCCTTGACCTTTGTCTGACTTAACCCAAGTTGTACTGTTCTCAAGAGATTCTTTAATGCACATGCCAAAATGAAATCTCTATCACGTGAAGTCACAAAGTTATGGACTTATGGCCAATGCTAAATTCTGCCTATTTTTCCTTTAAAAGCTGAATCTCCTTTAAATGCAAAATATTTTCGTATATTATGTTATGATTTAGAGAGCCTACAAAGTACAGTATATAGTAAATATTCGAAAGAAAACATTTGAAAGACAAGTTAAAGGCAATGTGTGTGGCGCTTTAGATTGAAAAATAAGCCAGTAATGTGTACAGTTCTGACACTAACAGTATAATGATTTCCATTTCAGTCCATGAAATCTGATTTATGATTACGAGTCAGTGCTCCACATAAGTTGGAGTAATCAGACTAAATGCAGGTTTTCTTTATGTCAGCACCAACGCCTATGGTGTTACCATTCATTAGAGTTGTCTTGAGAACAGGATTCTAATAAGTAGTCACACCACTGGGTTTAATGTAGACATAAAGAATTCATTTTCAGTTATCTGTAGCCTTGTATGAGTAGAACTATGTCAACATTAATTTATTATCATTCTGATTTGGCTTTAGCTCCATTGATTGAATACATATACCAGACATGCTGAAAAATTCATGGGAAAGTACAACTTAGCCAAAACCATGCCTTATTCACATGTTTCCATAAATCCAAATAATACTTAACATTGCCTCCAAATTTCAGCTTATGCTTTATAAAGAATAGTTAAAGAAACTTCAACATAACCTCCTGCTTTTGCACAAGTAACTAAATGCTAAAGCAGGAAATTGTTAGAGACCACTAGTGTCACTGTGCAGAATAAAACCTGCTATTTGGTCAATATGTTAAGTCGTACAAAAATTATAAAAGAAAACAACAACACAAAAGCCCTGAGATGTTTGAGGCCTGTAGAGTGCCTTATACATAACAATAAATTATTAATGTATTATCTATTGCAGAATCAGCATAGCCTTAATGGTGTTTCATAAGCAGTGCAATGTTTGGAATGTTTCCCTGCCTGAAGTGGTAAACAATGTAGGACAAGCCTTCAACCATGACATTCAGCAGTTTTCTATCCAAGATGGACTTTCATACAGATAGTCAGAGAATGTGATGCAAATTAAAAGAGAACAACCTAATTATGTGCTGAATTGGAGTAATAAATATATGAACTGATCAGAGCGGTGGATAAGTTAAAATGGATCAAATTCCATGTCAGCACCAAATCCTTTGGTGTGTTTTAACTAATCATTAAAATTGTCTCTTAGAACCATTTCTAATGGGTAGTCACACCATATGGTTTAATGCAGACATAAAGATTTAAGTTCTTGAAGTACTCCCCTTATGTGGAGCCCTGTATCCATGTTAATTATTTAAAAGAAAAACTATGCTATCGTAATTTGTGACAAATGATTTAATATAGTCTCTAAAAGCTGTAATTATCTATATATGAAATTGAAACGTAACTTTAGTGTTGTTTTCTTTTTTACTGCTGTGTATTATCAGAACTGATGAAATAATAAAAAGCAAATTAAATGTACATATCGAAATATTTTTCCTGTTGTGTTTATAAATAATTCCTAAAGGGCCAGTACAAAAATCAGAATTGAAAGCCCTAGAGAACCTTAATTTTAACAAGATAATGTTTTTCTTTTTGTCAATGTGATATTTCCCTCTCTGACACACTTATTTTGAATCTCGATGCCAACAATTGTCTCATTTACAGTAAAACATATTTAATACAACCACTACATGAGGTCCAATTTTTGGTGTGCAAGACAACTTGTCAAGTGACTGCATTATGCAAGAATATTTAGATACAAGAGGGCCTGAAGGCCCTGATATCGCTCACCTCTTTTACTGAAGCCTGATAGTTTTACCTTTCTGTTTCACCCATTTTAATCTAAATCCATTCAAATTTGTAGTATAGCATGTAAACAATTTTGGAATACAATCTCATAATTCTAGTATAGTAGAGTACATCAAGGGCTGATAACTAGAGCCTAAACAATACTGAAATGAAGCCTTTTCTAGCATTTCAAAGTATATCAAGGGCAGATAACTATTGCCACAATGATTAGATTTCAACAATACTTGCACTGCTTCGAGAACTTATAGCTATATACTTTGTGTGCAAGTATAATCAAAATCAATTGAAAACTGTAGTTGGAAGAGTGTTTATGCTGTTAGAAATGGCATTTTCAGCTATTTAAGGGTTGATAACTCTTGACCTATTGGTCTGATTTCAACCAAAATCACACTTATTCGAACTCTTATAGTAATATACAATCTGAGGAAGTTTGAAAAAGACTGGATAAAAATTGTGGCCTCTAGAGTGTAAACACTGTTAAATATGGCATTTTCAGCAATTCAAAGGTAAATAACTTCTGACTTGTTGGTCCGATTTCAACCATAATCGAACTCATTTGAACTCTTATGGTAATATACGATCTGAGCAAGTCTGAGAAAGATTAAATAAATAGTGTGGCCTCTAGAGTGTAAACACTGTTAAATATGGCATTTTCAGCAATTTAAAGGTAGATTACTCCTGACCTATTAGTCCGATTTCAACCATAATCGAACTCATCTAAACTCTTATGGTAATATACAATCTGGGCAAGTTTGAGAAAGATTGGATAAATATTGTGGCCTCTAGAGTGTAAACACTAAAATTGTTGACGACGCACGACGAACGACGGACGCCGGACATTCAAGGATTGCAAAAGCTCACCCTGAGCTAGCTCAGGTGAGCTAAAAAGTAAAGCACAAAGCCCCTTAGGTGCTTTTTGATTACTTTCACCTTGCTTTACCACTTTCCTCCATAGCAAAAAGTGCAAATCCCCTATATCAAACTATGTCAAAAACACTGACTGCTTAAAGTAAGATGAAAGTTACTTTTTGCAGGGAGCTCCTTTCAGAGCATTTTGCTTTACTTTTATCTTGCTTTGAACTACCTCATGTGTTCAAAACAGTCACTAGGTACTCATTTGATATCCTTATACTGAGGTGTATGTAGAGGTGCTGTAGGCACTTCTGTGGAGGAAAGGGTGAATGTATGGTCTCTGTTATACTGCAACAGAATGCAAGTTTTGACCACACAGCATTGCTGTATTTTGCATCATTTTTATGCCCCCGGCTAGCACGACTTAGTTGGGGTATATTTGTTTTTGGTCTGTCTGTCTGTTTGTCTGCACACAACTTTAATCTTGGCCATAACTTTTGAATAACATGGGATAGAGACTTTGTTAGCTCACTTGAGCTAGCTCAGGTTGAGCTTTTGCAATACTTGAATGTCCGTAGTTCGTCGTCAACAATTTTAGTGTCAACACTGTAGAAGCCACACTATTTATCCAATCTTTCTCAAACTTGCTCAAATTGTATATGACCACAAGAGTTCGAATGAGTTCATTTATGGTTGATATTGGACGAATAGGTCAAGAGTTATCGACCTTTGAATTGCTGAAAATGCCATATTTAACAGTGTTTACACTCTAGAGGCCACATTGTTTATCCTATCTTTCTTAAACTTGCCCAGATTGTATAATTATTACCATAAGAGTTTGAACGAGTTTAATTATGATTGAAATCGGATTAATAGATCAAGAGTTATCTACCTTTGAATTGCTGAAAATGCCATATTTAACAGTGTTTACACTCTAGAGGCCACCGTTTTTCTCCATTCTTTCTTAAACTTGCTCAGATTGTATATGACTATAAGAGTTTAGATGAGTTCGATTTTGGTTGAAATCAGACTAATATGTGGAGAGTTATCTACCTTTGAATTGCTGAAAATTCCATATTAAAGGGTGTTTACTCTCTAGAGGCCACAATTTTTATCCAATCAATCTGAAACTTGCTCAGATTGTAAATGAACATAAGAGTTCAAATGAGTTCGATAATGGTTGAAATCAGATAAATCGGTTTAGAGTTATCTACCTTTGAATTGCTGAAAATGCCATATTTAACAGTTTTTACACTCTAGAGGCCACATTTTTATCCAATCTATCTAAAACTTGCTCAGATTGTATATGAACACAAGAGTTCGAATAAGTGTGATAATGGTTGAAATCGAATCAATAGGTCCAGAGTTGTCAGGCCCTCTTGTATTTTGTATGTGTACTCACCTCAAGAAGCTCTTGAGGTCAGTACAACTTGGGTCATGTCCTGCAAAGGTCAAGGTCATTTAGAGGTTAAATCCGGTGAAAAGGGAGATAACTCATCCTATATTATTTCAAGTGAATAGGAAGGGAGGTAACTCATCCTAACTGGCCACAACTCTTTGATCATGTGATCATTTCTTTAATTGAGAAATAAGTCCTCATTATGACATTTGACGTCATCATGACATCATATGACGTCGTGATACTATGATGATGATGCATTTGAATAAGCTAGAACAAGCGTTTTTCTTTATATATTGCAGCAACAACAAGGAGTACAACTATAGCCTGCTGTATGATTTTATTTGAAAGCCAAATGAATACATTGCAGTGACAAAAACCTCGGCCATCGGGGGCATTTGTCACTTTCTGTGACACCATTCTTGTTCGTCATCCTATTTTTAGCTCGCCTGTACAAAGTACATGACGAGCTATTGCAATACCCCCGGTGTAGTCGTCGTTGTCGTCGGCGTGAATGGCGTAAACAGTTTTAAGAAAATGTCTATAACTTCTATGTCCCTTGAGGTATTGCTTTCATAGTTGGTATGTGTGTGTATATGGACAAGACCTTTCCATGCACAGAAAAATTTGGACCCCTGTGACCTTGACCTTGAACTTAGGGCCCGCGTTTAGGTTTCGAAATCTGTGTTGTTTGGTTTCGAAAAATGCCTATAACTTCTATGTCCCTTGAGGTATTGCTTTCATAGTTGGTATGTGTGTGTATATGGACAAGACCTTTCCATGCACAGAAAAATTTGGACCCCTGTGACCTTGACCTTGAACTAAGGGCCAGCGTTTAGGTTTCGAAATCCGTGTTTAGGTTTCGAAAAATGCCTATAACTTCTATGTCCCTTGAGGTATTGCTTTCATAGTTGGTATGTGTGTGTATATGGACAAGACCTTTACATGCACAGAAAAATTTGGACCCCTGTGACCTTGACCTTGAACTTAGGGCCTGCGTTTAGGTTTCGAAATCTGTGTTTAGGTTTCTAAAAATGCCTATAACTTCTATGTCCCTTGAGGTATTGCTTTCATAGTTGGTATGTGTATGTTTATGGACAAGACCTTTCCATGCACATAAACATTTGGACCCCTGTGACCTTGACCTTGAACTTAGGGCCTGCGTTTAGGTTTCGAAATCTGTGTTTAGGTTTCGAAAAATGCCTATAACTTCTATGTCCCTTGAGGTATTGCTTTCATAGTTGGTATGTGTGTGTATATGGACAAGACCTTTACATGCACAGAAAAATTTGGACCCCTGTGACCTTGACCTTGAACTTAGGGCCTGCGTTTAGGTTTCGAAATCTGTGTTTAGGTTTCTAAAAATGCCTATAACTTCTATGTCCCTTGAGGTATTGCTTTCATAGTTAGTATGTGTATGTTTATGGACAAGACCTTTCCATGCACATAAACATTTGGACCCCTTTGACCTTGACCTTGAACTTAGGGCTAGCGTTTAGGTTTCGAAATCTGTGTTTAGGTTTCTAAAAATGCCTATAACTTCTATGTCCCTTGAGGTATTGCTTTCATAGTTGGTATGTGTGTGTATATGGACAAGACCTTTCCATGCACAGAAACATTTGGACCCCTGTGACCTTGACCTTGAACTAAGGGCCAGCGTTTAGGTTTCGAAATCTGTGTTTAGGTTTCGAAAAATGCCTATAACTTCTATGTCCCTTGAGGTATTGCTTTCATAGTTGGTATGTGTGTGTATATGGACAAGACCTTTCCATGCACAGAAAAATTGGGACCCTGTGACTTTGACCTTGAACTTTGGGCCCGCGTTTAGGTTTCGAAATCTGTGTTTAGGTTTCCAAAAATGCCTATAACTTCTATGTCCCTTGAGGTATTGCTTTCATAGTTAGTGTGTGTGTGTATATGGACAAGACCTTTCCATGCACAGAAACATTTGGACCCCTGTGACCTTGACCTTGAACTTAGGGCCCGCGTTTAGGTTTCGAAATCTGTGTTTAGGTTTCAAAAAATGCCTATAACTTCTATGTCCCTTGAAGTATTGCTTTCATAGTTGATATGTGTGTGTATATGGACAAGACCTTTCCATGCACAGAAACATTTGGACCCCTGTGACCTCGACCTTGACCTTGAACTTAGGGCCCGCATTTAGGTTTCGAAATCTGTGTTTAGGTTTCGAAAAATGCCTATAACTTCTATGTCCCTTGAGGTATTGCTTTCATAGTTGGTATGTGTGTTTATATGGACAAGACCTTTCCATGCACAGAAAAATTTGGACCCCTGTGACCTTGACCTTGAACTTAGGGCCCGTGTTTAGGTTTCGAAATCTGTGTTTAGGTTTCGAAAAATGCCTATAACTTCTATGTCCCTTAAGGTATTGCTTTCATAGTTGGTATGTGTGTGTATATGGACAAGACCTTTCCATGCACAGAAAAATTTGGACCCCTGTGACCTTTATGTTGAACTTAAGGCCTGCGTTTAGGTTTCGAAATCTGTGTTTAGGTTTCGAAAAATTCCTATAACTTCTATGTCCCTAGAGGTATTGCTTTCATAGTTGGTATGTGTGTGTATATGGACTAGACCTTTCCATGCACATAAAAATTTGGACCCCTGTGACCTTGACCTTGAACTTAGGGCCCGTGTTTAGGTTTCGAAATCTGTGTTTAGGTTTCGAAAAATGCCTATAACTTCTATGTCCCTTGAGGTATTGCTTTCATAGTTGGTATGTGTGTGTATATGGACAAGACCTTTCCATGCCCATACATTTTTTGACCCCTGTGACCTTGACCTTGAACTTAAGGCCTGCGTTTAGGTTTCGAAATCTTTGTTTAGGTTTCGAAAAATGCCTATAACTTCTATGTCCCTTAAGGTATTGCTTTCATAGTTGGGTATGTGTGTGTATATGGACAAGACCTATCTATGCACAGAAACATTTGGCCCCTGTGACCTTGATCTTGAACTTAAGGCCTGCGTTTAGGTTTCGAAATCTGTGTTTAGGTTTCGAAAAATTCCTATAACTTCTATGTCCCTTGAGGTATTGCTTTCATAGTTGGTATGTGTGTGTATATGGACAAGACCTTTCCATGCACAGAAAAATTTGGACCCCTGTGACCTTGACCTTGAACTTAGGGCCGGCATTTAGGTTTCGAAATCTGTGTTTAGGTTTCGAAAAATGCCTATAACTTCTATGTCCCTTGAGGGTTGCTTTCATAGTTGGTATGTGTGTGTATGTGTATATGGACAAGATCTTTCCATGCACAGAAAAGTTTGGACCCCTGTGACCTTGACCTTGAACTTAGATCCAGGGTTAAGGTTTCGAAATCTGTGTTTAGGTTTCAAAAAATGCTTATATTTCCTATGTCCCCTGAGGTGTAACTTCATACATGTATTTGATTTTCATGTGTATATGGACAAGACCTTTCCATGCAGGCAAAACGGTTGAACTCGGTGACCTTGAGTGGGCTTTTAAGTTTCTAAATGTGCCGATGGCGAGCTTTGTTGTCTCTCTGACAACTCTTGTTATTAGTTCACCCGAGACTTTTCAAGTAAACTATAGTGATCAGTAGATGTCTGTTGTCCATCTAGCGGCCATATATAGATTTACCCCTATCAAAATCATATTTGCTCAGGATAATTATCTTGAAGAGTTATATAGCTCCACTTTGAATATGGATCGTATGGGGTCAAAAAGCAGGTCACAATGTCATATCTTAGATGGTAATTTATTAAGACTCTAGGTAAAAGTACCACAATATTGTCAAAATCAAGACGCATTAAGTTTTACTTATTAGTACAACTTTGCTTTTTTTCCGTCTATAGGCGAAGCCTAAATACATATTATTTTGTGTTTTGACATATATATCTAACAAGAGGGCCATGGCCCTTAATTCGCTCACCTGAGGTCATTGTGCCTTAGCTTAATAGGCAAGACAACATTTTAATATAGCTGTAAATGGAATTATCTTCCAGACAAAAAAAACATGACAAATTGGAATAACATAAAAAAATATTGTTCGCAGAGTTATGGCCCTTATCCATGACACTTCTTATCAAGCTACATGTATTTTCATATGATTATTTATTGCGCATTCTGCTTTACTTTCAACCTGCTTTAAGTTATCATCTACTAAGATATAGATACTATTTCTTATATCATACATTTTTATGACTGTAAAAAGGCATATGTATGGAGTAATGGGTTAACATCAGTAGAGCTGGAGTTATCTCAAAGACAAGAAAATATGACACTGGGAAATAACTAAACAAGAGACCCAGAGGGTCACATTTCGCTCACCTGAGGACACTGTACCAAAGAATCTGACTGGGCAAGACAACATTTTGATATAGCTATGACCCAGGTGCCATAATTTGATCTTGGTAGAGGACCACAATGCGAAGCTACATGTCAGATATTAATGATCTGCAGGGCCTTACGGTTTAAGAGAAGAAGATTTTTAAAGGTTTTCCTATAAAAACTGATAAGCCCCTGGGCGAGGCCAATTTTGGCCCGGTGCACCGGGGGTCATAATTTGAACACACTTGGTAGAGAACCACAAGGTAAAGCTAATTGTCAAATGTTAAGAATCTGAGCCTTACAGTTTCAGAGTAAAAGATTTTTAAAAGTTTTCCTATATAAGTCTATGTAAAACTGATAAGCCCCGGGGCGGGGCCAAATTTGATCAAGGGGTCATAATTTGAACAATCTTGGTAGAATACCATAGGGCAAAGCTACATGTCAAATATAAATGATCTTGGCCTTACAGTTTAAGAGAAGAAGATTTTTAAAGGTTTTCCTATGAAAAACTGATAGGCCCGAGGGCGGGGCCATTTTTGGCTCGGGGGTCATAATTTGAACAATCTTGGTAGAGGACCAAAGGCAAAGCTATATGTCAAATATTAAAGATCTAGGCCATACAGTTTAAGAGAAAAAGATTTTTAAAGGTTTTCCTATATTATTCTTTGTAAAACTGATAAGCCCCGGGGCGGGGCCAATTTTTACCCAGGGGTCATAATTTGAACAACTTTGGTAGAGGACTTTAAGGCAAAGCTACATGTCAAATATAAATGATCTAGGCCTTACAGTTTCAGAGAAGAAGATTTTTAAAGGTTTTCCTATGAAAAACTGATAAGCCCGAGGGCGGGGCCATTTTTGGCCCGGGGTCATAATTTGAACAATCATGGTAGAGGACCACAAGGCAAAGCTATATGTCAAATATAAAAGATCTAGACCATACAGTTTCAGAGAAGAAGATTTTTAAAAGTTTTCCTATATAAGTCTATGTAAAACTGATAAGCCCTGGGGCGGGGCCAATTTTGACCCCGGGGTCATATTTTGAACAATCTTGGTAGAGGACCATAAGGCAAAGCTACATGTCAAATATAAATGATCTAGGCCTTACAGTTTCAGAGAAGAAGATTTTTAAAGGTTTTCCTATGAAAAACTGATAAGCCCGAGGGCGGGGCCATTTTTGGCCCGGGGTCATAATTTGAACAATCTTGGTAGAGGACCACAAGGCAAAGCTATATGTCAAATATAAACAAGAGGGCCTGAAGGCCCTGATATCGCTCACCTTTTATAATGAAGCCTGATATCTTTACCTTTGAATTTCACATGTTTTATTCTAAATCCATTCAAATTTGTAGTATAGCATGTACACAACATTGCAATATGAACAATTCTAGTATGTATAGTAAAGTACATCAAAGGCAGATAACTTAAGAGTCTAAATAATACTGAAATGAAGCCTTTTCTAGCATTTCAAAGTATATCAAGGGCAGATAACTCTTGCCACAGTGATCAGATTTCAACAATAATTGCAATCCCTTGAGAACTTATAATTATAATCCATGAAAATTGTGGCCTCTAGAGTGCAAACACTGTTAAATATGGCATTTTCAGCAGTTCAAAGGTAGATGACTCTTGACCTATTGGTCCGATTGCAAACATAACCGAACTCATCTGAATTCTTATGGTTATACACAATCTGAGCAAGTTTGAGAAAGATTGGATTAAAATTGTGACCTCTAGAGTGCAAACACCCTTAAATATGGCATTTTCAGCAATTCAAAGGTAGATAACTCTTGACCTACAAGTCCGATTGCAACCATTATCAAACTTATCTGTACTCTTATAGTCATATACCATCTGATGGAGTTTGAGAAAGATTGGATTAAAATTGTGGCCTCTAGAGTGTAAACAACCTTAAATATGGCAATTTCAGCAATTCAAAGGTAGATAACCCTTGACCGATCGGTCTGATTCCAACCATAATCAAACTCATCTGTACTCTTATAGTCATATACCATCTGATGGAGTTTGAGAAAGATCGGATTAAAATTGTGGCCTCTAGAATGTAAACAACCTTAAATATGGCAATTTCAGCAATTTAAAGGTAGATAACTCTTGACCTATTAGTCTGATTCCAACCATAATCGAACTTATCTGAACTCTTGTGTTAATATACAATCTGAGCAAGATTGGGAAAGATTGAATTAAAATTGTGGCCTCTAGAGTGTAAACACTGTTAAATATTGCATTTTCAGCAATTCAAAGGTGGATAACTCTGACCTATATGTCTAATATCAACCATAAACGAACTCATCCGAACTCTTATGGTAATATACAATCTGAGTAAGTTACAGAAAGATTGGATAAAAATTGTGGCCTCTAGAGTGTAAACACCCAAATTGTTGACGACGGACGACGAACGACGGACATTCAAGGATTGCAAAAGCTCACCCTGAGCTAGCTCAGGTGAGCTAAAAATCTAGACCATACAGTTTCAGAGAAGAAGATTTTTAAAAGTTTTCCTATATAAGTCTATGTAAAACTGATAAGCCCTGGGGCGTGGCTAATTTTGACCTGGGGGTCATAATGTGAACAATCTTGGTAGAGGACCATAAGGCAAAGCTACATGTCAAATATAAATGATCTAGGCCATACAGTTTCAGAGGAGAAGATTTTTAAAAGTTTTCCTAAGAAAAACTGATAAGCCCCAGGGCGGGCCATTTTTGGCCCCAGGGTCAAAATTTGAGCAACATTGGTAGAAGATCATTAGGTAATGATACATACCAAATATCAAAGGTCTTGGCCTAGCGGTTTCTGAGAAGAAGATTTTTTTAGATTTTCTTATGCATTAAAAGTTATCCATACGGTCATGTTAGAAAATCTGGGGCCGTATTCTGAAACATTCTAAGTATTTTAATTAGAAATTTCTAAACTCTAACATTTTCAACTAAGATTATTTTTCGCTAACTTTTACTCTAAGAAAATACTAAATTATTTTCTTAGCGAAAAAAAAACTAAGAGTAAATTATGGCCGTTGTCAGGGACTTTCCCGACTAAAATGACTTCACTCTTCTCGCATACTAACATGTGTGACTGTTTATTTGCGGTGTAGCTTTCGGGTTTGTTTTCTTCTCCCGTTTATAAAGCAGCAAGCATTGTCCCAGAATAAGTAGAATAGATAATTAATTGAATAAAAAGTGTTTATACATAAGCGTAAATACATAATTAGGTTCACAATTATAATTAACTAACAAGCCAAATTTCAACGAAGTCGCCGTAGCTCAATCGATAGCGACTCTGTCTGGCATGACGGGGGTAGCCGGTTCGAGCCACACAGGGTACGATCTTTTTTTTCTTAACAACCCCCTTCTTTTTTTTTAATTATCATCACTAGTTCCATAGATTCATTTCTTTAAATACAAATAACTGCTTTATCCTTCCACTGCCAAACTTTTGTGATAGTTTACTCCTTTAAATGTTCTGGTCGTCTGCTTCAATTTTGTTGCCTGCAATATCGTTTCAAAGCCTTAAATGTAAGGAAGTTTAACTGAAATGAATTCAATACGAGTGTCAAACAGTTTGGATCCTGATCAGACGCCGCGTTTCGTGAAACGCGGCGTCTGATCAAGGTGCAAAATGTTTGCAAACGTTCATTTAGACGAGAGTGAGTCTAATTCTAACAGTTTCATTGTCGTCTGCTTCAATTCTGTTGTCTGCAGTATCTTTTTAAAGTTAATTGTATGACTTAAAAGAATTCAATACAAGTGCCAAATAGTTTGGATCCTGATAATAGATCCAATCTGTTTGCAAACGCGCATTTAGTCGCCAGAGTGAAAGGGTTAAAGCATGCTAGAATTGATATAAAAGTCTCCAATTAGAGGTTTCATTCTTATTGGCAGCCTGCTTTAAAAGAAACCCTCTTATTATGCTAAGCGCGACTTGGATAAAATTTGTTAACAGTTTCTATACAGTAAAGATCCAGATCAGACGCCGCGTTATGCGGCGTCTGATATGATCCAAACTTGTCATATTTTACTGTTTTTAAGTTTTGAAAGTATCAATTGATTATGTTGTTTTCTGCAGATGATGTGTTTGCAGCAGATGACAATTCTGCATGACAATGGTTAAACATCAATCTGCAGGACACTTTTCTTAATGCTTTTCAAATATCAAGAAATAGTAGAAACATGAAAGTCATTACTAGAACTAGCAGGCTGACAATAAGAAGGAAAATTTCTAATTGGAGACTTTTACTTCAATTTTAGCATGCTTTAACCCTTTCACTCTCAATGGCGCCTAAAAGCACATTTGCAATCAGTTTGGACCTTGATCAGACGCCGCGTCACGCGGCGTCTGATGAGGATCCAAACTTTTTGGCACTCGTATTGAATTCTTTTCAGTCATACTGCCTTACAATTTACTTTGAAACGATATTGCAGACAACAAAATTGAAGCAGACGACAATGAAACGGTGAAGAAGTAAACTATTACGAAAGTTTGGCATTGAAAGAATTAAGCAGTTATTTGTATCTAAAGAAACGAGTCTATAGAAATAATGATGATTTTTAAAAAAAAAAAAAGAAAAAAAGAGAAGGGGGTTGTTAAGAAAAAAAAAGATCGTACCCTGTGTGGCTCAAACCGGCGACCCCCGACATGCAAGTAAGACTCGCTATCGATTGAGCTACGGCGACTTCGTTGAAATTTGGCTTGTTAGTTAATTATAATTGTGAACCTAATTACGTATTTACGCTAGTTTTGGTACATACATTGGTCATTTATTACTAAAAATATAGACTTTGAATAGATATCGATCATTTCCACGTTTTCGCGATGAAGACCGTATGTAATAATGTCTTAAACAGTAATCCCAGTCCTTTGTAATGACGTTACCCCACCCAGACTTTGACCAAATTTCACGAAGCCACTCAAACACAAACGTCGGCTCAAAAACATCCGCTAAACGTATCTATAGGTCTATAAACGATTTTTATTCAATAAATTATCTATTCTACCTGTTATTACTGCTTAATAAACGTTCGTGTTCTAATCCTAGAAAATTCTAAAAAGTTAAGAGAGGGTCACAGTTTTCTAAAGTTTTGAGAAAATTCTATAGTAAATTTGGCGAGTTGAGAATTTTCTTAGTTTTTTTCATCTTTCTAAGAGGGAATCCCCAAATACTTAGCTGAAATGGTCGAAAACTAAGACTATATTGATTTTCTAAGAGTATATCGTTATACTTAGTGAAATCTGTCGAGTTTAGAATTATCTTAGTTTTTTTCACTTTCTAAGAGTATATCATCAAATACTTAGACTAAATTGCCGAAAACTAAGAGAATATTGATTTACTTAGAGTAAAAGTTATCTAAGAGTGTTTCAGAATACGGGCCCTGGTCCCACGGCAAGGGGAATAACTCTAGCCAAAATCTTTGAACGACATTTCGTTCCCCCTTGTCACTGATGCTTCTGACAAAGTTTGGTTGAAATCGGGTCAGTGGGCTCTGAGGAGATGTTGTTTGAAAATGTGGACGGACGACGGATGACGGACGACGGACACCGGACTACGGACAAATTGCGGCCACAATAGCTCATCCTGAGCCTTTGGCTCAGGTGAGCTAAAAATGACATTGACCTTTGTAGGACATGACCCAAGTTATAAAGTTTCTAACTTTAACAAAGTTATGGCTAAGATTAAAGTTGTGGACTGACAGACAAACAAATGGACAAACAGACAAAAAAAGCAGACAGACAAAAACAATATGCCCCCATCTGCAGGGGCATAAAAATGTAGCATGTTACAGTGAACCTCAGCTGACCTGAGTTCAGTTATGTAACTCTGCCAGTAGGAAATGTGGCTAGGGTCTAACTCTTATAATGCTGAATTGCTGTCTGCTATACATATTTTGAATGTGAATTATGACCTAGATATTCAACCGACCAGAACCATTTGAACAAACAAGGTAAAGGACATTTAGAAATGTCACCATGCCAAATATCAAAGCTCTGGCCATATTAGTTTCAGTGGAGAAGACGTTTGAAATTTTCACTATATAACTCTATGTAAAACTGTGACCCCCGTGGCGGGGCCAATTTTGACCCCAGGGGCATAATTTGAACAAACTTGATAGAGGACCTGTAGATAATGCTATGTGCCAAATATCTAAGCTCTGGCCCTTGTAGTTTCAGACATGAAGATTTTTTTTAAGATTTCCTTATTTTTTCACTTTGGTTGCCATGGCTACCAGAGTTCTACATTGTTTTCAATTCTTTGAACAAATTTGAAAGAGCTTGACACAAGGAACATTCCTGTAAAGTTTGGTTGAAATCTGTTCAGCCGTTTAGGAGAAGATGTCATTTGAAGCAATTGTTAACGACGACGCACGACGACAGACATAGGGCCATCCCAATAGCTCACCTTGAGCCTTTGGCTCAGGTGAGCTAAAACTGATATATGTATTTTATGACATCAAACATCGGTATGTGCATTGTGAGGGGTAGAAAGAATCTATTTATAATATTAAAAACAAGAGCCCCATGGGGCATAATTCGCTCACCTGAGAATAACTGACAAAATGGAGATAATTATTTATGTCCAGGTAAGGGTCATTTTTTACCCGAGGGGCATAATTTGAACAATCTTGTAAGAGGACCTGTAGATAATGCTATGTGCCAAATATCTAAATCAGGGTAGAAGGGTTTTAGACAAGAAGATTTTTGTAAGTTTCCATTGAAAAAAAATCTATTTTTAACTCCTGTGACCTACATATGCAACAGACTGAAACCAATTGAACAAAATAGGTAAAGGATATCTAGAAGTGTCATCATGCTGAATATCAAAGCTCTGGCCATATTAGTTTCAGAGAAGAAGACGTTTGAAAATTTCAATATATAACTCTCTGTAAAACTGTGACCCCCGGGGCGGGGCCAATTTTGACTCAAGGGGCATAATTTGAACAAACCTTATGGAGGACCTGTATGTGATGCTATGTGTCAAATATCTAAGCTAAGGCCCTTGTAGTTTCAGAGTAGAAGATTTTTTAAGGTTTCATTGAAAAAAATCTATTTTTAGCTCCTGTGACCTTGTTATGCGACCGACCAGAACCATTTGAACAATTTTTGTATAGGACCTCTAGAAATGTCACCATGCCTAATATCAAAGCCCTAGCCATATTAGTTTCAGAGAAAAAGACATTTGAAAATTTCTCTATATAACTCTTTGTAAAACTGTGACCCCCGGGGCGAGGCCAATTTTGTCCCCAGGAGTATAATTTGAACAAACTTGATAAAGGACCTGTAGGCAATGCTATGTGCCAAATATCTAAGCTCTGACCCTTGCAGTTTCAGAGAAGAAGATTTTTTAAGTTTTCATCAAAAAATCTATTTATAGCTCCTGTGACCTAGTTATGCAACAGACCAGAACCATTTGAACAATTTTGGTATAGGACATCTAGAAGTGTAACCATGCCAAATATCAAGGCTCTGGCCATATTAGTTCCAGAGAAGAAGACGTTTGAAAATTTCACGATATAACTCTATGTAAAACTGTGACCCCCGGGGCTGGGCCAATTTTGACCCCAGGGGCATAATTTGAACAAATAGAGGACCTATAGATGATGCTATGTGCCAAATATCTAAGCTCTGACCCTTGTAGTTTCAGACAAGAAGATTTTTTAAGATTTCCTTATTTTTTCACTTTGGTTGCCATGGCAACCAGAGTTCTACATTGTTTTAAATTCTTTGAACAAATTTGAAAGAGCTTGACCCAAGGAACATTCCTGTAAAGTTTGGTTGAAATCTGTCAAGGGGTATAGGAGGAGATGTCATTTGACGGACGACGTACGACGGACGATGGACGACGACGGACACAGGGCCATCCCAATAGCTCACCTTGAGCCTTTGGCTCAGGTGAGCTAAAAACCTTTCTAAAACGATAGTTTAAATATCATTTTATAAAGGTTTTTTATATTGTAAATACCCCTCAAAATGCACCTACGGCTTTCCAACGAAAAAAATATTCCCGGGGGAGCATTCCCCGGACCCCCCCCAAGCAATAGTGCATAAACTTAAAATTAGTCACGACACGCCCCTGTCCCTACTTGGAACTTTCGTTAGTTTGAATATACCCATATTTCAAAGTTAAAACATGGCTTATGTTCAACTTAAGCGAGATCGACTTATCGAAATTAAACTTATGAAATGCTGGTTTGAACGATTTAAGCGAGTTTGAAGTATCGTGTTTCGATTAGTAAAAAAAATCATATAGGACTGTCTCTGGTTTTTGACAGACCTGTTAAAATAAAGGCCATTGAAATTTAACATCAAATGCGACCACCAGCAAAATCTTGCACAATAAAAATAAATTATACATTTGCACAACAAAGCGCAAACTTGTCCTATGCAAATAGTTGAGACCATGATCAGGATCTGTACTGTTTGCAAGTTTTTAAACAAGAGCCGCATGCGGCCCTAAATCGCTCACCTGGTACCAATGATTACGGTCATGGTAATGGACCAATAATGATTAAGTTTTCACTTATTTTCCCCCACCCACTAGTGGCCATTTTGTTTGAGCTAGGAAGATTATTTGAAGAAAACTGGCAAAGGGTCAGCCATGAATCATTATTTGTGTAAAATAAATCAGATCAATAGTTTTAGAGAAAAAGATTTTTAAAGTTTTCTATACAGAAATATAAGGAAAACTTGCCCCACCCACTGGCATCCATGTTTTTTAAAATAACAAAATGATTCTAAGAAATCTGGTAGAGGGTCATCAATTGACCATTTGCGTAAAATTATTTTCAAAGCGGACCAGTAGTTTCAGAGAAGAAGATTTTTAAAGTTTTTATTATACAGTAACATCAGGAAAACTTGCCCAATCAACTGGCGGCCATGTTTTTTTCGATATCATAATAATTTTAAGAAATCTGGTAGAGGGTCACCCATGGATCATTTGCATAAAGTTACTTTCAAATCGGACCAGTAGTTTTTGACAAGAAGATTTTTAAAGTTTTCACTATATAACCATATAAGGAAAATCTGCCCCATCCACTAGCGGCCATGTTTTTTAAGATAGGAAAATAATTTTAAGAAATCTGATAGAGGGTCACCAATGGCACAAAATTATTTTCAATTCGGACCTGTAGTTTTTGACAAGAAGATTTTTAAAGTTTTTCAATTGGTTGCCATGGCAACCACAATTTCAATTGGATGGCCTAAATTTGAAGAAATCTGAGAGAGTATGCTACAAGGAACAATCCTATGAAGTTTTGATGAAATTGGCCCAGTGATTTCTAAGAAGAAGATCTTTGAAGAAAAAGTTTGAAGACGGACACAGGGCGATCACAATAGCTCACCTTGGCACTACATGCCAGGTGAGCTAAAAACAAGAAATGTATCAGGTAATTGAACTTGACTGAGATATTAGGTTTATAAAAATTGTGCAGAAGTTTGTTGAAAATGTTTAAGTTAGAGAGCGGACATGGTTAAAAAATATGCAAATTTTACAGATTCGAGGGGCATAACTCAGAAATGCCTAATGCTAATAGTCTGGTTATCAAATTTGACCAAGATTTTATGCATATAAACAATTTGAGGAAGTGTGGTGAAAATCAATTGAAAACTGTTGGAGTTAGAGAGCGGGCATGCTTAAACAATGCAAATTTTACTAATTCAAGGGCCATAACTCAAAAATGCCTAATGCGATTTGTCTGGTTATCAAACTTGATCGAGATATTATGCCTATAAACATTAAAGTTTGAAAGTTTGGTACAGAGTTAGAAAGCTGACAAGGTAAAAAAATTGCAAATTTTACCGATTCAAGGGCCATAACTCAGAAATGACTAATCGGATTTATCTGGTTATCGAACTTGACCGCGATTTTATGCATATAAACATTTTGAGGAAGTTTGATGAAAATCAATTGAAAATTAGTTGAGTTAAAGACAGGGTTAAGGGTTAGGGTTTTGCATATTTTACCGATTCAAGGGCCATAACTCAGAAATGCCTAATGTGATTTGTCTGGTTGTCGAACTTGACCCGAGATTTTATGCATATAAACATTTCCAGGAAGTTGGTGAAAATCAATTGAAAACTATTTCAGTTAGAGAGCGGACATGAAAAGTGTAATTGGACAGACATTGCGATCACTACATGCCGCCCCATGGGGGGGGGGGGGGGGGGGGGGGGGGGATGAATAAAATTATGCAAATATTTTACAAATATAAATTGTGGTTTTAGTTTACCTACCTTTCTGAAAGTTGGCACCTATGCCACCTGTAGCTGGTTGTGTCTGTTTCCTCTCACAAGCTAGAGACAATGCATACTTAGTTTTGGTCCGCCATTCCAAGATAAAAGTCTTAAACAACCTCTTGTCAGCACACACATCTATGATTGTAAATGAGGCCTGTGTCAGTGGCAGACCACTCTCATCTGGGTCAATAAATGATGGACACAGTTTGTCCTCATCATCTTCATCATCATTATCATCATTATTATTTTCATCCATATCACAATCAATCAAATTACCAATTGTTTCAATTTTCTTAAGACGATTAGAAGTTCTACTTCCATTTTTGCTACCAGAATAAGAACTTGTTTCCTTTTCTCCATTCAAATATACCAAACTACGATTTCTAGGTTGTTTCATTCTTGAGTGTTTGCTACCAGACTGTGCATCGCTGGCACTTCCATTCCCTGTGTCTGTCTCAGTTGTGTTATCTCTATGTTTGCTAGCAGAGGCTGCTGCCTTTAACCTAGGACTGAAAGCTGCTGACTTTCTCAGGCAGTACCTAGGTGTTTGTTTAGATGTTGAACTTGGTTGACCTTGTGGTGACCTCAACACTGACCCCTCTTCTGGTGGTGTAGGGGGCACACAGTCACTCCCTGTACTCGTGTTCAGAGCTGTAGGAGACACAACAGCCAAGTCAGCGGAGTGTTTTCTGGTATCTTTTTGTTTACCTTTATTTGTTGCTTTATTAATTGTACATTCTTCCTTTGTTCTCTTGTTATTTAGGTTCAATGTTTCAACAGCAACTTGTTCACACTCATTGCCTGTTCTCTGCGCTTTCTGTTTCCTTGAGATAGGAGTCTCTCTCGGTGATATAAAAGTGTCATCATTTAAACTGTTGAGTACTGAGGTAGAGATACTGTCGCACTGATCCATCACATTGCCTTTGGGTCTACTCACCATGTCATCTGACCTTGTAACACTACTCCCTGATTTACCATTATCACATTGTATTGTTTCCGTATAGTTTGGGTTAGACTGATGAACTATTTCACATTTTGGTTTTGAGTTCATTTCCCTATACTGTTCACATTGTGCCTTGTTATTCGGTGAGCTATTCAGAACTTGTTCCATCATGGAGAAGGTCAGTGAATCACCAATGTTATCATCAACAGAATTACTACTGTCTACAGTCTCAGGTTTATCACCAACAGTTTTTGATGTTATCGTATCTACAGTCTCAGCATCACTGAGGGTGTTAGTAAAAGATTTTCCCATTTCCAGAGCTATAGCTAGATCTTCGTGCAGTTTTGAGTAATTACTTCCATTTCTTGGTTTCTGGCTGGAAAACTGTCCCAGTGCTCCATCAACATTGTGATTCTGGTCATTGGCTACATGGTTCATTCCATTATAGTTGACAGCAACTGGCCTTACATTGTTTATGAAGGGACGATTTTCATCAACTCCTTCAAAACACCACTCCTGCCCACTCTGGTAGGGAATGTGAAGATCCTGATAGGATTCATTGGCTAGTGCCTGTGTTCTTGTCTCCCCAGAGAGACCTAAGTGTTCATACTGACTAGCAGCTATAAGGTCCTCCGACTTGTCAAACATATCCACATCAGACCTGTCAGCTATGTTCATATCTAGCTCATTGTACACACTGTTGGCAGATAGTTCACTGAGCTGCTCTGGTACACTATTGAACTCAGCATCATTACCTATCTCCTCATCATTTAACTCAACATTTGCTCCTATCTTAGCTGAAGCATTATTATTGGCATTTTGAGAGCATTCTGCTAGACAATGTTGACTGCTGTGTTCGCCTGTTCTTACTGCTTCACGGTTTAAGTTTTGCAGATTCCCAAATGATTCATTACATACAAATAGTTCATGTGCCAGATCAGTGTTAGTTGTGTTGGCACCTGTGTGAACAGTGTCTGTATTACCTGTAGACAGACTTCTGATGGTTTCATCTCTTTTAGTTGACATTTGAAGATGTGAAGGAGTTTTCAAAGGCAATTTAGTAAATTCTGCAGCTGTTTGTGTATCTATCACAAAACTGTCCGCAAAGTGATCCTCTATGATAACTTGTTTACCATTACGTGACAATGGTTGACCTTTTGTTGGCAACTCATTGGCAGACCTGTCATCATCCTTGTTCTGTGGAGATACCATAACATTTGATAGCTTCCTGTGAATACTCTCCAATTCTTTCACTGAGATCTGTTTTGAAGATTTTACTATAGTTTCTATACCCAAAGATTTATTCTTATCATTTATGATATTAAGACCAGTTTCCAGGATCGATGTTCTCTGTCTGTTAAGACACAGATCATCTTCAACATCCACCTCTTCCACTACAAACCCAATACTGTTTGGTCTCTGCCCGTTATTACTGTCAATGTTTGCGCTAGGAAATTTATTGAGTGGTCTAGTAGAACATCTACCATAGCTCTTTTTTGAATTTGTGTTACTGTTTGATGATACATTCTGCCTATTGGAATTTAATTTGAGAATGTCTGAATTTCTCAAGCTGGTAGGGATTTCTATAGTAAAATCATCATCGTTTTTATATTGACAATTACTATTTTCAGTTGAGACAGTTGAACTGTGTTTAACGTTTGTTTCATGCTGTTGTACAGGTTTTAAAGTAACTTTGTCTACAACAAAAGTACCCTCTTTCAGCGCCATCATTTTCTCTAAAAATGATTGTCCACAATCTTTCTTTGATATTTCCATATTAGAAACATTACCAAGCTTCATGCCTGTCACATTTGAGTTTTTTGTCAAGGTCACATCAGGTTTACTGAGTTCATGTCCAATACCTCTTGTCTCTGTGCTTCCTACTCTTCCGCCTATCAATACTTTTAAACCTACACCTGATTTATTACCATTGTCAGTGCATGCTTCTTTTCCTTTAGACATTTTATTCTCCTCCCTGGAAATATCATCTGCATTAAGCTGAGCTTGATTAGTTTCATTCTGTTCTACAGTTGGCATCACTTTAGGCTGCAATCTACCCCGGATTCTATTCTCTGTAGGTTTTGTAGGCCCTCTATCAGACAAAGTTTCTGACTGTTTAGCTTTACTCTGCACTATGTCTGTAGGTTTTTGTATACCATTTCTAGTGATGTTTAATTGGTGTGACTTTACTCCATGTGTTTCCGTTGGTCTTGACAAACTAGATGTATTGGGTAGTGGTTTAACACTGTCCTTAATCACCAGTATGGGGCTTGTTACACTTGTGGCCTCACTATCACAGGTTTTAGGCTGTTTTTCAGGTGGTGGGGGTGAAATGACACAAGGTACCCATGGCTTATCTGCTGTGGCACATTCTGGACTCCTCAACGACTTAGAATGACGCTTGCCAAGTAGACTTTTGTTTCTTTGTGGTCCCCCTGAAATAAATACATTACAACCTGTATTAAACTGTGACCCAATATATACAGTGGAGAAGACAGTCTTTCTTTTAATCTGAGTGGCAAACAGTTTGGAGCCTAATCAGACCTTGTGTTACCCGGCGTCTGATCTGGCTCCAAACTGTTTGTACTGGAAATAATAGTTTAAGCATAAACACGTTTATTGGGAAAGAATAATGTCTTCTCCTCTGTACACCTTTTTATGCTTCTACTTATTCATACACTAAGAAAGTCCTGAATATGAAATAGGCATTTCTAGTACCTTTCAAGATAGGAACTTACAGCAGGCTAAATAAAGCAGAATATACTCGTCACAAGGGTTCAATTTGTTAACCAACCTGGTATTGGACTTGTTAGGACCGGGGACGTGAGTTTGGGGTTCCTGGGGTTTGTTCTGTTCTCCCCAGTCTTCCACTGTATGCCCAGACCCCCTAGCTCATCCTGTACCATAGACTTTGCCTCCTCTATGATCGCTACAGCAGCCTCGTACTCTGTCATACCCTTACGACCTGTCAGGAAGATACAACGAGCCTTACATCTCTCCTGGACATCCCAGTCAGACTCCTTGTCCTGTCGCTTCATACTACAACAACACAAAATAACATGTGAAAAATCTACATAGCATCACTCTTTGTTCAGATGCATCATTCGTGGTTAAATAGGTAGCATTAAACAGAACCAACACTTGGCTTTGAGCCCATTCTTGCAGTGTTGTAGTCTGGTTCCCGTCGTACTTAGAAAGTACGTCAAGCAATGCGCAATCATGGCTGCCCCCATGAAATAGTGGAAAATGGGTGGAGTTATATGAGCTGTAATAGGGGGTTTTCTTATTTGAGGTGGTTCACAATGTCTTATTGTAACCTATGGATTCAATGTTATTCAAAACTAAAATACCAATTCAAAAATATGTGGTTAGCGACTGAATTCAGCAGAAATTCGTGCAACGAATCGTTTTAAAACACTCCTATTTTCGGCTATAGATAATTTAGATAAAACATTGTATATAGAATTGTTGTTGTAGTGGTTAGTGTCCCTGTTTCTCGTCCAGGCGACTTAACTGAGACATAGGGGGGAAGAAATGGCCTAGGCCATTCTTTCAACCCCTCACTTACTTATATGACATACAGGGGAGAAGAAACGGCCCAGGCCATTCCTTCCCCCCTTACTAATTTAACTTACACACAGAGGAGAAGAAAAGTCCCAGCACATTTTTTTTCTACTCACTTAACTGAAAAAAAAAATAGGGGTGGGAAAGAAATGGCCTAGGGGGGGGGGGGGGGGGAAAAAATGGCCTGTTACACCGGGTTCGAATCCCAGCCGGCACAATATTTTTTACCCTTTATTTGGAAATGTTTTTTTCAATATAAAATGTTAAATAGTTTTACGAACGAATCACACCTCTAAGAACATCAAAATGTAAAATTCAATGAGTTGAAAATTGTTGATGAAATCTCAGATTTTCCTCAATTTCCACCTACGGAACCTGAACAAAATTTTAATGTAGAAGTGTAGATCTAAATGTACACGAATGAATAACTACGCGATTAATTCATGATATGTATCAGAATCTGTGAAATGAACCTATATCATTGATTTCTTCATGTTTGGATGGAATTGAACAAAATATTTTGGAAGTTATACGGTGAGACAGTGATAATAGGGTCAATGCATTAATTGGTAGCCAATCTATGAAGGCGAATACCATTGGTGCTACTCAAACTTTGAGTAGTAAATCAAATATAAGTTTAGTTATTGTTTATTGGTTTTCCGAAAAATAAATTAGTAAAAATAGATGATGTTTATTATTTACTGCGTTTAAAAATTTGTGACCAAAAAAGGAACAAGAGCCGCATGCGGCCCTAAATCGCTCACCTGGTACCCATGGTAACGGTCATGGTAATGAACAAGTAATGGTAAAGTTTTCACTATAATTAAGAAGCCATCATTAGTAAATTCATCCCCACCATCTGGCGGCCATGTTAGACCTAGGAAGATTATTTGAAGAAAACTGGCAAAGGGTCACCCATGAATCATTATTTGTGTAAAAATATTCTTAAATCAGACTAATAGTTTCAGAGAAAAAGATTTTTAAAGATTTTCTATACAGAAATATAAGGAAAACTTGCCCCACCCACTGGCGGCCATGATTTTAAAGATAACAAAATGATTAGAAATCTGGTGAGTCATAAATGGATCATAGGTGTAAAATTATTTTCAATTTGGACAAGTAGTTTCACAGAAGAAGATTTTTAAAGTTTTTACTATACAGTAACATAAGGAAAATGTGCCCCACCCACTTGCGGCATGTTTTTTTGGCTATCAAAATTATTTTAAGAAATCTGGTAGAGGGCACCCATGGATCATTTGTGTGAAATTACTTTCAAATTGGACCAGCTGTTTCAGACAAGAAGATTTTTAAAGTTTTCACTATATAGCCATATAAGGAAAATCTGCACCACCCACTAGCGGCCATGTTTTATAAAATAGGAAAATTATTTTAAGAAATCTGATAGAGGGTCACCAAAGACACATTTGTGTAAAATTATTTTCAATTTGGACTAGTAGTTTCACAGAAGAAGTTTTTACTATACAGTAACATAAGGAAAATGTGCCCCACCCACTTGCGGCCATGTTTTTTTAGATATCAAAATTATTTTAAGAAATCTGGTAGAGGGTCACCCATGGATCATTTGTGTGAAATTACTTTTAAATCGAACCAGCGGTTTCAGACTAGAAGATTTTTAAAGTTTTCACTATATAGCCATAGAATCGTTACTCAACGAAATCGTGCGTGTCGGTTACCTACCGTGGATACTTTCGGTTTCAAACAATCTCTATTAATCGCGAATATATAAATGTGAAATTTAGTGTGAACCCGAGAAAACATACAGAGACACAGACCTTAGTAATCGCTTGCGATCCAAAGTTTAACCAATCAGAGCACGACGTCCATATTTCGGTCATAATTTTGACGCATACTACTAGGTTCAATTGTGGTCACGACGTCATTTGAATTGGAAGCAGGCTGACTGGCACCGAGTACTCTTTACTGACATATCTCACCGAGCAGTGCAGATGGTAGGTTACACAAATTTACAACATTAAACATTCAGCAGTCAAGATTTGAGACCGGCTTCACAGCAAGCGTGGAGGACTGACATACTTATTGAACGTTACGCTACACCGTAGAAGTGTAGTGAGTGTTGGTGCAAATAGTGGCCATTCACGGTATTAATCAAACTGAAAACAACTTTGGACTTTTATGCTAATTCGTTAAACACCTAAACAATTTAAGAAAAAAAAAAAATTTTATTCTGATTTTTCATTTTGACCACTACCAACTTCTTCATTACATCACTCGTAAAAATTCATCCCGGCAGTATGAGGTTAACTGATATGGATTAAAAATTATATAGAGGATAATTGTTTTTTTCAGTATAAGATAGAAATTTAATCCATTGAGTGAACATCGAGTGAAAATATAACAGTCTGATGTTCACTCAATGGATTAAATTCGATCTTATACTGAAAAAATACAATTATTCTATTTATTTATGCTTTTAAGCCACTTTTTAAACGAAATTGTTCGACAATTGTGAAAGGGAAAGTACATGATTTACCCCGTGTTGAGCCCCAAGTTTACATCGAACACATTAACGAAACAGTTTCCCATACGATGACGTCACTTATCTATTGATTTGACGTCATCCGAATTACGTCGTTGCTCCCGATTTTGGATTTGTGTTCTTCCATTGAGTGGTTCGCGACAAATCGGACTGCCGGAATTTAACGATAAGACACTATTGACTACGATTTTTGGGGAGCCCTACGGGGAAAACGGCGATTGGTGATAATCCACTGCAGTGGATTACCAAGTGATAATACACTGCTATTTTCCGGTAATCCACCTAAAAGCATAAATAAAAACTGTGGGACGTTTCTAATTTTCCTCAGTATATGTAAAAACTACTGCAAATGATTCAAAATATTTAAATCTTGCACAACTTTTCTCCACAGGTTGCTTTCCAGATATTAAACTCCAAACCCTACCCTATATACTCATACTAGTATACTCCCTCTAACTAGTATGGGTTCGGGGGCATGTGCCCCTGGGGAAATTTTATTCTTAGATGGCTTTTGGTGCGTTCAGGGAGCGTGCTGCGCATTTAAAACAGGTAAAATACTAATAAACATTCATGTAAATGTTTAACTTAAAATAACAAATTGTGATATAGGATCATATTTTTTACATTGTCTTCCTGCTATTGGCCTAGTATACCTCTACCCCTTCCGATAAGTGTACACACTTTTACTAGGGTGTCCGGGACATGCTTCCTGGGAAATCTTTTATTTCTATATGGTCTTTGGTGCGTTCTAGGGGCGTTTTTTTATATATATATAACATATGCTTTTTTACTATTTTCTTATTATTCACACCTAAAGCATTTAGATCTATTTGTGAAGTTTGGTCAATTTCTTAAGAATAAATTTTGATTAAGTAAGTGTTTTCATTGAATTTGAGCCAAAAACTTTTTTTTAAGAAAAATGCACATACTTCAGGCAACAAACTACAATGTATACACTTTGCAGCATACTTTTAGTAAGCATAACTTTTTAACTGTTTTAATGTCTGTTTGTGCCAATTGTTACTTAAAATTATTTCAGAAAGCCAAATTAATGCAAGCTGACTGTTTTCCGAGAATGGCTACATTATACATTTCAAATGACCATAGACAAAAAAGAACATTTTAACCTATGTTTTTATTATTTCACCATGGTACTAAGGTATGTTTGAATAACCTATGTAGAAATTATTATAGAGATCCTATGGAGATTTCATTTGGCACGTATGCCCTTAATACATTAATCATACAATCATACAAGGTTTTATGTATCTGAAATGTCAACGGACCGATATGATATCCGAAAATAGGGCTACTTTTAAAATAAATTTGTTGCCCGAGTTAATACTGAATTCAACTGGTTCGCTCGTGATTTTGATTTGATAATGTAACTTTGTCTAAAACTGTTCCCATTCGCTACAGTGGCTTATCGTGAACCACCTAAAATAAGAAAACGCCCTATTAAGCTCATATAACTCCACCCACCATTTATCATTATGGTTCCCAGTTTCCTCTTTTTCATGGGTGCCGCCATTCTTGCCCTTTGCCTGTCCCTATGCCTGAAAGTCAAGGGAGAGTACCCAGTCTAGCAGTGTTGTGCCTACTGTCCTTTTCACTCAGCTCTGTCACTCAATTTTTATCGAGATTTTTTTTGTTTCAAACAATATCAGCTTTGTACCTGCACGAGACAATCAGATCGTTTTTCACGAACTCACATGTAAAGTTTCAGATTTATCCAGGCTGTGAATGAAAAATTATCGTGAAAAATGTATTTTCCCCATAGTGAAATAGGCCTCAATTGTTTACAAAATGGCTGACTTTGTGAATAGTGTGTGACGTTGTGGGACAGTCTATTTTTACAGAGGTGGAGAAGGCCTATTAAAATAAAACATAAAACTGATATTGTCAATCCGTGAATGGTAATCTAAAAGTGAAATTAAGATAAAAATAGATTTTAACATCGCTATTTTGAAGGTGTTGTTAAAAAGAATATTAAAACACACAGCGGCCATTTGCAAACACAGCTGATCCCAAGTTTACTATAGGAAAAAACTATTTATTTAGGATATCTCCCTACTCACGGTCCCGATATTATTCAAACTTTGCATGTGAGTTCGTAAAAAACAATCTGATCGGCTCATGTAGGTACAAAGTTGAAATTGTTTAAAATAAAAAAAAATTTGATACAAACTGAGTGACAGAGCTGAGTGAAAAGGACAGTAGGTCCAAAATTTTGGGGAACACCGTGTCCCCTTGTCAAAATTTCAGGGGGACATTTGAGATTTTGGGGGGACACACTAAACAAGAGCCGCATGCGGCACTAAATCGCTCACCTGGTACCCATGATTACGGTCATGGTAATGGACCAATAATGATTAAGTTTTCACTTATTCATCCCACCCACTGGTGGCCATTTTGTTTGAGCTAGGAAGATTATTTGAAGACAACTGGCAAAGGGTCACCCATGAATCATTATTTGTGTAAAATCATTCTTAAATCAGACAAACAGTTTAACTCTTTCCTCCCTGAAACTTTAAATGGACAATTCCAGTTTCCATTTTAGTCTAGTCAATTTCTGACTTTTAAGGGTTGTTTTTGTCAATGTTTGGCATTATGACAAACAGTGAAGACCCTGATCAGAGGGCTCCTTTCGGAGCCCTCTGATCTGGGTCTTCACTGTTTGCACAGGAAAAGTGTGCTATTGACATGTTCACTGTTTGAAAAAGACGCCTATATGCAGGACTAGGGTTCAAAGGGTTAAGAGAAAAATATTTTTAAAGTTGTTCTATACAGAAGTAAAAGGAAAACTTGCCCCACCCACTGGCCGCCATTTTTTTAATATAACAAAATGATTTTAAGAAATCTGGTGGAGGGTCATCAATTGAACATTTGTGTAAAATAATTTTCAATTTGGACTAGTAGTTTCACAGAAGAAGATTTTTAAAGTTTTTACTATACAGTAACATAAGGAAAATGTGCCCCACCCACTGGCAGCCATGTTTTTTTTAGATATCAGAATAATTTTAGGAAATCTGGTAGAGGGTCACCCATGGATCATTTGTGTGAAATTATTTTCAAATCGGACCAGCCGTTGGAGACAAGAAGATTTTTAAAGTTTTCACTATATAGCCATATAAGAAAAATCTGCCCCACCCACTAGCGGCCATGTTTTTTAAGATAGGAACATTATTTTAAGAAATCTGATAGAGGGTCACCAATGGTACATTTGGGTAATATTATTTTCAATTCGGACCAGTAGTTTTTGACAAGAAGATTTTTAAAGTTTTTTCAATTGGTTGCCATGGCAACCACAATTTCAATTGGATGACATATATTTGAAGAAATCTGAGAGAGTACCCTACAAGGAACAATCCTATGAAGTTTTGAAGAAATTGGCCCAGTGGTTTCAAAGAAGAAGATCTTTAAAGAAAAAGTTTGACGACGGACTAACGACGACGGACGACGGACACAGGGTGATCACAATAGCTCACCTTGGCACTTCGTGCAAGGTGAGCTAAAAAGCCTTTAAAAGCATGATAGGCCTACATTTTTTAATTAGAATTATAGTTTACGATATTGAGCATGTTTAGCTCTGCATCTAGTACGTTGTAGAATCCGGTAAGGCTTTTACACGATGGGAAAACTGATTTTCGTCTATTTTTAAATAAGTTGTAATGATTGTTTTGGAACATACAAGGTTGTAAGAGTTTGCTCAGCATGTTGTTTAGAAGGGGGTTTCATTCATCAGGTAGCGTGACATTTCGTCTGCTCTTTCCTCTCCAATCCGACGAAATTTAGAAGTGAAGTCAGTCATGAGTAATTGAAACTAAGACTGGTTATCGGGTTTTACCGTAGCCATTTAACTGCATTGGTATATACACGCTCACCCAGTCTACCTTTATTAATGAAGAATAGTTAATCGGTGGAAAGGATAGTAAATAGAGTAAAGGTACGGAAGACGAAAATTGCACCCGTACGCCCGCGATATTACGAATTTTAAGGGACAAAGTAAAAGAAATTGCGGGAATCCCTCACTCTAGGTGCAACACTGTAAACTTGTATTAATGTGTCTTAACATATTCACCCCTGAAACTTTAAATGAACAAATCCATTAAGGCTTGTCAATTTTAGACTATTTAGGTAAATTTTAACAATACATTATATATAACGAAATGATTAACATTGCAGACCCTAATCATTTGAACAATTTTGGTAAAGGACATCAGTTCTAGAAGTGTCACCATGCCAAATATCAAAGCTCTGGCCATATTAGTTACAGAGAAGAAGACCTTTGAAAATTTCACTATATAACTCTATGTAAAACTGTGACCCCCGGGCCGGGCCAATTTTGACCCCTGGGGCATAATTTGAACAAACTTTATAGAGAACCTGTAGATGATGCCATGTGCCAAATATCTAAGCTCTGGCCCTTGCAGATTTTGACAAGAAGATTTTTTAAGATTTCCTTATTTTTTCACTTTGTTGCCATGGCAACCAAAGTTCTGCATTGTTTTTAATTCTTTGAACAGATTTGAAAGAGCTTGACCCAAGGAACATTTCTGTAAAGTTTGGTTGAATTCTGCCAAGAGGTATAGGAGGAGATGTCATTTGAAGCAATTGTTAACGACGACGGACGACGCACGACATCGGACACAGGGCCATCCCAATAGCTCACCTTGAGCCTTTGGCTCAGGTGAGCTAAAAAGTGTCCATGTTGTGCTAGTTATGGACATTTTACTGTGTAACAGGCCTAGGTTTTCGAAATATATAGCTGTTATACTGTACCAGAAATGGGTGTCAAAGCCACCTGATGCTCGCCTGTTTAAAGTTTAAGTCTAAAAAACATCTTGTATCAAAAGAAAATCAATTTTCAGTTTAGAACTATTATTAAACTTAATGTTGAGTCTTAGTCGAATTTCATTAAACTTTAAACAACCCATGCAACCTTTAACCTGGTGATTTGAAGTCAAAACAACTAAGTCCAAATCGTGTCAAAAATTGACAAATATTAAAATTATTTTTAAATTTCATCTTCATAACATCAATGTTTGACTCCTAATGAACCTACATACACAATTTCAGCACCTTAGCACAAGTATTAAACTATAAAGCAACCCGTCCAAAAAACTTTAACCTGGTGTTTAGTAGGAAAACACCTAAGTCCAAAGCGTGTCAAATATTTACAAAAATTAAAATTATTTTAAATTTCAACTTCATCACATCAATGTTTGACCCCTAATGAACCTCCATACAAAATTTAAGCACCCTAGCACAAGTATTAAACTTTAAAACAACCCGTCCAAAAAACTTTAACATGGTGATTTGAAGTCGAAAAACCTAAGTCCAAAACATGTCGAAAATTGACATAAATTAAAATTATTTTTAAATTCTAACATCATAACATCAATGTTTGACCCCTAATGAACCTCCATACAAAATTTCATAACCCTAGCACAAATATTAAGCTTTAAAACAACCCGTCCAAAAAACTTTAACATGGTGATTGGAAGTCGAAAAACCTAAGTCCAAAACATGTCGAAAATTGACATAAATTAAAATTATTTTTAAATTCCAACATCATAACATCAATGTTTAACCCAAAATGAACCTCCATACAAAATTTCATAACCCTAGCACAAATATTAAGCTTTAAAACAACCCGTCCAAAAAACTTTAACATGGTGATTTGAAGTCGAAAAACCTAAGTCCAAAACATGTCGAAAATTGACATAAATTAAAATTATTTTTAAATTCCAACATCATAACATCAATGTTTAACCCAAAATGAACCTCCATACAAAATTTCATAACCCTAGCACAAATATTAAGCTTTAAAACAACCCGTCCAAAAAACTTTAACATGGTGATTTGAAGTCGAAAAACCTAAGTCCAAAACATGTCGAAAATTGACATAAATTAAAATTATTTTTAAATTCCAACATCATAACATCAATGTTTAACCCAAAATGAACCTCCATAAAAAATTTCATAACCCTAGCACAAATATTAAGCTTTAAAACAACCCGTCCAAAAACCTTTAACATGGTGATTTGAAGTCGAAAAACCTAAGTCCAAAACATGTCGAAAATTGACATAAATTAAAATTATTTTTAAATTCCAACATCATAACATCAATGTTTGACCCCTAATGAACCTCCATACAAAATTTCATAACCCTAGCACAAATATTAAGCTTTAAAACAACCCGTCCAAAAAACTTTAACATGGTGATTTGAAGTCGAAAAACCTAAGTCCAAAACATGTCGAAAATTGACATAAATTAAAATTATTTTTAAATTCCAACATCATAACATCAATGTTTAACCCAAAATGAACCTCCATACAAAATTTCATAACCCTAGCACAAATATTAAGCTTTAAAACAACCCGTCCAAAAAACTTTAACATGGTGATTTGAAGTCGAAAAACCTAAGTCCAAAACATGTCGAAAATTGACATAAATTAAAATTATTTTTAAATTCCAACATCATAACATCAATGTTTAACCCAAAATGAACCTCCATACAAAATTTCATAACCCTAGCACAAATATTAAGCTTTAAAACAACCCGTCCAAAAAACTTTAACATGGTGATTTGAAGTCGAAAAACCTAAGTCCAAAACATGTCGAAAATTGACATAAATTAAAATTATTTTTAAATTCCAACATCATAACATCAATGTTTAACCCCAAATGAACCTCCATACAAAATTTCATAACCCTAGCACAAATATTAAGCTTTAAACCCGTCCAAAAACCTTTAACATGGTGATTTGAAGTCGAAAAACCTAAGTCCAAAACATGTCGAAAATTGACATAAATTAAAATTATTTTTAAATTCCAACATCATAACATCAATGTTTAACCCCAAATGAACCTCCATACAAAATTTCATAACCCTAGCACAAATATTAAGCTTTAAAACAACCCGTCCAAAAAACTTTAACGTGGTGATTTGAAGTCGAAAAACCTAAGTCCAAAACATGTCGAAAATTGACATAAATTAAAATTATTTTTAAATTCCAACATCATAACATTAATGTTTAACCCAAAATGAACCTCCATACAAAATTTCATAACTCTAGCACAAATATTAAGCTTTAAAACAACCCGTCCAAAAAACTTTAACCTTGGCCACGCTCACGCCCACGCTCACGCCGGGGGTATGACATTAGCTCTGCTGTTCGTAGAACAGCAGAGCTAAAAATAGCATTTTAAACAATAGTCAATATTATTTCTTATCGTTATACAGTCAATATTGCGTGGTCTTTAACCGGAAACTACTCGACCGTTATCAGGGGATTTCACTCTAGAGGAAAATTGGGATAACTCTGTAATGCGGTAGGCCCCCATTCAAAGCCGTCCTATTTATAACTTATTGAAAACTGGCCAAAATACACCTCAGTAACATATCTAGGAATCTGTGTCTCCGATTTTAAAATTTGCCTTCAAACTTTTGTTATGTAACATCAAAGATATTTTACTGTTCAAAGATGACATTCTATTACGTAACACTTTGCTGTGGACCACTAGAGCAACTTATAAAAAATCTGAGACACAGATCCCTTGAGAAGGTAATATCCTTTCATCTGCTTTAAACCGCATGAAAATCCACCTGCAACTGTGAAAGTTATGTGTGTAAAAAAATGCAGCATCTTTGAAAAATAAGGAGGTGCCGAAAACGTTGATTATTTAATAAGCGTGTCATTTTGACGGTCCACCCGATTGCGAATACCCCTAGTGTTCAACCTATTTCCTTTTCATTTCAACCAATAAAAGTACATATTTCTGAAGCAATTTTCCTTAGCTCCACCCCTAATAACAAATATCAATCATATAGCAATGATTTTAACATGGAAAACCCATAAATCATGCAACAACAGCTGGTGAACGCCTCTATCTGGTCACGTGACTGAACTATGGGGTGCTTTATGAGGTGTGATTTTGTTATCAAAAAGCCATCTTATGCGTTTTTTTTGGTTATGAACATTTTGTTAATTTTAGTTCTAACAGACTTTAAGCTATTAGAATTACCCAAAAAATAAAAAAAGACCAATTTTGCAGTTTTGAAGGTAACAAGACACCTTAAGACTATGAAAAAGAAGAAAACAGATGGTTAACTAAAGCAGGATGAAAGAAATGCAGAAAGCTGCTACATGAGCTTTCTGCATTGCTTTCATCTTGGTTTCAACAGTCACTATCCTTAACTGTAAAACACAGAAAAAAAAAATCTTTTCAGTGATCATAGCTACAGGTTTTATTGCACATGTCAACAGACCTTACATTGCTTTATTTCAATAAAACTCAAGTTCTATCAGCAAACACTACCTCTGAAAGGGAGCAGAATTTTTCAGCAGGGCTTCTACATCAGGAGGCTGGGCACCGGCTAGTGCTGCAACTGTCTGGTACCCGCCATTGAACATCACACGGGCTCGCTGACCATTCAGAGAGGAGATACGAACAAGGTCACACAACTCTCTCTGTACACCAAAGGTGAGTCTATTCTGGAACTGAGACAGGATCAGCTCCAAGCTAGACCAGCCAAGCCTTGCACAGAACACTGTCACCATGCCTAGGTAAGACAAAAAGAACCAGGGCCCGTTTCATAAAACTTTGTATGACAAATGTTGTCGTAAGTCAAAACTTTAAAATAATTTAATTTCTGATTTCTTTATCTAATCCTGTCTTGTGACATCTCTTTGGAATCGTCTTTTCAAGATGATTCCAAAAAGATGTCAAAAGACAGGATCACTTGGCCCGACACGATTGCTTTTTGAGAGAAAAAAATTGTCAGATGGTATATACTGTATAGAGACAAGGGGTACAACTGATTGTTAGTATATTCTCACCCTATCTCGACAAAACCGGGCATATCATGAAAAATAATTGATGAAACGACACCCTTTTTGCATTTCTGTCTAGTTAATATAATACCCTTCCATAAAAACATAACATAAAACCAACTGTAAGCATGCACTTTCAACAGTAATTGCATTTACTCAAAGAAATCAATGACTTTTGGAAAATGGGACAGGGGTTCGTTCACAGCTGACACAGCATTGACCAATACTGTACGCTTGGCGCTTACAAACCCTCTAACTTGACCCGAGGTCAACCGGAAGCTAGGGGGGTGGAGGAAAACCCTGGATAGATCAAGAATCTAATATTTTATAGATCTTATACTAATAGATAGCAGACCGGTAGATCTATATGTAGAGGCATAGAGTCAACTCACATTTTTTTTATTATTTTATTATTTTAGTTTGTTTGGTCAGAGACCTTGCCCGAGACATTGGCCATCCAACCGCTGGACATCATTCTTAGAACGAACAGACTACGTTGGTTTGGACATGTGGAAAGAAGCAGTGGACCTATCAACACATGTAGAGATCTGAAAGTGGCCAGTCAGAAGAAAAAACGGACGCCCTAAGAAGACCTAGAGAGAAACCATCAGGTAAGACCGCATAAAGTGGCAGATGGTGAAGGTGGACCCCCACGACCATGACCACTGGAGACGATGTATAAAGACCGCCAGACAAAGTCCCCTGGCGAAGGGAACACAGACGCTAAACTAGGATAGTGAGTGAGTGTGAGTGATTTCAATTCCCATACAAAAGACATTGCTAACCGACTGGAAAAAATAGTATCTAGATCCAGAATCTAATAGATAGAGACTCTAGAGTGTACACATCCAGATTTCCCCCTTCATATAGTAGACATTACTTACCGATAGGTACAGTTCAAACAAACAAACAAAAACAAAAAAAACTTATTATAGATAGTCTATAGACCTGTAGAGATTCAGAGTTTTAAGTAGAGGTTTACATACAGTAAACACATACACATAATAAAGCCATGACTCTGGTGCCAGTGATTTTACTGTATATACAGAAACTATACAGTAAAACCTCTCTATTATGACCACTAATAAGAAGGCTAATTTAGTGTACAAAAGACAGGTGACAGCTTACAGCAACAGATAGCTTCTGAAGGAGATTTCTGTTTTACGGTCACCTTGCTTCAAGCAGTCACCTGCCCTAAACACCTGATAATTAGTACAATTTAATGGTCGTAAAAGATAGGTTTTACTGTATACAGTATAATCTGGGTATTCTGACATCTCTTAGGACCACTTGATAACGTCAGATACAGCAGTGTGTAAGTAAAGTCTGGTTCAATGACTAGAATTAGAAATTCAGTCCTTTTTTTGGTTTAAAGAGACTCGCAACCAGATTTAGCATTAAAAATTGTAATTTGTAAATATAATTATGTCAAACGCTTATATAAATGGGTAAGAATTAGTTAAGGGTAAGAAACTCTTGTTTAAAGATGCATTTCAATCAAAAAAATATTGAGCTCTGGTGGGATTCGAACCAGGGACCCGCCATGCGGGGACAGAAAAATACAAAATAAGGAAAACATTTTGCCCACTGGGCCACCGGACTATTCATATATCCGGGATCGATTTAACGTTCTTCAGTGTGTAGCGATGAAGAGTACATAATTCGGATCGGGTTTATGTCTGAGCCCGTTATCAATTTCTATTGCGTCTTTCAATGCCCACGTGTAAAACGATGGAAAATATCTAAATCAAAGCGCTGAAGGCGCTGGAAGACTGTCGGTGTGATAAAAGAACACCTGCTTCCAGTTGTACCATTCTGATTTATTAAACGTTCTGAGATAATTCCATGCAAATTCCCGTAATGAAGAATAATTTTTTTGGTTACTTCGTGCGCAAAATGTAACATGGTGAAAAAGTTGTGACTCAACTGGGACTTGAATCTAGTGCCTTTGGCTTACTATGCCAGCACTCTACACACTGAGCTATCAAGCCAGTCAGTGAAGTCAATCAATCTGTTTCACCATAATCTCAAACCAGCTACATAAAGGGATATGTGCAGTGGATTCAACGTTATTCTTTTCAATAAACGTGTAAAAAATGCTCTAAATTATTATTTCCATTGCAAACAGGTTGGAGACGCTGAGTAACCCGGTGTGTAATCAGGCTATAAACTGTTTGCCATTCAGATTTAAATGGATATTCAGGATTGTCTAAAAGTTGTCATTTAGTGTGTTGCGTGTGCGTTTCTGTAACATTCAAACGGTAAATAATAACGCCTTCTTCACTGTAAATAAAAAAGCAATGGGAAAAAATGTCCTGTATTCCTTTCCAATTGCAAGTAAAATCATTCAATTAAAATCAACAATTAGCAAAACAACAACATTTAACCTATTCTTAGTCAAATCACAATTGGAAAACTTGGTCTGTTACAAACCAGGAGAGTTTTAAGATGAAGGCAATTTCTTCTCGTAAAACAATATACTATTATTATATCTAAAACAATATACTATTATTATATCTATATAGCATAAAAATTAGTTGTGTACCGATAATCGCTAGATGGTCGATAATCAATTATTTTCCTCCTCGTTGCCGATGCTCAGTTGAACTTATATAATTCTCTTCCGCGACGTCGTATATGTTTTTAAATTGTTCAAAATTATGAAAAGTTTTGAATGTTGTTGTAAAATGTGGAAAATGGAGCTTTTGATTCGTAACAGCAAACGCTGAACTTTTTTATATTCTGAAACATCTATTGTTTAACTGATCATCACCCCATACCTTTTTTTTAGTTTTGGAGAGAGGTGACCTCATAATACAATGTACACCTTATTATGCTTTACCGGCAGTCTGCTTTAAAGACATCTCCTGACGACCTTTTGGTCATAACGCCTTGCCAGATTATTTGCTGTCAATTTCCTTGCACAAAGCATGGGTCTTGTGCATATTGAACCATTGAAGCGTTTTGTGTGAGACTCTACCTTTATATTTGATAGTTTGGTTAGAAATAACCATTGAAAATCACTAGAGCATGAGTATAATCCAGGTAAACTGCATGTGATTTGACAGTTACATTGACACCTCCAGAACAATATGCTGGTGGTCCTTCAATGGACTGAGGAAAAGTCTTTAAGCTAAATATAATGATTGCCTATAATAGTTCGAAGGTTTCGACATTGCACGTAAATAGACCCAGCCCCCGCTTAAACCCTTAGAATGTTCACTCCACTTTTCAGGCTGATACAATACGAATATTAGTTTCACTGTTGTCACGTGATATTATATGTACATGCTACACTATTCATACCTCATCAAATGCTGCTTGCATGCCTGAGTGTATTAAAGATGTTCTGTTCTTTAGAAATTGTGTTAAGCGGTCATTTAACCCGTTACTCCATAGTCTGTTTCAAGTATTGATGATTACTTTTGCCCTTCATTAAGCAACAACTTCTCTTCAAATGTGACCTATCATTGAGTGGACGTATTCAAAGTTGATTCTGATTCTCGATGATTTAGTGCCTGATCAATTATTACTTTAATTACTGTAGAGTCTAATGAATAAAAAGCTCCTAGTTCCAGGGTTGCCATAAGTTGACATGAAAAATCCTAAGATTTCCAAATTTGAATTTTTCAAGTACGATTTTACGATTCGTACCTTTACCCCCATAGCCTTTTCCTTAATGTGCTGACATGCGACTACTTAAAGCAGGCTGTAAGAAAAGCAGAATGCGCCTTAGGGCGCAGTCTGCTTTACTTTCAGCCTGCTTTAAGCTAACAATGTACTGGGGGAAAATCCGGAGAAATGGCAGCCCTGTAGTTCTGGAAAACAAAACGAAACAACCTTAATAGTTTGTATTCCTAGCTTGCATCCACTGTATATGTGAACCCTTTCTTTTACAGTTCTTCTTTTTACAGCCTTTTACTCTTGTTTATATTATACTTGTGTTTGTCGGAAAAGAGCTGTTACAGCTAATGTTTACTGTTATATTGTATCCGACGTTAAATAAATCTTCTTGTATCTTGTACCCGCTGAGTAAAACATGTACTTGTTGCAAACTGTCAAAACAACAATTTAATGTAATGTATGGAATGTCATAATGACATTGTCTGATCTAAAATATGTCGAACAGTTTGGATATTGATTAGACCCAGCGTTACGCGAGATCTTGGTTCACACTGCTATCACTTTGATGTATAAAAAAATGTATTGCCGCGAGTTTAGTATATATCATAATGACACCAATTGCAATCTTTACTGTCTGTAACTAATACTCGATAAGTATTTGATAATTGAAAAACAGTTAAATGCAAAATTGTTAATTTGAGAGCTGGCTTATATACATGATGCAATTAAAAATTAATGTTTTTACACGAGTGATTTTTATGCATTGTATTTCATCATGAAATAGCCGATGCAGAGTGTCAAACAGTTGATCCAGATCTCATCTAGATGCAAACTATTTGCAACAGTAATAATGAATTCGCGGTATCGTGTATAAGGTTAATAATCGTCTTGATTAAAACTATTTCCAACAATAATCATACTTCCAAATTGAGTTAGCCTTCTCCTTGATCAAGTATGAAAGTTTAGTCAGCGAATTTCATCTTAGTGGATTGTAATGCATTTCATATCAACATAGAATAGCATCCGAGTGTAAAGCAGTTGTTCCAGATCTCATCTTGATCTAAAATATTTGCAAAAAAATGATTTTACAAAATAATCACTCTTGAAAATTGGGTTATTTTAAACATATTTTATTTCCATATACATATTGAAATGGGGTCGGATCACAAGTTCTCACAGCGTTAGATTCGACCCTCCCCCTCTGGGTTGGCCCTCTAGCTGCTTGCTATGTAATTGTCGTCTGTAAACTTTGCGTCTTCAACAATTCCATGAGTTGTTTTTTTATATCTTTATAAATCGCACCGATTGGTCAAACGGTACGTATCACGATCTGATCTGGATCCAAACTATTTGCAGCAATAATCATGAATTCGCTCGTAGCGTGCAATCATTTGGATCCAAACTGTAAAATCGCACCGAGTGTCAAGATCTGATCTGGATCCAAACTGTTTGTAGCAATAATCACGAAATTGCCCATAACGTGCAGAAGGTCAATATTCATCTGGATTCAAACTAAAATCGCACCGAGTGTCAAACAGTTCGTATCACGATCTGATCTGGATCCAAACTGTTTGTAGCAATAATCACGAACTTGCCCGCAACGTTCAGAAGGTTAATATTCATCTGGATCCAAACTAAAATCGCACTGAGTGCCAAACACTTCGCTTCACGACCGGACCTGGGTCCAAACTATTTGCAGCCATTATCATGAATTCGCCCGTAACGTGCAGAAGGAAAATATTCATCTGGATCCGAACTGTAAAATCGCACCGAGTGTCAAACAGTTCGTATCACGATCTGAACTGGATCCAAACTATTTGCAGCAATAGTCACGAAATCGCCCGTAACGTACAGAAGGTTAGTATTCATCTGGATCCAAACTAAAATCGCACCGAGTGCCAATCTCATCGTATCACGATCTAGTCTGGGTCCAAACTATTTGCAGCCATTATCATGAATTCGCCCGTAACGTGCAGAAGGAAAATATTCATCTGGATCCGAACTGTAAAATCGCACCGAGTGTCAAACAGTTTGTATCACGATCTGAACTTGATCCAAACTATTTGCAGCAATAGTCACGAAATCGCCCGTAACGTACAGAAGGTTAGTATTCATCTGGATCCAAACTAAAATCGCACCGAGTGCCAAACTCATTGTATCCCGATCTAGTCTGGGTCCAAACTATTTGCAGCCATTATCATGAATTCGCCCGTAACGTGCCGAAGGAAAATATTCATCTGGATCCGAACTGTAAAATCGCACCGAGTGTCAAACAGTTCATATCACGACCTGAACTGGATCCAAACTATTTGCAGCAATAATCACGAAATCGCCCGTAACGCGCAGAAGGTTAATATTAATCTGAATCCAAACTGTAAAATCGCACCGAGAGTCAATGTACTGAAGCTTGGAATTATTCCGTGGCTGATCTTAACCCTTTGCCTGCCGCGACTTTATTGATTTTCGCAAACAGTTTAGATCCAGATCAGACACCGCGTTACGAGGTGTCTGGTCTGGATCCAAACTGTTAAACATGACACTCTTCATTAGGTTTCTTTACTTAAAAATGTATAAATCTAAATTAAAACAAACTTTGCAGACGACAATTTCGAGGCAGACCACATCACCGCAGCCTAAGGGTTGACATGTGCAGGGGGGTAAATGGTACCAGGCTTTATAAACAGACCCTGGGTCGATTCGGGTACCAGCGTGAAATAAACAGGTGTTGATCTCAAATAATCTTGGTTTGCTTTTGGTATTTTAACACGGATATACTGTGTAAGGCAACACTCACTGCTTTATTGAAATAATTAGGTTTTACTACAAAGAAGTTATCAAAAACTGCAAGAATTTTCTTGAAATATTGCTTTAAAACTTTTATCACGCGCACTATTTTTCACTGTGTAAGCTTACACCCGCTGACTCACCAGAATTATGTGCGCCAACTTGTAATAAGCCCAAGGGCGGATCAGCAACTCCTTGACCGAATCAAATACGCATTCTGCAAAGGCTATGCGTGCTTTAGTTATTTTGTTTCAGTAAATAACTTCCAAATTATTTTAAAATATAAAATGTGAGTAAAAGTCCAAATGTAAGTGGTGTTTCTACATGTAGATCCTAACCACTATATTGCTCCACTCAATATTATTTGTGTGTGGATACGCATCTGGCGCATTGATCTGAAATAGTTAAACCTGCAAGTCTTTCAGAGAAGCATTACCTTGGAAAATAGCTTATACACTTCAAAATCCTATCGTCCCGACAGTCTAAAAACTAAGATTTGAAGACTTTTCTAGAAAGTGTTTTTAGACTGATCATATTTTTCTAATGCCAGATGCATGATAATGCTACACATTTGGTTTTATTTGAGTATTTTATTTTATTTTTGCAAATACACCATCTGGTTGCGAGTCGCTTTAAAGCATGCAGACAATATTATTGAAGTGAAAGTGTTAATCAACCCATTACTCAATAGATATGCATGTCTACACCTTCAATTTAATCCTACGCTGGAGAAATTAGTTCCTCTTTCACAACCATGAATATGCGGAATAAGAAATACTTTCTATATTCTAACAGATGGTAGCTTTAAGCAGACTTAAGGTGCATTTTGCTTTACTTTCAACCTGCTTTAAGTGGTCACCTGTCTTCCAAACTAGAAACAGGCTATGGGGTGAAGGGTTGTGCCTTACCTGCAAACGTTGCTGCTGACTGCTGTAGTGACTGAAGCTGGCCTTTGTTACAGTTGTATTTCTGGGCCACAACAGGCAGGGGAACCTCCTGTACCAGATCATGTAAGGCTAGGGCGGTGTAGAACCGCCTGTGTATACGTAACTGCTGTAGCTGGGCCTCTGTCTTCCTCGGGACTCTACCCTGAACAGCCCTAGCCAGAAACGATTCCTTTACTCCAGCTAGCTCTGCAACTTTCTTCATGCCCGCTGACAGGGCCTCCCAGATACAGAAATACTGATACCAGTCAATGGCGTCACCAATACCCATAGCATAGATAGGAGTCACCTGTTTGTACAATAACAACATGAGTACAGTAATGACCCTTAGTACTGAGCCTGAGCAATCAGTGTAGACCCTAATCTGACTGCTCCCTTCAGGAGCAGTCTAATCAGGGTCTACACTGTTTGCAATTCAGTTTGCACGGTTTGGAAACATTATAGAGAAATAGAAGCAATCACTTAAAATGTTAGGATAATAACAGCAGTCCCAAGTGTTTTGATTTTTACAGTAGTCAAACCAACGATGTGTAATAGAAATCAACCCTTTTCAAAACTGAATTGTCATATAGTCCCAATTGTTCTCAGAAAAAAATGTTCAATTAATGTTACTCCCAAGGGGTATGTCCAATTTTTTTTAAGCCAGTTTAGACGCTGTTGACAAGGTAGCTAGGACAGACCATTTTTTCAACTGAAAATAAATAATAAGTGACATAAGTATTGAAAAGGTATTTTCAATTGCAGACCAATACACTTTAAATGAAAACTCTATCATCATCGGTTATCAAGTAATGACATTTTAAAGTTACCATGGTTACGAAAGTAGTGTTGCCAAATAATTGATCTGTGTCACCCCAGGGTTTAAAGGGACTCGCAACCGGATGGTGTTCTTGTCAAAATAAAATAAAATACTCAAATAAAAGCAAATTTGTGGCATTATTTGGCTTTTGACATTAAAAAAATATGATCAGTCCAAAAAACTTCTCAAGAATCGTCACCGAATCTTAGTTTTTTAGATATTTTCCATCGTTTTTCCATAGCGTTAGCTAACGGTATAGTTGTTGTTGTTGCTTCTCTACACGGGGTCAGACATAAACCCGAGCCGAATAATGTTCTATTAATAGCTATCATTGAAGTACGTTAATTCGCTACCATATATATAGAGAGCGTCCGTAGCCGAGGGCGTAAAGGCGATGCCTCATTTTTCATTTTTGTCTCCGCATGGATGGTCACAGGTTCGAATCCCACCAGAGCCTCTTCTTTTTTTTTTTTTTGGAAATGCATTTTTTAACAGAATTTATTATCCTAAACTAAATTTTACCCATTTATATAAGCATTTGACATATACTCAACAAAACAATTAAAGGGGCAAATATATTGGGTAGGCCAAATATATAAAAAATAAGTTCATACAATACTTTTTTAATAGTTTCATGTAAAATTACATGTTAACTTCGTTGTAGAGTATAACTGTATTTCGAAAAGTAGAAATATATATCGCAGTTCCCCTTCTAACACAACCACCCTAAAATGACCGTGTACCAGACTAGGTGGGTGGGGTAACAAACAACTTGACCAAGAGCCCCGCCTTTTATGTTCTTCTTTTAAATCACAGCTAGTATCATATGTGTTCACCACGTGCATTAATCACTTCCTTGCATCTACATGGAAATCGGAGAATTAGCTTAAGGATGTATGCAATGGACAGTATGTGCCATTCTTCAATAAGCACGTCTGTTAGCCTCTAAGGTGACGCTCTCGACCGGATATCCGGCGTTGCCGCATATCCTAAGCATCCTCAATGTGACCGAAATGTGTTGACCTTGCTGGCCAGTCCATCTGCCCTATGCCCTCGTGTTCCAAGTACTGGTCTACCATACGTGTTCGGTACGGACGAGCTTTCTCGTCTGTCGGGATGAAGCCTGAACCCAAAGCTTCAGCTTCAGCGCGTGCAATAGCGTCTAGGGTCTCGTCCCTGTACCCCAAACTAGTCAGAGTCCAGTTCCTAATGACGTAAAGGTCCGTGCAACCGTTGTAGGATATACCCACCCATAGGAGCCCTGACCCCTTTCTGAGTCTGTCATACTCTGCCACATAACAGTCGAAGAAACCTTCGTTTCGATGTCTTTACATTCGTCTGCAGTCGTCATTTAAATCCAAAATGAAATTTGACGCACTAGTACACAATACGTTGCGAAAACGTAAACGTTCAAATGGCATGATTTCTGGCAAAACGCTAGATGACGTTTTCGGTAGTCTGGGGTCAAGGCCGGTCACACGACAGGTCTTCTAGCCCATAGGTTTGCAGCATGAAGTCTATTCCCGACGATCTGAGCAGAAATCCTGTAACCACACGTCTGTTTATAAACACGATTAAGCGTAACGTGGGAATTAAGCCGTTGACGTCATGCCATAAGTGACAACATCGGTCCTTTACTTCAAATATGACCTGCAAACGACCTTGACCTGATCTCCAATTAACCATCCCTGTGTCCAGGTACAACTACCGCAACCTGTCGACGACACCCTTGCTAACGTTAAACTCCGTCGCAACATGACGTTGGAAAACGACAAATGACGTCTTTAGGGGCATAGTTTTCAAATTTTGTACCAATATGCAATCTATTTTTGCTTAAGATACAAATATGCACTCGATTTAATGAAAACAGCTATAAAACTAATCTTTGAAGAATAGGCAGACACATTGTGCAAAAATCAAGTGGACGTTAAAAACCGTGTTTTTGATACTTGTCCGCTTCAATTCATTCAACCATGACTATTTTTGCACATAGTGACGTTTGTTTCTTAATTTTTTTATTCTAAAGCATCTAAACACGCATTCAGTCTTTTAACTTGAAAATGTTTGCATTTTTGAAAAAGATATATGAACTTATACCTTTGCCCCTTTAATTATTTTGTTGAGTATATATTTACAAATTACTATTTTTAATGCTTGATCCGGTTGCGAGCCTCTTTAAGGACAACAAGCACCTTAGAGCTGATATCCCCTGCCGCAGCAATTGTGGAGATGAAAGTGGCAAACTTTATTGTGGGAGGAAAGGGCAAATGGTGATCACCTGTCTTTAAAGATCAACATTCAAAAGCTTTTTACAAAGTTTTATAAAAATCCATTCAATTTTGTACATGTTAAAGCCTAAACAATATTAAAATAAAGCCGTTTGTAGCAAATCTGAGTAAGACAGGGGCAGGTAACTCTTGATTCAATTTCAACAGTAATTTAACACTTTCAAGAAGTTATAATTGTGTGCAAGTATTATCAAAATAAATTCAGAACTGTAGAATTTACTGGAGTGCAAACACTGTTAAACATGGCATTTTCAACTCATCAAGGGCATAACACTCTTGACAATTTTGTCCGTTTTGGACAATAAATGAACGCATTTGAATACTAATGGCTATGTATTTATACTTTATAATAGATCTATAATAAAGTTTTTATAAAAATTTATTCACATTTGTCCATACTAGCGTGTAAACTGTACTAAAATAAAGCCTTTTCTAGCATTTCGAAGTTCATGTGTACATACAGGGCAGATAACACTTGCCACAAGTTTCTTGTTTTGACAATAATTCCATCCTTTCAAGAAATTATACTTATTATATACATTCTATGCAGGTATTAATATAACTCTGTTTAAAACTGGAGTTACTAGAGTGTAAACACTGTTAAATTTGACATTTTCAACTCATCAAGGGCAGATTACTCTTGACTAATTTGCACATTTTCGACAATAATTGAACTCATTCTAGAAATAATAGCCATATATGGTTTAATAATTTTTTTTCAAAATCCATTTACATTTGTACACACTAGCATGTAAACAATAAAGCCTTGTCTAGCATCACCAAGTACATAAAGCGCAGATAACTCTTGCCACAAAGTATCCTTAATTGACAATAATTGCACCCCTTCAAGAACTTATATTTATATACATTGTGTGTAAGTTAAATCAAAGTCCATTAAAGACTGTAGTTTCTAGATGGCAAAATCCATTAAAGACTAGTTTCTAGATGGTAAAAACTATTAAATATGGTTTTTTCGACTCATCAAGGGCAGATAACTGTTGACTAGTTTCTCCGTTTTCAAAACTAATCACAATTATTTGAAAACTAATAGCCATACATAGTTTAAGAATTTTTTTTTTTTTTATAAAAATCCATGCATATTTATAGATACTAGTATGTAAACAATAAAAATATTAAAATAAAGCGTTTTCGAGCATTTCTAAGTACATCAAGGGCAGATAACTCTTGTCTCAAGTATCCTTTTTGGCTTTGGGCAGATTCTGCCCACAGCCTATCTTTTCGTAGAGATTAATCTGGGTGTGAGTCTAGCTCCCCCTACAATAATAATCTGGGTGCAAGTCTAGCTCCCCCTACAATAATTTCTGTCATACGGGGTCTCCAAAGGCTTTCTCAACGCGCAGCGCCGTCTACACTGGGGTTCATCTGAATACCCCAAACGATCCGATCACGTTATATAGGTGTATTTTTAGTGCATTGCCTATAGCTGGAGCATTCTATAGGTAGTTAATCTGTAACAAATATCTCTACCATAAGAAATAAATGTACATAGAGACCATGGTTAACAGTTAACACATAGGTTTAGATCGCTAGATCTGTCTAAAAATAGCCTGAATCGATCACGTAACTAGGTCAGAAACCACCAGAAATCAGTTCAAGAGACTATCGGCCAGATGACACCAATTTCACAAAGTTTCGACCCTGATTATTTCAACAACCAGAAATAACAATCTGACAAAACAGAATTTTGTGGATCCTTATCCACTATAATAAACCTTTAGATAAAACATGCGAAAAATCTAACCATAAGAAATAAATGTACATAGAGACCATGGTTAACAGTTAACACATAGGTTTAGATCGCTAGATCTGTCTAAAAATAGCCTGAATCGATCACGTGACTAGGTCAGAAACCACCAGAAATCAGTTCAAGAGACTATCGGCCAGATGACACCAATTTCACAAAGTTTCGACCCTGATTATTTCAACAACCAGAAATAACAATCTGACAAAACAGAATTTTGTGGATCCTTATCCACTATAATAAACCTTTAGATAAAACATGCAAAAAAAATCTAAAATTTGACCAGGATATAGAAATACGACACTCACTCGGAATTTTCCGTTCCTGGTTTAAACTGGCGTGAAAGGCCGAGTTTGGTTTCCTTTATACAGAGAAACTGCATGAAGATACAGGTAGCGATCAAACTGTTACATAAATACCGTTAATACAGTACCCATAGTCCCCAACGTGACATAGCGATAAATTTGTGTGTGGAGTTGCCAATCATCGCCCTATGACACCAGTTAAAATAACTAGGGGTGGTGTCTTTTGTCGCTGATTAAACGTCATTGTTTTGATAGCGGCTGTCACAGTTTGCCTGGATGAACAGGGTAGCATGGGCTGCATTGTTTCGGGCAATTATCACAGGTCACATAACACCTCATTAATAGGAATAGTCCACTCAACAATAGGCATGATGCTGACCAATGTCCCGATCCTGAGACAATGGGATGACGCATCTGTTAAAGCTTATGCGGGACTAAACAACAATCATTAATAGAAACATCAATAGTTATTTTTTCACTAAGGTTAGGTAAGGCATTTTCAAAAGAAAACTAAGTAAATAAATCAGTAATATTTCATAATTAATGCGTGTAAATTTGCAGTCTAGAAAACGTGTGTCTTCAACAATTGCGTAATTAGGTCATACCATTTGGACATTCTTTTGTAGCACCTGTCGTTTGATTTTCAAGCGTCCAAATAAATGAAGGTGGGGCTTAGTTTGATCGACATGCACTCATTGCGTGTAGTTTACCGAGATCGGCGCTCGATTTGCACAGTTAAATCTTTTTTGCGTTTGAAATATTCGGAAACCTGTCCGATATAAATATCGTATTGATTGATATTCGTAAAGTGTTACAAATATTTAAATTAAACACTGCATAAATTTAAAATAAAAACGCGTTAGTAGACTATTTATAAATTCTGATAAAGGTTTTCAACGAACTTCTACTCTGAATAATGCGATGTTTTGAAAGTAATAAAGTACACACGTGAACAGAAACAATGGAATCGCCGTTAGCATTTGCAAGTAACTAGATGTTTTAATAATTGTTGCAAGTTAGTAAAATCTATTGGCCACGGGGAGAATCATAAACTATTCTGCTTAAAATTAATTTACAGACCCATTTATTGAAGCGTTATGAAAGCTTTGGGTGATGGACAATTCGTCAAAGTGCAAACTCGTCAAAAAGGAAGTATAGAACAACAGGGGTAGTCAACTCGTCAAAAAGGAATTGTAGTACAAAAAGGTAGTCAACTCGTCAAAAATGTTTTTATATACCGATTTATTTATATATATTGTTCACACCTACAGGTGTTATTATTACCAGTTGTTTGTATTCGTTAATAGATCCTGTATGCAATTGACACAGATTTTTGCAGACAGTTTGGATCCAGATGAATAGGCTCATAACCTTATGAAAGCTATACGGGCGAATTTGTGATTACTGATAAAAACAGTTCAGATCCATATAATAAATTAATAATACTGTATTAACCTTCTGCACGCTAATTGTGCAATTTTGTAATACTTTATCAAATATATAGTTTAGATCCAGATATGATCTGGCTCCAAACTGTTTGACAATCGGATGGAATAAAACGCATCTAGATCTAACTTAGAAAATGGTTTAAGACGGCAACGTCTGCCAAAGACAACAACATAGGAATCATAATGCTAGATCTAACCCATATTTAAAGTGTTAAACAATCTTGGATCCAGATGAGACATGGATCACCTGTTGACATTCGAACGATATTTTACGATGAAATAAAAAATCACTTTGGCAATTGTTCTAGACGCCAAATACTATAGAGCATAAATATAGTTGACAGCATTTGAAAGCATTAGTTTTGTTGGAAATAGTTTGAATCCAGATGAGGTCTGACACATTGAAGCCATTTTATAAGGATTTATTTTAAATCACCGCAGACGACAATTACTAAGAAAGCAGAAGGCTTACTCATGTTTGACGACTGATTATCTTTATAATCAGTATCCAAACTGGTCGACATTCGTAGGGCAAAAGTCATGCATTAGGCTGATTTCTTCATAACTTTTGTCCTGCTTTAAGCTGCTACCTTTTACTTTTAATTTCATTAGGTTTTAATTTTAAACACTAAATACATTCATGCTCCTCATAATATTTCAAACATTAATTCTGTAACGGAGCACCTGTTATCCTTCTTGTAATTTTGTGCTATAAGTTTTAAGAGAGAGTCAAATATTTAATTACATGTCACTTAAGTTATACTCATTTTTTAAAAAAATATTTGTTTAACTACAAATCTCTGATATAGAAATGCATTACTTATTTGAAGCCTGTGCATTTGGGGTACTTGAATAAAGATAATACTTCTTATCAGTATCCAAACTATTCAACACATGTTTTATCACTGAGCATGACATTCCAGTGTACGTTTGCCTATGATAATTACATTATCAAATATTAAAGATCTGGGCCTTACAGTTTCAGAGAAGAAGATTTGTAAAGGTTTGCCTATATAAGGTGGGGCCAATTTTGACCCAGGGGTAATAGTTTGAACAACTTTGGTAGAGGACTATAAGGCAAAGCTACATGTCAAATATAAATGATCTGGGCCTTGAGTTTCAGAGAAGAAGATTTTTAAAGGTTTTCCTGTGAAAAACTGATAAGCCCAAGGGCGGGGCCAATTTTGACCCAGGGGTCATAATTTGAACAATCTTGGTAGAGGACCACAAGGCAAAGCTACATGTCAAATATTAAAGATCTGGGCCTTACAGTTTCAGAGAAGAAGAATTTTAAAGGTTTTCTTATATAAGTCTATGTAAAACTGATAAGCCCCGGGGCGGGGCCAATTTTGACCCGGGGTCATAATTTGAACAATTTTGGTAGAAGACCATAAGGCAAAGCTACATGTCAAATATAAATGATCTAGGCCATACAGTTTCTGAGAAGAAGATTTTTAAAGGATTTCCAAAGTAAAACTGATAAGCCCCAGGGCGGGCCATTTTTGGCCCCAGGGTCAAAATTTGAACAATCTTGCTAGAAGATCATTAGGTAATGATACATACCAAATATCAAAGGTCTGAGCCTTTTGGTTTCTGAGAAGATTTTTTAAGATTTTCTTATGCATTAAAAGTTGTCTATACGGTCATGTTAGAAAATCTGGTCCCACAGCAAGGGGAATAACTCTAGCCAAAATCTTTGAACAAGATTTCGTTCCCCCTTGTCACTGATGCTTCTGTCAAAGTTTGGTTAAATCGGATCAGTGGTTTCTGAGGAGATGTTGTTTGAAAATGTGAACGGACGACGTACGACGGACGCCAGACACCGGACGGAATGGTATCACAATAGCTCATCCTGAGCCTTTGGCTCAGGTGAGCTAAAAACATTGTATCATATAAATTTCATGACAGTAAACTGTTAAGCCAAAACTATCCTACAAGGCCTCCAACAAAGTTGGAGACCCGCATCTGACAATAGATGCTGCCTAACCCGTAATATGCGGTTGTCTCCATATCAACGTCAACATTTAAAGACCTTGACCTAGTGGGGTGGAGGACCTGCTGACAACCCAACCTTTTTATTGTCTCCATATCAACGTCAACATTTAAAGACCTTGACCTAGTGGACCTGCTGACGACCCAACCTTTTTATCCTTCTCCTCTTGCTTTCAAGGGTGCTAGAAGGACACAGGCAGGATCCCCAGGGTTCAAAGGAAACGGTGCTGAATATTCACCCTAACCAAGACAGAGTCGGGGAAAGCCTTTCTAAGATAATGACTTTCCCAGGCAATTAACAACTTCCAGATACAGTAGATGTCGATGTTGAAGGGACCATCAGGAAAAACTCGACACATCGAAGCCTCGACTCATGTTTTACCTGATGCTCCCTCGATTTTTTTTCTACTCGAGCTCCATTAAAGCAGACATGTCTGTATGTTACTTGTTGATAAACATTCAAACGCAATGAAATTCACGCTAGTATCGTATCTAAACTATGTGCATATTAAGTTATTTTTACCAAAACGAATCTTAAAGGCGTGCTTTGGATGAAAATACGTTTGACGTATCTCGATTTTCAGAAATTAACAACACAACGGTAAGGACGGAAGTAACTTTTTATCTGCAAACCGGTAATTTTACCCGTTCCAGCATATTATACCCTCTCGAAACGCTGGAACCAGCTTCAGGGGAAACCCTTTTCTTAAAATAGCAATATCTCCGTAGAGGGATAAGGTTAATTGCATGACTATTGATGTTACACATTTCGGGAAGAGTTCCGCGTGAGAAGTTCTTTGTCTCTTACAAATCAATTTCTCTTAAAGCGAAAAACAAAAACCCAACATCGACCGAACTACACATATGCTTTAACGTTCGGTTTATGACTTTGCCAAAAGGTGTTGGCCTGTGCGTTCTGGATAATTGGACAGGCAGGTAATTCTGATTCACGACAATCAATTGAGTAAAGATGGTCGCGGAGGTGTGAAAAACTCGACACACCAAATTCTGATACAGTCGAATATCGACACATATGTAGTGAATTTAAAGTGAAACAGTATGTACAAACCAAGAAAAAAAGTCGATATAGCGAAAAACTCGACTTATAAAAACTCGAGTCATACGTAGTATTTACATAAGGTTATATAGGGAGAAAAGTTGGGACTTATAAAAACTCGAGTCATACGTAGTATTTACATAAGGTTATATAGGGAGAAAAGTTGGGACTTTGTAAAAAGATCGACACACTGAGAAACTCGACTCATCGAAGTTCTACTGTAGTTCTATTTAGGAACTGTCATGTGTTTCGATAGCTTACAAGCTCATAAGGAGGACCAATGTGGTAACACATTTTTATAAGAAATAGCAAACCATAGATGACAAGAATTAAGCTTGACTACCATAGGCAAAGTCTGGCACGGCCAAGTTACCTGTGTAAATTATGCACAGTTGGGACAGGCTGATCTATGAATATCGCAGATCCTAGAATATATAAACAATCATAGACTAGGAGTACCCGAGAACAGGACTCTACCATATTATTTGACATGCAGCGGAACAGCAAACCACATGCTGGACCAAATACGCAGCGCAATGAGACCATCGGAACAGCCACTTTGCCAGCAAAACAACCACCTAGGCGGCCAGGCCGCATCCTGGTCTTATACACTAAATGCTAGCAATACAAACAAGCTCTTATAACTGCAGCAAGCCTGTCTTATAGAGGATAGGCTACGATAGCCTTTAGCACTCAGTAGTATATTTTTCCTACCTGCTTATGCGGCTGTCCGACCGGCTAAAGCGACAGTTTAACTTTATTAAGCAAAAGCAACCTATTAAAACCATTTGGCTTTAAAAGCCAGCGAGCACCTGGCAATAGAATTATACGGTAAAGCCCTATTCAACCTATCCATAAATACCAATAACTACTTTTATTCAATACCGCTTGTGTATTCAGAAGTAGAAGTAGAAATGAGCCGTATTAGACTCCTACGCATCGGATTTCTAAATTGTATACAACTCGATTTGACTCGTTATTGACTTGACTTGACTCTGAGTTTATTTTTCAACTGCTGCGGGTGTCCCAGAAACTGGGGTAGGCAACAGGTGGCTAGAGTGTCTAACACCCCGTCTCCACCCTTCTCTATCCTGTGGATCTATGCCTGCAAGGCTGCAGATGTTCAGGTCAGCCCTTACACAGTCTGACCAAGACTTTCTTGGTCTCCCTCTACCTCTGGAGCCTGGAATGGCCACTCATGACTGAGTTGGTGCATGAAGAGGCACGGACGACATGTCCATACCATCTCAGACGTCTGTTTCTCAGAGCTGCTGTCACTTCCTGTATCCCCAATCTTGTATGCAGTGTATCTATGTGGACCTCATCATTGGGTTTGACGCCACAGATCCAGCGTATCATAGACCTGTCGTTCCTGCGGAGCCCCTGTAGGTCAGGGGCAGAGGGTGCCCAGGTTTCACTTCCATGTAACATGGCGGAGAGGACACAAGCGTTGTACACTTTACCACGGGTCTTATGAGAAACATGCTTTGACGTAAGAATTGGCAGAAGTTTCTTAAACTTCCCCCAGGCAGTGCAGCATCGGTTGAGCAGCCTCCTCCAGCACATAGCATGTCTCCCAGGTAGCAGAAGCTTGCATCAACATCAAGTTGAGTTCCATCAATAACTACCTGGGTGACTGGTCTTCCGTCAATTGGCCGAACCTGGTCACGGCATCTTAGACATACATAGTCCGGACTGATGGTGAGCCTTCATTTGATGCCACCACTTGTGCACCCACATTCTGCACTGGGAACACTCAATCAAGTTGACTCCAACTCCACCTCTACACACTGCACAGGGAAATGCCCCCCGAGTCTCAAAGAAGATTCAGTCCAGGAGACCAGGACCAGAGATCATGAGCTTGGTGTTATTCATGTTGACTCTCAGTCTCCTGCATTCCATCCCGTCCTTCCATGCCTTTAGTTTTGCTACACACTCCTCCAGCGTGTCGGCCATCACAGCAATGTCATCTGCGTACAAAAGTTCCAGCACTAGGGTGAAAAGCAGGGGGCTGAGGACAGATCCATGATGCACACCAACTCCAACTCCAAACTCCTCGCTGTACACAGCTCCTAGTGTCTGTGTACATTCCCTGGATGGCACGCACAGTCCATTCCTCAACTCCAAAACTCCTCAAAGCCCACCAGTTGACTTTCCTGGGCACTCTATCAAAAGTCTTCTCCAGGTTGACAAAGGCTAAATACAGTGGCTTGTTTGCGGCGATATGCTTCTCCTGGAGCTGGCGTATGATGAAGATTGCATCGGTAGTGCCTCTTCCAGGAACAAAGCCAAACTGCATTGAGTCAATGTCGACCATCTCACGGACAAAGTGTCCAATACCCGCTCCAGTAACTTCATTGTCTGGTCTGTGAGTTTGAGCCCACGGTAGTTCCCTCTGTCGAGAGCCTCTCCTTTGCCCTTGTAGAGGTTCAAGATGTAACTCTCCTCCCAGTCCTTGGGTATCACTCCGTTGCTAAAGACTGTCTCAGCCAGCTGTCTAAACATCTCGATCCCCTCCTCCCCAGCTGCTTTCATCATCTCGGCAATGACTCCTGATGGGCCAGCGGCTTTTCCACATTTCATCTTGCCGAGAGCCTTGCGCATCTGATCCAAGGTGACTGGTTGGGGAGGGCCTTCCACAGGAGCTACCACTGGTAGTAGATCACTGGGCCACTAGAACTCTACGTTGAGTAGTCTTGCATAGTAGTCAACCCAGGCCTTCATCTTATCCTCGTCACTGAGCTACAGTTCATCCGCATTGTTCTTCACACACTTCTCCCCGACAACATCCTGGTTTGTCCTGTCCATTTGTTTGGCTAGCTTGAAGATGCTTCCATCGTTGGGGGAGATGTCAACGAATTTTTCCTTCTCTGCCGCATACTTCAGTGGCTGAATCAAGTAGTGGGTTCTTTATCCTGGCCCACTCATCTTCAACAGTACCAGCAGAGTTGACACTAGCAGCAGCAGTAACCTTGTCAGTGAAAGTATCATGAAACTTCTTTGCCACAGTCTGGTCCCTCAGCTTCCAGGTGCGGATACTAGAGGTGAATTTACGTTATAAAATTAGAATTTCCCGAAACACACACACCCATCCACTCTAAGACCTATGCATGGCTCATGAATGATTCACCAAAATTTCTGTACATCTATTAGGCACAATACAACCTGCCAGATATTGAACAATTTGAAGCCATTCCTCCAGCTCGAACTTATCAATTTTTATAGTACCAATCGGTGTCTTTGTTTACAGATCTAATTTTGTTGTTAATAAGCCTAACCTAATCTAACAGCAACTCCCAGGCACAATAATTAATTGTTCGGGAGTAACAAGAAGTAGGTTTGCCTTTCCTCAAAATTCCAAATCCCTAATAGCCAAGACTATTAAGTCAGCTGAACCCGTAGGCCATTCGTTACAAACTCGCTACTTACATATGATAACCATCTAGCGTTTCGAAGAGAGAGTTCAACTTTGTGGGTGAAATAGCCAAACTGAACATGATACTGAGAAACTGACATGCTGCCGCGAACTTTCAGCGAGTTCATAAAATTTCTGGATCTTTGGCCATGACAGCTAAGAAATGACTGGTTCCGTCCCAAAAGGGCTGGTTCCCCATATGTTGGGGCGGGTCTAAAACTCACACTGACTACCAATCTAAAACCGAGAATCGGTAGTATCTTACCACCTGATAATACCATACTAAGTTTCCCAAACCTTGTGCATGTGGGAGGGTACATAATTAAATAGATGCATAAATTGTGAGTGCGTCAGTCCATGATAATGTATAGATGCTGCATTTTACCAAATAACATGTAAAGGGCTGGTCAGTTAGGGTTAGACGGACCAACCAAGGGTAGCAAATTAGCCCTGGCCGGAGATCCGTAACCTGTCACTTATGCGAATTAAACAAAGCCAAAAATATAAATAAACCATGTCAGCCACAGGCGAACGAGAAAGAGAGCGTGTCGCCAATGTTACTATGTTGGGTAGTCCAATAGCACTCAATTAATTCCCCCAAGTCGATAATTCTGGCACTTCTCGCATTACCTGGAATAAGTTGTAACGAAGGTAAAGCCTTCTTCAACGCTGGCGTTGTCTTCTTCTTTCGCCTTTCCCTCCTGGCATGCTTGTATTATTGTATCAAATACTGAAGGCGTTCTTTAAAAGTGATTCTTTAACAGCTGTTTACTGTGTAGCGTTTGGTCAGACAGAGACCGCTGACCATGTGCTTGAGCCTTTTATGTGGGAGCTGACCGGAAGTATTCCGCATGATACCTTATAACAGAGCGTCCCTGGATACATCTACAAGGCAATCCGAAGAACGAACTGACAAGTAAAGACAATTAGGCACGCATTCACCTTTGCAAAAGTAAATGTTGTTATTTGGATATAAAATCAAAATAACAACTATTATTGAAGCTTAAAAATGGGCTACAGTTTACTCTTTAAATTCATTTTTTACAGGTAAATTTTTTTTAGGATGAGAAAAGGAGTTGTTGGCAGACATCTTGAACAACAGATTCTGATGACGTTTTACACAAATAACTCTTCGTATTGGAAATATTTTGCGAAAAACGTAAGAGGGTTTTTTCCGTGTCTCGTATCCAACCCGCCATTTTGCTCTGCCGAAACACTCAGGTATCGCATTCAACGATCGAAAAAACGCACTCAGCGCCGTCATACGGATTTAAACTCATTTTATCAAATGATTAAAAGTTTGTTTTATTCGTTCAAGTCTGAATATTAGCACCTTCAAGTGCAAAACGAACAGATGAAAATGTGGGTTTATATAGGTGACACAGTAAGGAAGCCTCGATATACAATCTCGCTGATGTAGCTACACAAGGCTCATTCTGGAACCCACTAATCTGGTACTGCACTGTTTGCAGAGAACTTATATATTGGGTTTCAGCATTTTAAAGAGTGAATTCCGATATTACCAAGTATTTACTTAGAAATGAAAAAATAAAACACCACTAAAGTTTGCACTTTATTTTTTGCACAGTAAGACAGACCCCTGAACAATTGCAGCTCCATAAAGTCTTACCTGATATACAATGTGCAGCTCATTCTCCAGTACAAAGCATTTCCTGGCCCTCTGTAGCTCAGAGAAGACTAGCAGGCCTTCATCAGGGGACAGAGATGATGCAAGAACAGCAGCTCCTAGTTGAGTAGGAACAAATCTTTCTGTCAGTAGCCCTAAAAAGGATGGCATATCTTAAACCCTACACCCAATAACGACTCAAGCAAAACCTCAAGGCAAATCACTGCAATATCACTCATTCCTCCCAGAAACTTTCAAATGGAGGATTCCATTTTCTAGAAAACAAGACTGTGCGTTCAATAAACGCTTATGGCAAGGTCAACCTGAGCTTGGGTAATATACATGAGCTGGTAATGGTCCAAGGCAATAACTGTATAAGTATGGAAACATTGTAGTAATCAGTGTTGATGCAAGACGAAACAGTAAAATCTAGTTAACCGAGAAAGAGCCCATTTAAAATATTCAAATAAGGTCAAGGTTAAAATCAAGGTTAGGTAATAGGGGTGGATTGGTAGTGATCCAAGGTAATAAATGTATAAGTATTAAAGCATTGTAGTTAGTTGTGTTGATGCTAGACGAAATGGTAAAATCTAGTTACTGTATAAGTGGCTATGTTCGCTGGTCAAAAAGTTTGCAAATCTTCAAAAATGACATTTCGCTGGCAGAAATGTTCGCAAAACCCCATTTCTATCTCATTCCCTTATAACTGCACATTGTAATAATGACTCTGTAATTTAGCTCCGCATCGTAATTTTCACGCAGACGGTGCTTTTGTGGAGCATTGCTATAAAGGGTTCGGCAATTATATTTTGACTATCTAACTAGATCTCCAAACAATTGCGTAACTCTGACGGTAAGTAGTGACAAGATATCAAAACAAGAGCACCGCAAACGGGTGCTTTCATATACTTGAGACGGCTACATTTTCCAAACTTAAAGAATATGTATGGGTGTTTAATGCCCTCTTGATCATAGAAGTTTGTAAGCAACAACAACTTAAACATACTTGGACAGTGTACATTCGATTTATAGAAAACTATAAGTCAAAAGAAGGACGATATCTTTGCCTGCTTTACCTGCCTTGTTGAAACGAATTGCCCTTTTGATACTTAACAAGTATTGAAATATATTGGAAGTTTCAAATTAATAACCTTTCTACAGTTACTGAATAATTTCATATACAAATTCTGAGTCAAAACAAGGGCAATAACTCTGCAATGACAAATCCCATGGTTATCTGCCTTGTTGTAAGGTGATGCCCTTTTAAAACTGAACAAGTTTTCAAAGTTTCAACTTACTACCTATGGTAGTTATTGAGAATTCTAATTAAATTCTAAGTCAAAACAAGGGCAAATACTCTGGAATCACAAAAACCAGAGTCATGTGCCTTCTTGTACCGAGTTGTCCTTTTGATACTAAACAAGTTTTTAAAGTTTCAAGTAAATACCTATGGTAGTTATTGAGAAATTTCAATTTACAAGTTTAATGTAAATAAAAGCAAAGGCAATAACTCTGGAATGGCACATCCCCGGGTCACCTTTCTTGTTTAAATGAGTTGCCCTTTTGATATAACACAAATATTTAAAGTTTCAAGTTAATACCTTTGACAATTATTTAGATATTTCAATTTACAAATTTTAAGTAAATAAAACAAGGGCAATTACTCTGGAATCACAAATCTTAGAGTTACTTACCTTGTTGTAATGAGTTACCCTGTTGACACTTAACAAGTTTTTAAAGTTTCAAGTTAACATCTTTCATAGTTATCAAGATATTTTGATTAACAATTTTTACAAATATAAAACAAGGGCAATAACTCCGGAATGACAAATCTCAGGGTTACCTGCCTTGTTGTAATGGGTTGCTCTTTTGATACTTAACAAGTATTCAAAGTTTCAAGTTAATATCTTTCATATTTATTTAGATATGTTAATTTACAAATTTTAAATAAATGAAACAAGGGCAATTAACATTTACAAATTTTAAATAAATGAAACAAGGGCAATAACTCTGGAATCACAAATCACAGAGTTACCTGCCTTATTGAAATGGGTTGCCTTTTTGACACTTAACAAGAATTCAAAGTTTCAACTTAATATCTTTCATAGTTATTTAGATACTGCAATTTACAAATTTTCAATAAATGAAACAATGGCAATAACTCTTGAATGACAAATCTCAGGGTTACCTGCCTTGTTGTAATGAGTTGCCCTTTTGATACTTAATAAGTATTCAATGTTTCAAGTTAATATCTTTCATAGTTATTTAGATATTTTAATTTACAATATATAAGTAAATAAACAAGGGCAATAACTCTGGAATGATAAATTCCAGGGTTACCTGCCTTATTTTAATGAATTGCCCTTTTGATACTGAACAAGTATGCCAAGTTTCAAATGGATACCTTTGCTAGTTATTGAGAAATAATGTCTTACAAAAACCTTATTCTAACAAGAGGGCCTGAAGGCCCTGATATCGCTCACCATTTGTAATGAAGCCTGATAGCTTTACCTTTGAATTTCACATGTTTTATTCTAAATCCATTCAAGTTTGTCGACCTACTGTAGTATAGTAGAGTACACCAAAGGCAGATAACTAGAGCCTAAACAGTACTGAAATGAAGCCTTTTTCTAGCATTTCAAAGTATATCAAGGGCAGGTAACTATTGCCACAATGATTACATTTTAACAATAATTGCACTCCTTCCAGAATGTATAGCTACATCCTTTGTGTACAAGTATAATCACTGTAGTTGCAAGAGTGTAAACGCTGTAAAATATGGCATTTTCAGCAATTCAAAGGTAGATGTCTCTTGATCTATGTGTCTGATTCCAACCATAATCACCTTTTTTCCAACTCTTATGGTCATATACAATCTGGGCAAGTTTGAGAGAGCTTGGATAAATATTGTGGCCTCTAGAGCGTAAACACTGTTAAATATATCATTTTCAGCAATTCAAAGGTACATAACTTTCGACCTATTGATCCGATTACAACCATAATTGAACTCATTCGAAGTCTTATGGTAATATATAATCTGAGTAAGTTTGAGAAAGATTGGATAAAATTTGTGACCTCTAGAGTGTAAACATCATTAAGTATGGCATTTTCAGCAATTCAAAGGTAGATAACTCTCGACCTATGAGTCTGATTTCAACCATAATCAAACTCATCTGAACTCTTATAGTCATTGACAATCTGAGCAGGTTTGAGATAGATTGGATAAAAATTGTGGTCTCTAGAGTGTAAACACTGTTAAATATGGCATTTTCAGCAATTCAAAGGTAAAAAACTCTTGATCTATTTGTCCGATTACAGCCAAAATCGAACTCTCTCGAACTCTTATGGTAATATACAATCTGAGCAAGTTTTAGAAAGATTGGATAAATACTGTGGCCTCTAGAGTGTAAACACTGTTAAATATGGCATTTTCAGCAGTTCAAAGGTAGATAACTCATGACCTGTTTGTCTGATTTCTACAATAATCAAACTCATCCGAACTCTTATGGCAATATACCATCTGAGCAAGTTTGAGAAAGATTGGATAAAAAGTGTGGACTCTAGAGTGTAAACACTAAAATTGTTGACGCCGGACGCCGGACATTCAAGGATTGCAATAGCTCACCCTGAGCTAGCTCAGGTGAGCTAAAAACTTAACCGACGCAGACGAAGACGACAGGGTGATGACAATAGCTCGACTTTTCGAAAAATTCAATCTAAAAATAAAGTGGCCCTACTGAATCATTTATGTTTGATTTCTTGGAGTTCACTGCTTCTGAAATACTTCAGATTATATCTTAAAGTGGTTAAAAGGAAAATCAAACTAAGTATCAATAGCTTGGATCCAAGCTAGATGCCAAAAAAAACCTCATAGTTTGATATAGCGGGATAAAGTTTAAAGGTCAAGTCCAGAGGTCCGATAACTTTTTTTCCTTTTTTTATCATTGAATAGGCCGTGTTTTTTTATTACGAAATCACCCATGACCAGCGTCATATCGCACGCAGAAAATGCCATATATCACGTTAAAGTTACTATCCCGGCACCGGCGACAATTTTCGAGTACCGCTTATCTCCCTTGACTGTGACGTAGGCGTTGACACCGGTCCGCGAATGGCGAGTGGTCACAACTGGACAAAGGTATCGATCGCCAAAAGGAAAGGACCGTGTATTATCAGTCAGCAAATAAAGACACTGCCACGTGCAGTTACTAAAGGTTTGTAAAGTATTTTCTTTTTATCTTGAAAAGATCTAGATATCGATGCCCGACTGTTTCTGGAATCGATTCGTTCCAAAATCATTTCGTATCGATTCTTGAATCGACAGTTTGTCAACCTAAATAACACTGACGAGACATTCTGATAGTGCCGTAACACACTGCTTTATGTGTCTAACATTTTCGTGAACTAGATATACGTCCTGTGGTTTTCTTTTGTAAAAAATATTAATGAAAAATTCAGCCACAGACTCTAGATTCAAACCTCTAGAAATCAAAAACAGAGTGGGCGGAGTTGTTTTATCTAAAGTTTTAACATGGTACCAGTTAAATATTTTGTCTTCTGAATGATATCTTTATTGAAAATAAACCCCTCACATAGAAAATTTGGGGGGATTTTGGTAAAGATTGGATTAAACCCCCCCCCCCCCCCCCCCCCCCCCCCCACACACACACACACACTTAGAATAGACACTTCTCTATAGATTTCTATTTTAAATTTTTATTACATCTAGCCATCAATTCTGTTGATTATGAGAAGGGGCACTTTTTATGTGCACCATTGGGGCCGTACCCGGCTGGTCACCTTATCCTGACACGACAAACAAGTCGTAATGCTAACTTGAAATCCTGAGCACCAAAGAGGGAAGCCAACTACAAATTTTCAAGTCTTTTGTTTGACCCGGCCGGGGATGGAACCTGCAACCTCCCGCACTATCATATTATGAGTGCATACTGTGCATATGAGTGGACGCTCTACCACTGAGCTATACAGGAGGTATCTGACAGTTAGACACTGCATTCATGAGTAGACTCTATGATAGCATGAATGCAAAACTTATATATTTGTGACGATAGACTATCCTCATATTCGTTTGGAATTTAGATCTGATATCACTTTCCATTGTCTATGCAGCCTTTCTTTTAAAGAAACATGATTACCCTCTCTCAGACCTGCTATCAATTCAGGTTCAGTCATGCAACCTACTGTCAAAGGGTGTAGGTTTGTACACGGGTTACATTTGGTGCTCAACATGGTCATGGTTTTGATGACTGACTGTAGGCCTATAATATGTTTTGAGTCCAACCCCAGACTTTCTCATACCCATGTAGAAATTTGAGAAGAATTTAAACTTGTGGTGCCGGTGTACCGGTATGTCACAGGGTGTAGGTTTATCATCACTTGTACAGTGGAGAAAACTTTATTCTTTCCCAATAAACGTGTTTACACTAAAACTATTATTTACATTACATACAGTTTAGAGCAAGATCAGACGACGGTAACCCGGCGTCTGATAAGGCTCCAAACTGCTTGCCACTCAGATTATAGATAGTGAAAATGTCAAAAAGTTGTTATTTTCTACATTTTAGTGTTTCATTTGTTTTAGACAGGAAAGAATAACGTTTTCTCCACTGTAGAACTTTTGATTTGAGTACATACACCAAATATGAAGTCTCTAATGAAATAATTATGAGCATATACACAACATCAGAAAAATAACACCCTGCCCCAAACTAAGTTTTGCAAAGGACATAAGAATCTTCAGAAGACAATATTACATATCTTTCTGTTTTTGTTAAACCCATAAATTCACCTTTTTATGACTATAATTTATTTCAAGACTTTAAAACAGTCATGATAATGCACCATAAGAAATCTCTCTATTTCTATTTATTACTTCTACGCCATCAATTCTGATGATAATGAGAAGGGGCACTTTTCAGGTGCACCATTTGGACTGTACCCGGCCGGTCACTTTATCCTGACACCGACGAACCAGTCATAATGCTAACCTGAAATCCTGAGCGTCAAGGAGGGAAGCCATTACTCCCAATTTTTAAGTCTTTGGTTTGACCAGGCCGGGGCTGAAAGTGGACGCTCTACTACTGAGCTATACAGGCGGTTCTATATCTTAACAGATGGTAGCTTAAAGCAAGTTGAAAGTAAAGCAGAATGTGTCTGCTTTTTGGGTCAGCTGTTTTCAAACTAACTATGGGGTAGAGGGTTAAATGTTCTAAAAAATATGTAAATGGTTCAGATAAGGGGGGTATTTAAAAAACTAAAATCATTATTTCTACATTAAACCCTATGATGTGAATACTCAATAGAATTGTGTATTGGGGGCTATTCTAATGAGTAGTAACACCATAGGATTTAGTGCTGAAATAAGTGAGAACATATATGATTTCTTTAGTTTACCCCCTCTTATCTGGAGTCCTGATTGTTTAGATTAAGTCATAATAAAACTAGCTGTCAATTTTTCAACTCATGAAGCACTTTCATATTCAACGTATATCTGACACTATTTGGACTTAACATTCATATTTATTTAAAAGACAAAAACAGTTCCAAAGGCCACCCATAGCAACCAAGACTATCACAGCAATTGCCTGACCACCATGGATTAAATACCAGACTGCCTTGATGAAAACTGAAGGTATTTGTTGCCTTATCAAACATATACTGCATTTCACCCATACAAATATGCATTCATAATACCACCATAATGTGACAAGGCAGACCATAATCCTATATAACTATCTCAGTTTAGCAGAATTAAGGCTACATTTGGGTCATCAGAGCAACTGCTATCTGATAGTACCACTGGACGTAGTCGAGGGGTAAAGCACCGACTTACACCGTCAGGGGTTGCGAGTTAGACCCCCCGCAGGACCAAATCCTTCGGATGAGACTTTATAAACAGAGGTCCGATGTATGAGTGCTTTAGACTTGGCATCTAAAAGAACCAGAGAACTCTTCCGATAAGGGTAGGGCACGCGCCCGGGTTCGCTGTATCCGCTCCCCTCTCTCTGGGGCGTCCAATTAGCCCATAGATGGCAGAGACGGACGTTAACAAACAAAACCAAATTAAATGCTAAATTGTTTTAAAGTTATGTTTGATATGCAAAGGTTTTAGCTTAAGTAAGACCTTTGCAAATCAACATTTTTTCCTATTACCCAATTATGTTTCTTCGGTACCCAATTGTATGCTAAGTCTAGGGGTAAATATCCAATTAACACAAATGCTTATCTGTAGCTCTGGTGTCCTCTATGCATTGCTTATGTATATCATTATATGTTGTGACTGCTCACTAGAATAGTCTCATTTTCAAAAACAGTTGTTCTAATGAAAAGTCACAACATAAATTTCAATGGAGACATGACACAGGAACATGATAAACTTTTAAGTTAACCCCCTCTTATTATCTTACTATTTCTATCCTACATTTAGGCCTCCACAGATTTAATACTTTTATACTTCTATTGAGTGGTCTCATAAGTCAAAGTACAAAATTGGCATCTGCACACAGCAGTTGTCCAAGTGTCTAAGAAAATAGTGTTTATCTCAAGTTTTTTAGAAAATTGAATTTTTAGTGTCATCACCAGATTTAAGCAATCTCTCAGTCTCCAAAAGATTTAAGTAGTATTCCCACTGTATTGGTCACAGTTACAATTATTTCAGTTATTAGGCTGGCACATAGGCATGAAAACACACAACAGTAATAAGTTATGACATTTTTATTAGCCACATGAAATTTGTGATGGAATCTTAATAGTGGATCCTTTGCATTACAATAAAAAAGAAGTTGTGTGGAGACATTTCTTTGATTTTTAAGCGGTCATGCCCTTGCTACTTTCAAGAAAGCAATCTATTAGACAAAATATCCAAAAAGAGAGACAAGTCAGACAAAAGTATTCAATACAATTACATGTATGTCATTTAAAAGAACATGTCAAAGTAATAGTCACTCTTGTGTTAAACACCTGAACAGACATAAATTAAAACAAATTAATTTTAACTCTTTCAATACTATGGACCTGTTTAAAATATACTCATTACATTTGCAAACAGTATACTATACGGACCCATATCAGAGCACCCCTAAAGGAGCCTTCTGGTGAGGGTCTACATTGTTTACTAATTTTAACAACCCAGACTAACAAGTAGACTGGTTCATGTTATTGTAACTTAAACATCCACAAGGGAACCTAATTACCCACAATAGTTACTATGTGTTGAGAGAGGTAAGACTACCAATGGTTCCTCTGATTGACTGCAAATCAGGGGCCTGTTTCATAAAAATTCGTAAGACAAAAATGGTCGTAAGTCAAAACTTTAAAATATATTTAATCTCTATCTAATCCTGTCTTGTGACATCTCTTTGGAAACGTCTTTTGAAGACGATTTCATAGAGATGTCACATGAAAGGATGAGGTTTTATGAAACGGGCACCAGGGCTCCAGATAAGAGGGAGTAAACTGAAAAAATCCAACATTTAGTCACTCGTATCAACACCAAAGCCTATGGTGTTACTACTCATTAGAATTGTCTCTCTGAGACGATTCTAATGTGTAGCGACACCATAGGGTTTAATTCAAAAATAAAGATTTAAGTATTTTTAAAAAACTCCCCTTATCTAGAGCTGTGTACATGCCAATTAATTGCCATATCTGCTGAATTTGTTGTCAATTTTAATAAGATCTTTCTTTTCAGAGTACATAGAAGATTTGATGAAGGAGGTCATCTTCCTGCGAGAGGTCAATTGCTCCTATGCATTAGCGAATAGAGCACGACAGATGGAGGAACCAGATATGCCACTTCCTTTTGCTCAAAGTACATCTCATGTCAACAAAGCTGCCATTATTCAACAGCACAGGAGGAGGTTCAACCGCTGAATGTGTTTCCAAGCAATAAACATGTTGTTTGGATACATGTACATGTATTATGTAGAAAGCTCTTTTAAATCCATTCAATCCCAGGATTCTAAGCAAGTTTTCTCTGCCTTTATAAACAGTGCGTCTGCAAAGAGAACAAGTGAACTGTGCAAAAAGTATAGGGCCATATCTTGGCATTCCTAATGAAGCCATCTGATCATGGTCTGCACTGTATCATTATGCAATTACTTGTACAATACACTCCTAAATAACTTTTATTGGTAACTGACTTTGTTTTTTAATAGATGGATTCAAGACGGTCCCAGATTAAAAAATGTCTGCATATCTTTAAATAGTCCTGTGAAAAAAACAAAGGAAAAGCTTTCTACATCCTGACAGTTGTAGTTTTAAGAACAAATCATTGTAGATACTTGAATCCTGTATAACTTTCTGATGGAAAAGCATCCCTTATTGCTTTTACGGCACATGATGGAATAACTCTTCTGTTCTTTTTCCCAAGTAGCCCATATACCCATCGGGTGAATCTTCTGTAGGCAATATATCTGTAAACTCTGAAATTTAGAGAGATCAATTCTTAATTAGTCTGTAAATATGTATAACAATAATTCTGTAACCTGTTGAAAAGTTGACATTTTCTGTATCATCATATGGCATTATGAAAGGAGCATTCTGATTAACTTTCAGCATAACTCGGGGCTCCAGATAAGAGGGAGTAAACTGAACAAATCTAACATTTTCTCACTTATTTCAGCACCAGATCCTATGGTGTTACTACTCATGAGAATCGTATCGAAGAGACAGTTCTCATGAGTAGTGACAGCATGGGTTTTATGCAGAAATAAGATTTTAACTTTTGAAATACTCTGCTTTACTTTATTTATAAAGGCTTTTTGACGTCATGGGGGTTCAAAATAGGCTTTTTGCTTTAATATTATGTGAGAAAAAGAATCTGTCACTTGTCGATATGTGAGACTACCTGATCTTAACCTTGTCTAGAATAGAAAGGTTATTATCGAATCTGCAATCTTTAGTCAAATATTGATACAGTTGTTAAAATTTGGGTTTCGGATGAGACGCCATGTTACATGAAACCTATTTGGGATCGAAATTGTTTACTTCTTACGATGCCATTGAACCCTTTATCCCATAGCCTGTTCCTAGTTTTGAAGAAATGTGACCATTTAAAGCAGGTTGAAAGTAAAGCAGCCTGCTTTAAGTTATCATCTGTTGGCATTCAGAAAATATTTCTTTTCATTTATTTTCCTGACTTAAATTTGGATCTACTTTGTTCGGTGTGATTCTTAAACTTGTTGCAATTGACAAATACATAGTGTGCTATGGTTTTTAACTTTTTTTCAATTACCAATGGATATCTTGTTAGTTTCTTTAAATGTCATTTGGAACTTCTGTATCTAAAATTGTGCGAGAATAAACATTCCTATAATGAAGTGTCTTTAACTGTTTGTTATAATTTCAAAATTGCTTACTCATGGATAAACTCCTCCTCCTTGAGAGGTCCATTCTGCAGGACATGCTCATAGAATGAAGTTTCCAACACATGGCTGTACGTGCAGTTGACTATAAAGCCCTCATTGTCAGTAATGCATGCCAGCCCTTCACTTTTGCTGTCCACTATGTTGGTCTCTTTGCAGCATTTGCATTCAACAGCAGTGGGCATGTTGATGCAGTTTGCACAGCTACACCTGAATAAAAAACATACATGGGAATAGAATGTTGAAACCACATGGTTAGCAGTAAATTTTTAAGAAATCAGACGAACGAGTCCTCGGGATTCACATTCTGAAAAAACAACGAGTCCTTGACTTGAGGTGAAAAATTAACACAATATCCCATAAGTTTTGAAGACAGGTGGCCACTAAAAGCAGGTTGAAAGTAAAGCAGAATGAGCCTTAAGACACATTCTGCTTTACTTTCAATCTGCTTTAAGCTACTTATTGCCTATGAGTAATAAGTTAATAAAGACCAGAAAAGCTATGCGTCCATAGGACTCGCAACTTTTTAAATAATGAGTCCCTGGAAAATTTAATGAGTATAGGACTCGGGATGCACAGGTAAAATTATCACTGGTTGAGCAATTTCTTACAGGATATCCAGATTCCTGTAACTGCTATTCGGTATAGGCTATCTGGACTGCTCGCACAATCTCTCATAATTAACCATAAACTCAACCTGGCGACACATCACATATGGAGCTCCTTGCTTACAGAGCAAGTGATCTACAGTCTGAGCTTTCATTACCACTTTCACAAATCTCTCATTATATAACCATTAACTCAACCTGGCTATATTATAGTATTCTGGATAATTACAGTAGGCCTACATGTAACTTACTGAGAAGCTCAGTGGTAGTGTCTGCTTGTAGAGCAGGAGGTTGCGGGTTCAATCCCCCGCCACTCAAACCAAAGGCTGAAAATTGGAAGTTATTATCAATATGGCTTCTCATTGGCGCTCATGATTTAGGGTTAGCATTACGACTGGTTTGTCGTATCAACTTAATCAAGATAAAGTGACCTGCCGAGTATAATCCCTGGTGCACCTCATAAGTGCCCCTGTTTGTTTGAAAATGTCTGTTTCTGCCATCTATGAGCTATCTGTAATTCCATGCCCCAGAGAGAGGGGAGCGAATACAGAGAACCCTGGTGCGATGCTTTCTCTTATTATCGAAATAGTTCTCTGGTTCTTTTAGATGCTTTCAACCTAATCCTTTTGATCTATGATATGTATTAACATGTATTGTACTTTTATAAGAATAAAATAAAGCACTCATACATCGGACCACAGTTTATTAAGTCTCATCCGAAGGACTTGGTCCAGCGGTGGATCGAACCCGTAACCCCTGAAGTCGTAAGCGGGTGCTTTACTCCTCAACTACGTGTGACGGTCGCCCCTGTTTTTGATAATCGAAAGATGTGTATAGCAGTATATAGATAACACTTAAAAACTTAAAAACAAAAACATGTAGATCTATCATTTTGAAAAAGTATCAGTTGGTAATCAATTGAATAATTAAAAGTTCCAAAAGAAATTGGAGATCAATCCCAATAGTTCAATATCTGACAACCCTGTTATTTACAGGATGTTTTGTGTATTTCTTTGTATTTTGCATTTGATCCAATATAGCGGATACTTGAGTGCAGTATAGACATAAACAATAGGACATAATTCTGAATCTTATACTACGCCATAGAATTCTATATAAGACTTTTACACGACGGCGAGATGAGTCTATCTATCTATTTATTTATACTGCCATAACGCCTCTTTCGAGTATTAGCGGCAGGTGCGCGTCAGTGCAAGAGTTAAAAGGGAATTTGCCTTGAATTTATAACCAGCAAAAATAAGAAATATGTAATCTCGATTCCTGTAGAGCACAAATGCAATCTTGGAGTTTACCCTGCTTGTTTCTATTTTTCTTGGCTGATTAAATTGAGCAAGGCATGGAAGCAACGGCACGCCATATTGTTTTTCAAATAGAATCCTCTATTTTTCAAAGTGGGTGGGGAGGTCAACTGTTTTCAACATTATACAGCCAGTTACACAAAGTAGAATGCTTGTATATTTCCATTATTGTATCGGCCTACTTGTTAGCAAGTAAACATATGGGGAAACTTTGGAGTAGAAGAAAATAATACCGATAGGCTTATGACCGACGCTTTGATATCCGCGTAGAACAAAGAATCATATCGGCGATCTTTTTTTTCTTGGAGAAAGTAATACAAACACAAAATATAATTATTGTTACGGGTCGGAGCATTAAAATGTATTTTCAAAATGAATATTTGGTGTAATTACCAATCTTCAACCGGTAGAATGCCTAGCGGTTCGTCTGAAACGTCCCCCCTCTCATCTTCCGACTCCGAGGTGTCTGTATCGTCCGAAAGTTCGTCCGACTTTACAAATTTCACTGGCTCAAATGAATACGGCTGTACATGAACATTGTTAACAGACACATCTACCTCCAACACATCCTCCAACTCGCTGTCGTAATAGACATTCATTCTTTTTCAACCTGGCTTTCAATTGTTACATGTACGAAAAATTGACCACAGACCAAAGCAACAACTATGACGTCACAGGTGCGCGCTGTATCAAGGGAGATAACAAAGGAAAATTTTGCGGACGGTAATGGTCGGAGGTGTTAAAAAATAAAGTTTTATATAAAAAATATGCTTAAATGAATGCCTTTTTTGGCGTTTTTGTACATTTTAATAATATATACATCCAAAATGATCAAAAACTCAACCTCTGTACTTGACCTTTAAGCACCCTGAGCACCTAATTATCCCCATTAGAGGGGTGACCAAACAACTCAGTTTTGCACATGCTCAACATTTTGTCTACTCACGAATTAGATTAACCCTTGGCTGAGTGTCAAACAGCTTTGATAAAGATAGAATGCCAATTTACTCAGTGTCTCATCCAGATCAAAGGCTGTTTTATTTTTTTATCACATATTGGTAAAAGTATTTCCTCGATTGAAAATTTATGAGATTTTTTTAGTACATTAGAATAGTGCTTAATTCAGTGTGAACCTGCATATCTATATCACATTAATTTATATTTCGTAGACAATAAAGTCTCTATGGAATATGTGATATTCAGTTATTTTCATAAATAGACCTACTGCGGTGTAAGGGTAAATAATGGAGTCAGTGCTGAGGTAATATATTGCATTACGGTCGCTGAATATATTGCTGGTGGGATTGTTCGCGAATTTTGTAATTTCGCGAAACTCGTAAATATTTCCACTTCGCTAACATTACCACTTATACAGTAACCAAGAAGTTGCCCATTCAAAATATTCTTAAGTCCAAATTAGGTCAAGGTTAAAATCAAGGTTTGATTTTTGTGCTTTGTTTTTTCTCTCCCTCTCTGTCGTACCCTGAACCCATCCATGTCTTACAGTTACTCGTGACTACAGACTAGTCGCTTGAGTACAATTTGACCGTTGCCAGAGTGGGTTATTTTTAACACGGGCTTGAATGTTAAATTCTTTCCCGTGTTACTAATAGTCTTGTCATAGAATTTTTGTTAGATGTTTTACATGTATTTACTTACTGTGTTGGCGGTCTTTTTGATCACAGGGTTTATATTCTATGTACACTGTTCGTCTTTATAGGTGATTATAGGAGATAAGAGTGAGGTTGGGCGCCCCTAAACCCAGGTTTAACCCCCCAGTGGTTGTTAATAATTAATTTATAATTAATTATTGATTACTACTGACCATACCAAGGCGGGCTCCTATATTCACTTTGCTTTATGTTTGTCTTGCGTGTTGTTTTCTATTTAGTGTGTAGATGAAGGAATGGTATTGCGTGTGTGTGTGTGTGTGTTCGTTATGGTATGACTGTGTGTGTGTTCTGCTTGAGAGGAGGGTGTATTGTTTGTGTTGCGTTTCCTGCTTGAGTCTTTCGTATTTATTTGATGATATTGGTGGATAGGGAATGGTCCAAGGCAACAACTGTATAAGTATCCAAGCATTTGAGTAAGCGGTGTTGATGCTAGACGAAATGGTAAAATCTACTTAACCTTGTTCAGTGTTACTTCAAGACTGAAATTTTAGGGGGTCATTCTTGACCCCCTTGATGAAAATGTGGGGGTCATTTGGAAATTTTGGGGGTCACAGGATAGTTTGAACTTTTTTGACGTTTATAGATAGATATTGAATAAAATACTTATTGTTCAGTGTCTTTATTTCACACTAAATTAATATAATTGAGAGACAAACGATCTAACTAGATAGAATAGACTTCTATTTCTATAACACACCTCATCAGTGAGGTATGCGTACGGTCAGTGCATTTCACTATTAGAACAGCTTTCATTTTTTCAGGACAAGGTCTTTATGCAGGCAACCTGTTTGTGAAAAACATTTGTCAACTTTGTTAAATATAGAAGACTTCGATACCCTAAGTGTCACTTACTAATATCACGAATGAAGAACGACGTTCGTGCTAATATTTATCGTAAAATGAAACTAACAGACTGTGACACATGTAAATCAGACAGACGAAGGTAAAATGATCCATTAAAGTAGATGACATAGTACAGTCATGTGCATTTTATTCTCTTTGTTTCGGCGCTGAAGAGATAAAGAATGAAGTAAAATATTCTGCGTTTTTAGCAGACAATGCTTGAGCCTTTACGTTCATTACCCCAATCAAAACACTTTTAGCAAAGTGAGTTCAATTAACAAACAACAATGGCAGCCGGTTCTGGCGATTAGCGGTACTACGGACGTTTAAATAATTTTCAAAGGAAACAATTTAAAAGCATATTCAAACACAATAAGTCTAGATCTGAGGAACTTATTAAATACTAAACACGGAATCTGTGTAGTTTTTAATATATTTCGCCCTTTTCAACTGTCGATTTTTAATTACTCGAGTGACTTTATATGCCAATCGAACTGAGCTCTAATACCCACAATGCACCCGTCAAAACAACCAAAATGGCCGTTAGCGCACTCTGTCAATTTCGTAACCGAAATGCATACAACACGGAATAAATAATTATGTATTTACTCCGGCTTCGGCGGCATGCTTTCAATGAATATGCCGATTTTAACATTTTTAGTTTCAGTTAGTCGGCAGAATTGACTTGCGTCACATAAAACGCACTTGCTGAATTTAGTTGCGCCAAAAGTGATTTTGTTGCGTCAAAAACGCAAGAAACGCGCTCTCGCAGTAACACTGCTTGTTACGGACGGCAGGACGGACAGGACGATTACTTGCCTCCGCATCTATTGATACCAGGGGCATTAAAAGTAAAATCCATTTTTGACTATTTAGAACTGTTTTTACCACATATTTCAAAATAAAAGACAGTGCGGCTACTGATCAGGGTCTACACTGTTTGCATAGGACAAGTGTACTCTTCATAGGTACACTGTTTGTTAATGATGAGCATTCCTGTACCTAGGGTACCTAAAGCTTCAATTTATCCTTTTCTAAGTTGTAACATATATAACAGACTGCTAATTCTTTGTCTTAGTGGCTGCTCAACAAATGTTGGAGTATCAAGTACAGTACAACCTCTTTAATATGGCCACTAACTTCCCTTGAATATTAGGTATTTAGGGCAGGGCTACTTTAGGAGCTTTCTGTTTCACCTTCACCTTGCTTTTAGCTGTCACCTGTTTTTTATGCAGTCAATTAGCTTTCTTTTTCTTGGTTGTAATATTGTAGTTCAAGATTAAACCCATGATTCCCTAGAAATACATTTTTATGCATTTAATTATTTTATTCCTCAACTGAAGAAAATAATTCCAATATACACAGTCATAAATAATTATGTGTAATAAGAAGTATTTTCTGTATAAGCTTAAAGCAGGCTGAAAATAAATCAGAATGCGCCTTAAGTCACATTCTGCTTTACTTTCATCCTGCTCTAAGTAGTCACCTGCCTCCAAAACTAGAAACAGGCTTTCGGGTAAAGTGTTAATGCCATTGATTTCACATGACAGGTTATACTGCATATAACTGATATAACTGTTGTCAGCATACCTTTACTGTCTGTGACAATCTGGGAGCAAACAAACTCATTCTCCTGCAGGAACTGTATACACTGCTGTATAAGCTGTTCAGTCTGTCCGCTGCCAACAGGCAGTGACGCTGCCAGTAGTGTACATGATGCGTAGGCTGCAACATCAGCAGGAGCCATGGCAACACCACTAACAACAACCTCTAGTATGGCTCTCTTCATACTGGAACTCAACTCTTCACCTACAAGAAATAATAACTTTGTACAACTAACTCATTCAACCCTAGTGATGAGTATACTAACAGTGTACATATCTACATTTACAGTTTTTACGGGAGCAAAGCATCATGTGTTCCATATCTTGAAAAGGTGTTCTGCCAGTGGTAGTCTAATCCGGATTTAAAAGTGTCTACGGATCCTGCAGTTAAACTGTTTCAGGGAGTGCATTTATTTATGACTCGGATGGAGTAAAAGTTTTTTCAGAGTAAAAGATTCCTCTCCAGAGTAGGATGTAAAGTTTCAAAGAGTGTCCACATGTATAGTTGTCGGCTTTTTGGAAATATCTGTCTGGTTTCCTATCAAAAAGTCACTAACTCTTGTCCTATGCAAAAGTGTAGACCCAAATCAGAGTGTTCTTTAAGGAGCCCTCTAATCAGGGTCTTCACTGTTTGTCACTTTGCAATATATTGTAAACGAGAAACCGCCAATGTCGGTATGGCCAGATTGTCTGCACTTTTGCTTTGTGTAATTTGATATATAAAGTATAAATAATTGTAAAGAAAAAAATGACTAAACACTCCTTTGATTACTGATGAGCTGTGTGGCGAAACGCGTTTGAAAATACAAGGAATAATAGAAGGCGTGTTTAGTCATTTTTTATCTTTACAATTATTTATACTTTTACCGGTCCGGCATTTGCCGGAATATTTTACCTTTTCCGTATATATATATATTTATAATGACAAACCTATGATTTATATGTTTTATTTTACCTCAACTGGTTTCACAATCGATCTTCAGGAGGAATAATGATAATAACGTTACATAGCAACATAGAAAAAAATGACTAAACACTCCTTCTATTATTCCATGTATTTTCAAATGCGTTTCGCCACACAGCTCATCAGTGATTACTGATGAGCCGTGTGGCGAAGCGCGTTTGAAAATACAAGGAATAATAGAAGGCGTGTTTAGTCATTTTTTATTTTTACAATTATTTATACTTTCGTTTTTATCTTTACAATTAGAGCGGGTGCACCAATTACCGAACACCTACGCAATATTTTTTACTGTTCGGTAATAGGTCCATTATTTCAGCACATTTGTAAAACCATCTAACACATTTGTAAAACCATCTAACAGGTAACGTCTCTAGGTCCTTTTGCTTGCGGTCTTAAAACAAGTAATAATAGAACAGATATAGTGAGTTGAGTAAGCAGTGTAAGTGGACTTTATCCCGAACAATGGTTTTAATTCCAAACATAATGGTTCCTTATTCCGAACAAAGATTCGGTTTTAAAATAAAAGTGGCCAATCTTCTTCTTCTAACAATGATTTCATTATCAGATGTCTGCGAAGACATGATTATGAAACGGTAGTAACACAAACTCAGATTACAAATAGGGAAAACACACGTAATTGCACATTGTAAAGTACATGTACATGTGAATGAAAGGAAAATTAATGAAAACATTTTGATGTATACACAGTCTGGTATATCGGCTTGTAAACACTTGTTTAACGTGTTCATTCAACTGAACATGATACTTATGACCTCAACAATACTTGCATTTGAGTGGCAATTCATCTATTCCACTGATAACTCCCCCCTCTTCGCACTTCAAGAGGAATCGTCGGAAACAGTTTGTACACCGTATGTACTCTTGGTACTTTTCTTCACACTTAAAGCATTGTGAATGTGCTACTTGCATGTCATCATCGCTGTCTGACTTCTCTAATTCAGCAAGTATTTGCTCATCTATGGCTCCAGATAAGGGGAGTTGTTGTTGTTGTTGTTGTCGTAATTTCCCCTGCTGTTCGGAGAACTACACTCACACAGTGTATATATCTTTACCGGCTCTGGACAAAGTAAAATAAAGTGATCTCCCCTTATAGAGGTAAAGTTGCTCAATTGCTCTCATATGTCCCAATCAATCAATTTTCTTGTACTGCGAAGCAGATGGAAGCTATGGTTTCTTGTTGAGTTCCGCACTTCTGGCCATGTGAAGGGCATAACACATTCCCCTGCTTATGTTTTCAATCTGGATTTGTAGATTTACATGTAGGTTTGCTGAGTTTCCACCATCTAGGATAAGCCTTAAGACGTCATCTTGACAGAGGTTGTTGAGTGCTATATCTGCACTATCTAGGGTTCTGCGTAGTTCAGATATGAAGGGATCCATTGTTGATGTTAAGAAGGTGCATTCAAGGAGAAAATGCTTGTGGTCTTCAGCGCTCGATTTGCAGAGGTGGCAAGTTGGACTTACATCAAATTGGTTGAACTTGTGTTTGTTAGACTGAAGGGTGTAGCAACCCAGTAGAAGTCTGCTCTTTACTGTGGCCTTGGTAACAGCCATAGGGTTGGATCCAGCGGAGCTCCAGGTGCAATGCACATTCCCTAGGAATAGATTTCCAATATTCAGATATCTCAGTGAGCTTTTTGTCCTTGCGTCTGACTTCAGTCTTTCTTCCCAGTAACAGTTGATGGCTTGATTGACTTTTCTTTTCCATGTATGTTTCCCAGGAGGGGTTTCTAGAATATCATGTGCAGAGGGGAGACTGTACTGGAGTAGGACATCTTCCACCATTAAGAACCAGCTGTTGGACTTCTAATCTTTGGTTGCAAGTTGTCTCCAGGCCACCTGGTGCTCAATGGAGTCATAGTCCCTGCAGATGCTCGCAAATGTGTTCAGGATGCGTTCAGGAGTATTTCAAACAAGAGCCCCATGGGGCATATTCGCTCACCTGAGAATAATTTGAAAAATGGAGATATTGATTTATGTCCAGGACTGACCTAGATATGCAACAGACCGGAACAATTTGAATAAAATATGTAAGGTATATTTAAAAGTGTCACCATACAGAATATAAAAGCTCTGGCCTTATTAGAGTCGGAGAAGAAGATGTTTGAAATTTTCTTTATATAACTCTATGTAAAACTGTGACCCCCAGGGCGGGGCCAATTTTGACCCTAGGGGCATAATTTGAAGAAACTTAATAGAGGACCTGTAGGCGATGATATGTGCCATATATCTAAGCTCTGGTCCTTGTAGTTTTAGACAAGAAGCTTTTTTAAGTTTTCATTGTAAAAAATCTATTTTTAGCTCCTGTGACCTAGTTATGCAACGGACCAAAACCATTTGAACAATTTTGGTATAAGATATCTAGAAGTGTCACTATGCCAAATATCAAAGATCTGGCCATATTAGTTTTAGAGAAGAAGACGTATGAAAAGTTCACTATATAACTCTATGTAAAACCGTGACTCCCGGGGCTGGGCCAATTTTGACCCCAGGGGCATAATTTAAACAAACTTGATAGAGGACATGTAGGCGATTCTATGTGCCAAAAATCTAAGCTCTGGCCCTTGTAGTTTCAGACAAGAAGATTTTTTAAGTTTTCATTGAAAAAATCTATTTTTAGCTTCTGTGACCTAGTTATGCAACCGACCACAACCATTTGAAAAATTTTGGTAAAGGACATCTAGAAGTGTCACCATGCCAAATATCAAAGCTCTGGCCACATTAGTTTCAGAGAAGAAGACGTTTGAAAATTTCACTATATAACTCTATGTAAAACGTAAAACTGTGACCCCAGGGGCGGGGCCAATTTTAACCCCAGGGGCATAATTTGGACAAACTTGATAGAGGACCTGTAGATGATGCTATGTGTCAAATATCTAAGCTCTGGCCCTTGCAGTTTTTGACAAGAAGATTTTTTAAGATTTCCTTATTTTTTCACTTTGGTTGCCATGGCAACCAGAGTTCTGCATTGTTTTTATTTCTTTGAACAAATTTGAAAGAGCTTGACCCAAGGAACATTTCTGTAAAGTTTGGTCGAATTATGACAAGCGGTATAGGAGGAGATGTCATTTGAAGCAATTGTTAACGACGACGCACGACGCACAGCGCACAACGCACGCCGACGGACGCCGGACACAGGGCCATCCCAATAGCTCACCATGAGCCTTTGGCTCAGGTGAGCTAAAAATAAATTCTTTATTTCTGCATTAATTTTACGGTGTCACTACTCACCAGAAACGCCTTTTCGAGAGACGATTGCAATGAGTAGTAATACTACAGGATATGGGTCTGAAATGATTAAGAAAATGTTGAATTTCTTCAGTTTACTCCTTCTTATCTAGGGCCATGTCCTAGAATCAATTACTTATTCATTTGGCGTCACATAGAGTGGTTTTACTTGACCATATTGACAATGATGCCATTGCCATCGTCACCATGACCCCAATGTTTATGATCTGCCTGATGATATTATCAAACCGCTTGAGTCATATCATTATAAAGCATAACCCTTTTGTTCAGCAATAAATAGATATTGAGCCTAGATACGTATTCAAAAGAAACTTGTATATTAGCGTATGCTAGATCTACCGTTAAGTTCTTTTTTATAATAGCATCTATCGATCTGAGTTGAAAATATATCTAGATCTACCATATTGCTGAACAATTTCTTAACTGACACAAGTGGCTATGCTTTTCACTTAGAACCCCTAATTGAAATCACTTAAATTAACCCCAATTTGAATTCACTTTGGCTATATATTATTTCTCTAAAGCATGGTACTAGATCTAAATATATTCATAAAGATGGTGAGATTAGGTGGCGATCTAGATCTAAATCTAAATCTTATCAAAAGCAAGTGTTTTCAAACAAATAAAAAAAATGTTCGGAATTAGATCCATCATCAAAATTTATGTTCTTAATTCCGAACATACTTCAACTCCTACATGTGACATCACTGGTCTAAACAAAACATTTCAACAACATATGTCATGTATATAAAGTCTAGAAATGCGAAAATATGCAGTACAAAACGTATATAAATCATCGAAATTCCTTATGTACAAAAATCGATAAAATTAAAATCACGTAATTCCCCTTAACTTCAAACAGTTGATTTGAGAAAAAGATGTTAAAACCAAATCCACTGACTGATGGTATTTAAGATGACGTTGAAAATTAATATAATTGTTATGACGTCATGAAATGATGTCATAACGCCTGTCAAAGCGCACTACTTATAAACAATAGATATTTGAATTTTTTGTTCGGTATAAGGTACTGTTCGGAAATAGGTTCACCCGCTCTATATATATAGTTACCCATGGCATGTGATGATGACCTCACTACAACTGTACATGCCAAATTTGGTTGCTGTAGAACTTAACTTTGACTAAAACTGACAATAACAAAAAGGTAAACCAAGACGCAAATGAAAAGGTTAATCAAGAATTCTATAAGTCATTGGACCGTGAAATCTAGGTCACAGTGACGTAGTTACCCACGGCATGTGATGAAGACCTCACTACAAATGTACATGCCAAATTTGGTTGCTGTAGGACTTAAACTTCGACTAAAACAGACACTAACAAAAAGGTAAACCAAGAAGCAAACGAAAAGGTTAACCAAGAATTCTCTAAGTCATTGGATCGTGAAATCGTCACAGAGGTCAGTGACCTAGTTACCCACGGCATGTGATGATGACTTCACTACAACTGTACGTGCCAAATTTGGTTGCTGTAGGACTTAAGCTTTGGCTAAAAGTGACACTAACAAAAAGGTCAACCAAAGTGAGGATGGACGGACAGACAGACAGACAGACGGACGTACACACGATCTTCATTTAAGTGGCCATTTCCTTCTTAATTGTATCTCTTTTATGTGGTTAAAATGTGTGTGGTTAGCCACATAAATGAAATCTAACTTTGTTATGAGGCTAACCCTACCCCTAACCCTATGTACCACAACCGGCCAGGTTAAAGCCACAAGAAATGGCCAGTTAATGTTACAAGAAACTGCCAGGTTAATGTTTTTCAATTATGTGTCTGGTTATGGCAGCCAATTTACCCACGGAACTATCATTTTGTGAGCACGGCAGATGGATGGACAGCTTTCGCCAATCTATAGACTGCATTTTCAATCCGGCCAAAAACAACCCTAATAGCCTTGCAATTTTGAGGTCCACCTAGAAATTGTGTCCTAAGTTTTTTTTCTTGATTGATATTGATAGCCAACAACTGGGTGACAACATAAGCTCCTAGACACAGTCGGGCAAGCTAATAATAAACATTCAAAACAGTGCTGTAGACTGATATCTACACATCATACCTGTTCCAATATTCTGTACAATAAGTATGAGGTAAAGATAGTCTCCTCCCTCATCCTATCTAGCATAATTACCTTCATTTCTAATCAGTGTACTTCGGACAGGAGGCAGTGCCCCACCCACCAATTTCACTGCCTTAGCTCGCTCTGCTGGTTTACATAGTAGAATACTCTCTCCTGTGAAGTTAATTTAGCAGTATTGGAATGAATTGAACAAGAAAGAGGAATAACAAAATTTATACAAGTACTGAATAAGCAAGAAAGTCTTCATCAATTTGGTACAGTACTAAAACTTATACTGAAAGATATAAATTTTTAGGGAAATTTGTCCACCATCTGTTTACAAAATCATCTTTCTCTTACCAGTTACTTCATAAATAAGCCTTTTTAAGTGCTGATTTATTCCTCCACTGGAGAAAATAATGTCGCTTTTACAGTCATGAAAATGTATCATAAGAAAGATTTTCTTTATTCTAGCTTAAAGTAGCTGAAAGTAAAGCAGAATGCACCTTTAGGAGTGTTCTAATACTTTTAACCTGCAATACATAGTTACCTGTCTTCAAAATCAGAAACAGACCATGGGGGGGTTACTTTAAGAGCTAGATCAGACACTAGGCTACCTGACATCTGAACAGGCTCCAAACTGTTTTTAAAACAGGATTTTTTTTTTTTAATTGTCCACATTTTTCTTGTGAAGTAGATCTTACCTGCAATGTCTACACCTTTCCTGCCAGCCCGACCAATCATCTGTTTGTATGTGAGGAAGTCTATCAGCTGACCATGGAAAGTTGGTGTCCTGACCAACACTCTCCGAGCTGGCAAGTTTACTCCAGAGGACAGGGTGGATGTAGCAATGAGGACCTTCAGTATACCCTGACGAAATGCCCCCTCAATGATGTCTCGCTCATCAAATGTAAGACCTACAGTATAGACAAATCGCATTCAGTTCAACCCATAACACCATAGTTATGCCTTTTACAGCTTTAATTTACTCCTCCACTGAAGAAACAAGAGGGCCTGAAGGCCCTGATATCGCTCACCATTTGTAATGAAGCCTGATAGCTTTACCTTTGAATTTCACCTGTTTTATTCTAAATCCATTCAAGTTTGTCGACCTACTGTAGTATAGTAGAGTACATCAAAGGCAGATAACTAGAGCCTAAACAATACTGAAATGAAGCCTTTTTCTAGCATGTCAAAGTATATCAAGGGCAGGTAACTACTGCCACAATGATTACATTTCAACAATAATTGCACTCCTTGGAAAACGTATAGCTACATCCTTTGTGTACAAGTATAATCAAAATCCATTGAAAACTGTAGTTGCACGAGTGTAAACGCTGTAAAATATGGCATTTTCAGCAATTCAAAGGTAGATATCTCTTGATCTATTTGTCCGATTACAACCATAATTACCCTTTTCGAACTCTTATGGTCATATACAATCTGGGCAAGTTTGAGAGAGCTTGGATAAATATTGTGGCCTCTAGAGCGTAAACACTGTTAAATATGTCATTTTCAGCAATTCAAAGGTAGATAACTCTTGACCTATTAATCCAATTACAACCATAATTCTACTCATCCGAAGTCTTATGGTAATATACAATCTGAGTAAGTTTGAGAAAGATTGGATAAAATTTGTGGCCTCTAGAGTGTAAACATCTTTAAATATGGCATTTTCAGCAATTCAAAGGTAGATAACTCTCGACCTATAAGTCTGATTTCAACCATAATCAAACACATCTGAACTCTTATAGTCGTATACAATCTGAGCAAATTTGAGATAGATTGGGTAAAAATTGTGAACTCTAGAATGTAAACACTGTTAAATATGGCATTTTCAGCAATTCAAAGGTAGATAACTCTTGATCTATTTGTCCGACTTCAACCAAAATCGTACTCATCCTAACTCTTATAGTCATATACAATCTGGGCAAGTTTACGAAAGATTGGATAAATACTGTGGCCTCTAGAGTGTAAACACCGTTAAATATGGCATTTTCAGCAATTCAAAGGTAGATAACTCTTGATCTATTTGTCTGATTTCAACCAAAATCGAACTCTTTCGAATTCTTATGGTCATATACAATCTGGGCAAGTTTTAGAAAGATTAGATAAATACTGTGGCCTCTAGAGTGTAAACACTGTTAAATATGGCATTTTCAGCAGTTCAAAGGTAGATAACTCATGACCTATAAGTCCGATTTCAACCATAATCAAACTCATCCGAACTCTTATGGCAATATACTATCTGAGCAAGTTTGAGAAAGATTGGATAAATATTGTAGCCTCTAGAGTGTAAACATTAAAATTGTTGACGACGGATGACGGACATTCAAGGATTGCAAAAGCTCACCCTGAGCTAGCTCAGGTGAGCTAAAAAGTTCAACTTAAGACAGTCAAGAATATGCACCATGAGAAACATTTTCTTTATTTTAGCAGATGGTAGCTTAAAGCTTTCCTCTATTGCCAAATGTGAAAATTACAAATTGTGTGGCTGCTTAAAGCTAGATGAATGTAAAACAGAAAGCACCTATATGAGCTTTCTGCTTTACTTTCATTTTGCTTTAAGCTGCAACCTATATTCCCTTAATTTTCAGCCTGCTTTAAGTCACTATCTACTGGGATATAGAAATATTTCTTATGGTATACTTTCATGACTATTTTCTTCAGTAGAGGAATAAATTACAAGAGGGCCTGAAGGCCCTGATATCGCTCACCATTTGTAATGAAGCCCGATAGCTTTACCTTTGAATTTCACCCGTTTTATTCTAAATCCTTTCAAGTTTGTCAACCTACTGTAGTATAGTAGAGTACATCAAAGGCAAATAACTAGAGCCTAAACAATACTGAAATGAAGCCTTTTTCTAGCATTTCAAAGTATATCAAGGGCAGGTAACTATTGCCACAATGATCACATTTCAACAATAATTTTACTCCTTCGAGAAGGTATAGCTACATCCTTTGTGTACAAGTATAATCAAAATCCATTGAAAACTGTAGTTGCAAGAGTGTAAACGCTGTAAAATATGGCATTTTCAGCAATTCAAAGGTAGATATCTCTTGATCTATTTGTCCGATTCCAACCATAATCAGTCTTTTATGAACTCTTATGGTCATATACAATCTGGGCAAGTTTGAGAGAGCTTGGATAAATATTGTGGCCTCTAGAGCGTAAACAACGTTAAATATATCATTTTCAGCAATTCAAAGGTAGATTACTCTTGACCTATTGATCCGATTACAACCATAATTGAACTCATCTGAAGTCTTATAGTAATATACAATCTGAGTAAGTTTAAGAAAGATTGGATAAAATTTGTGGCCTCTAGAGTGTAAATATCGTTAAATATGGAATTTTCAGCAATTCAAAGGTAGATAACTCTCGACCTATAAGTCTGATTTCAACCATAATCAAACTCATCTGAACTGTTATAGTCATATACAATCTGAGCAAGTTTGAGATGTATTGGATAAATATTGTGAACTCTAGAATGTAAACACTGTTAAATATGGCATTTTCGGCAATTCAAAGGTAGATAACTCTTGATCTATTTGTCCAAATTCAACCAAAATCAAACTCATCCGAACTCTTATCGTCATATACAATCTGGGCAAGTTTTAGAAAGATTGAATAAATATTGTGGCCTCTAGAGTGTAAACACTGTTAAATATGGCATTTTCAGCAATTCAAAGGTAGATAACTCTTGATCTATTTACCCGATTTCAACCAAAATTAAACTCATCCGAACTCTTATGGTAATATACAATCTGAGCAAGTTTGATAAAGATTGGATAAATAGTGTGGCCTCTAGAGTGTAAACACTGTTAAATATGGCATTTTCAGGAATTCAAAGGTAGATAACACATGACCTATTTGTCCAATTTCAACCATAATCGAAATCATCCAAGCTTTTATGGCAATATACCATCTGAGCAAGTTTGAGAAAGATTGAAGAAATATTGTGGCCTCTAGAGTGTAAACACTAAAATTGTTGACAACGGACGACGCACAACGGACGACTGACATTCAAGGATTGCAAAAGCTCACCCTGAGCTAGCTCAGGTGAGCTAAAAAGGCATAACAAGAGGGCCTGAAGGCCCTGATATCGCTCACCTCTTGTACTGAAGCTTGATAGCTTTATCTTACTGTTTCATCAGTTTTAATTTAAATCCATTCAAATTTGTAGTATAGCATGTAAACAATTTTGGAATACAACCTCATAATTCTAATATGGTAGAGTACATCAAGGGCAGATAACTAGAGTCTAAACAATACTGAAATGAAGCCTTTTCTAGCATTTCAAAGTATATCAAGGGCAGATAACTATTGCTACAATTATTAGATTTCAACAATAATTGCACTCCTTTGAGAATTTATAGGTAAATACTTTGTAATCAATTGAAAACTGTAGTTGCAAAAGGGTAAACGCTGTTCGATATGGCATTTTCAGCAATTCAAGGGCAGACAACTCTTGACCTATTGGTCTGATTCCAACAGTATATAATCACACTTATTCGAACTCTTCTGGTCATCTATAATCTGAGCAAGTTTGAAAAAGACCGGATAAAAATTGTGGCCTCTAGAGTGTAAACACCCTTAAATATGACATTTTCAGCAATTCAAAGGTAGATAACTCTCAACCTATTGGTCAGATTTCAATCAAAATCGAACTCAATCAAACTCTTATGGTCATATACAATCTGAGCAAGTTTGAGATAGATTGGATAAAAATTGTGACCCCTGGAGAGTAAACACCCTTAAAAATGACAATTTCAGCATTTCAAAGGTAGATAACTTTCAACCTATTAGTCTGATTTCAACCAAAATCGAACTCATCTGAACTCTTATGGTTATACACAATCTGAGCATGTTTGAGATAGATTGGATAAAAATTGTGGCCTCTAGAGTGTAAACACCCTTAAATATGACTTTTTCAGCAATTCAAAGGTAGATAACTCTCAACCTATTGATCAGATTTCAACCATAATTGAACTTATCCGAACTCTTATGGTCATATACAATATGAGCAAGTTTGAGATAGATTTGATAAAAATTGTGGCCTCTAGAGTGTAAACACCGTTAATTATGGCATTTTCAGCAATTCAAAGGTAGATTACTCTTGACCTATTAGTCCGAATTCAACCATAATCGAACTCATCCGAACTCTTATGGTAATATAAAATCTGAGCAAGTTTGAGAAAGATTGGATAAATATTGTGACCTCTAGAGTGTAAACACTAAAATTGTTGACGACTAACGACTAACGACGGACGACGGACATTCAAGTATTGTAAAAGCTCACCCTGAGCTAGCTCAGGTGAGCTAAAAAGGCATAGATATGGGGGGTAATGGGGGTTATGCGACTGTTTAATAAAGGTCTGTCTATAAGACAAATGACAGTTTGATTTAGGATAAAAAGCTTGTATAAACTCAGCATATTTATCCACCTGCATGATGATAGGCGACCCCAAGGTGTACAGTACGTCCGAGCACTGCGTCCAAGCCAACTGGAGTTCTCTTGAGTTGCTCCACTACATCCCTCAGTGCTGACTGCACCAGTGGAATCACCAGTAAATCTGATGCCTTCGTAAAACCTGCAGGAAAAACAGGCATTCTGCTGGAGCTGCATCATACAGTAAAACCTCCCTTTTACGACCACTAAAAAGACAGGTAATCCTTGTATGAAAGACAGTGGAAGCTTTAAGCAAGATGAAAGTAAAACAGGAAGCTCCTGAAGGAGCTTTCTGTTTTTACTTTCATCTTGCTTTAAGCAGCCACCTTCCTTAAACACCAAATAACTATCATTATTTAGAGGTCAAATTAGAGGGGTTTACTGTATGTCAAAGGAGGAGTTTTCTAAGGAACACCATTGATCATCTGAAGGAACAATTGTGATGATTTATAAGAAAGAAACTGGCATTCTCACAAGAGAAAGATGGACAGATGAACAGACAACTGGATGCATGACAGGCTGTTTGTTTTACAAATTGTAAGATGTAGCATTTATAATTAACTATTTTTAGCATTTATAATTGACCCTTTCATATACACAGATACCTTAATCAAAAAGGGTGTGTTTTATAATATCTGCAAGTTAATGATTTATATATCCAATATACCATACAAGTTTTTTGAGGCACGTCTTCTGGCACTTACCTTCATTAGATACTACAGCCACTGCTGGGTTCTTCAGCAGATTGTAGAACTCCTTGGCCACGGTCTCTGCCAGCTTCTCACACCAGTTCTTTGTGGGACAGAATATCAGAATAGAGTGCCCTCCCCTGATCGTTTCAATACACAGGGGTACCACATGGTCTGTGTCACCCTTCGAGAAAGATTTAAATATATCAGAAAAGAGTGATCTCCCCTGACAGTCTCCCACATAGTCTGTGTCACCCTGGAGAAAGATTTAAATAGTCATGGGACATAATTATTCGTCACTCTACAAAATGTTGGCATTTTTTCCACACGTTTTCTACATTACTGGTGCTGCCACAAAACTGTGGCATACAAAATTACACCACGGTGTATGCCAGTTTAAAAGTTAGAGTGTTCACTTTTCAGGTATAGATTGTTTTCTCTGCTGTTCGGAACAGAAATCTGTTGCTATGCGACTTTAGAATATAAGTGAAAAAAGTTGACTCGTTCCACTAAACCGGTTACCATGGAAACAAATGGCAACAATGATTAGAATTTAAGAAAGTTTTTATTTGAAAACATAATCTCCCTCAAAACAGTGCACTTTCAGAAGGAAACGGAAGAAAATTAATGAAATTGTTAATATTCAAGTTTACTGACATGCGATTAATGAAAAAATTAACATGGGCGTCTATGGGAAATCAAGTTTACCGATTGAATTTTAGACCTGTGTGACATACCATGAAGTAAAAGAGCTTTAAAAATACATTTTCTTATTTTAGTCGTCATCGCATATGTAAGGTGGTCGTTAATTTGGTGTAGTTTTACATACAGTTCATCTATTGTTACCATGGCAACCATATAATGTGAACATGGTTCACATTTTACATATACATTCTAAAATTACCTAGCAACAAGAACCAAAGAATCACATGCTCAGTTTGAGACTAGAAAACATTTTACAGATCCTTGCTCCAACTCTTAAAACCAAACAGAGCTTCACTGAATGTTGTCTAGAGTTTTAATTCTAACAAACAGTTGAGAAACACTGATCAAAATAAGCAACTTTTTGGCAGAGTGACGAATAATTATGTCCTGTGACTGTATATGTTTCAATTGTCTATAGTAACAAAAGCAGCATACATGTGATATTTTCTTGGACCCAAATAGGGAGATCTGGAAATTTTAATAGGGAGATTGGGGTGCCAAATAGGGAGCTTTTTTCGCGCCACTTTTTTCGCGACAAAACTAGGCGCAGGCGATGAAAATCCAACACATTTATCTATTTTCATAAGTTAATCACTAATTGCTTCTTTTTTTTTTTAAATCAGTGAATAGATAAGTCTATAGATCACTATGACAGAGACAATTTTTTTACCCAGAGATATAGTTTTATAATACTGACATGGGCCTTTTATTCTAGCAACTAGGCTGAAAGTAAAGCAGAATACTCTTCAGGAGCATTCTGCTTCAGTAAAAGTTTAAGCCTGCTTTAAGCTAGATCTACCATCTGCTAGGATATAAGAACTATTTCTTATGGTTCTTATATTATTCATGACTAGTAAAGATAAACTGGAAATATATCTATTTTCGTAAAGAGAATGAATGAAGTAGTTCAAATGTTCTAGATTTCTATCTATGGAGTAGATCTAGAAAGAGTTAGCAACTTAACAATCTGTTATTAATTAAAGTTTGCAAATATTATGGATCCAGATGAGACGCCGCATCATCTTATCTAGATACAAACTGTTTTGACACTGATATTTTCTGAAAGAAATGCACAAAGATTAACTCTGAGAAATTGTTACAGACGACAAAGTCTGCAGACAAGCGCCATAAAGTGGGCGTGGTTTTAACAAAGAAATAACGTGTCTAAATTTCCTACCGCGAAAACTGATTGCAAATCAATTTTACGAGCGTAATTGGTTGTAAAATCAAACTTAATAATTATTAGGGATGTCAACGAATACCAAAACTGTATCCGACTATTCGAAAGTCCTATCCGAATAGTATTCGGATATTCGGTTTTAAAAACAATACAAATCGTCGTAAGCTGCTTGAATAGTATAGTGGTAATTTAGATGATATCCCGTACAGCTCTTCTTACGGCATTATAGTGTAACCATTCAGTCAAAGCAGACTTAAATCGATTTGAATTTTGATTTAATTCCAACCAAGAAGATGCCTGGATATGATCTCTATGGCGTTGATTTTGCAATGAAACCATTTTTGTTTTGATTACAGCTACAAATGTACATGTTAACCTGCGAGTAAGCGGCACCGTGCCATGATCGGAGCCTATTTGTAAAATTTACTCTGTCTTTTTCAGCAATCCACGTAACAGGAATGGACCAGTTTATCAAGATTCTAGACATTTTGAATGATTATTAAAAGCAAAGAAATATTTGACTTTGTTATCAACTTATTAAGTCATTGTACTCAATAAACCGCTCCTGCGTGACGCGGCGTCTGACCTGGATTTAAACAAAGCTTTGCAAATTTTAGCCAAATCGCGCTCAACATGAAAAGGGTTAAGCAGCCACCCGTGTAATAGATTGCCACTTAGGCCCACAGAGATTACTTTCACGAGTCCTTTATGTATCCTATCTAACATTTTGCATGTTGCATGCGAATGTGTGAAAACTGGTGCAATCAGTCTGGACCCAGATGAGACGTCGAATAACTCGGCATCTAATCTGGATCAGAACTGTTTGACACTCAAACGATTGCAGGAAACACAATGCCTTTAAATTAACTCTTAGATTATTTGCAGACGGCAATAACATGCAGATGGCTAACGAGCAGCGACCGATAACTATCTTGTCTGACATTTGCAACAGTTTGAACCCCGATAAGTATCGAGTAATTCGGCTCACCATAAAGATCAAAACTGTATGGCATTAAAATGGGGTTTCCTCATTTATAAACTAATAAGATAAAAATTGAAATATTTCGCATAAAATAATGTTTTTGAAAAAGTTGAAATTGCATGTGGTGACACCAATTGGAACGCCCCCTTTACTCTCTACATCATCGGGGTCCGTGAATTATACCCTGACGTAATGGAAGTTGCAAACAAACAAAAACAAAGTGGGATCTTTATATTAAATCACATATTGTTTTCTTAAGCCAAGACGGGTAAGCAAATCCTAAATGATGCCCATCACATGTGCTATAGGTGTTACACAATTATCTTACCATTGACACTTAATGTAAAAACAAACTTTTAACGCTGACGGGGGTGCGACAACATCGATTTAAATGGCAATGATTATAATGAACGCGGAACAGTATCGAAACAGTTTTGTTCTTTGAAAAAAACATACTTTTTAAAACTCGATCCGAATTGTGATCTTCTATCCGAATATTCGATGAACTATTCGAATATTCGGATATTGGGGTATTCGTTGACATCCCTAATAATTATACATTTGCACAAATCGTATGTAACAAACAGAAGAATTTAGGTGCAATGTTTAATTTTAATTGATTGTTAGAAAACGATGCTGGGGAAAACTTTTTAGACTAACAAAATATATGTGATTCCCGTAGCAAATATTAAGGCGCCCCGTCATTTTGTAAAGGTACAATTTTCGAAGAATTTTTCTATTACGTGAATATTCAAAGTATTTTGTGGTGGAAATAAATTCATAAATGTAGCTTTCATATAAGATGTGTGTTTGTCCAGAACTTACGGAGAATTATCTAATTTTAATCGGACCCGTATCGGCGACATACAGGCTTTTTATCCTTCGCACCACCGTTTCTAAAATTTGTCGTTGCTAGGTCACCGATTCGGGGCGAACCTGTCAATCACTTTTTTTGATAACCAATTAGATCTACAACACATTAAAAGCAATTTGTCAAACCCCACTCGGCGCGTGTGGTCAAACATTGTTTGGCAGCCTGCCATATACATGCCATGTATAGTGCTACACTATCAAACTTATCGACGATTGCGTAACGTGTTTACACGCATCAGTAGCGTTTGGTGATAAGCGTGTGTATGGATTAGCCAGAGAACTCTGAAGCCAATTTTTAAGATTTTTAGAGTCTGCGAACGAGGTAAATGATATAAAAGTTCCTATTGAAAACAAGAGACCCAGAGGGTCACATTTCGCTCACCTGAGGACATTGTACCATAGAATCTGACTGGGCAAGACAACATTTTGATATAGCTTTGACCCAGGTGCCATAATTTGATCTTGGTAGAGGACCACAATGCGAAGCTACATGTCAGATATTAATGATCTGGGCCTTACGGTGTAAGAGAAGAAGACTTTTTAAGGTTTTCCTATATAAACTGATAAGCCCCTGGGTGGGGCCAATTTTGGCCCAGGTGTCATAATGTGAACACACTTGGTAGGGAACCACAAGGCAAAGCTATATGTCAAATATTAAAGATCTGGGCCTTACAGTTTCAGAGAAGAATTTTTTTAAAGGTTTTCCTATATATGTCTATGTAAAACTGATAAGCCCCTGGGCGGGGCAAAATTTGATCAAGGGGTCATAATTTGAACAATCTTGGTAGAGTACCATAGGGCAAAGCTACATGTCAAATATAAATGATCTTGGCCTTACGGTTTCAGAGAAGAAGATTTTTAAAGCTTTTCGTATGAAAAACTAATAGGCCCGAGGGCGTGGCAATTTTTGGCCCGGGGGTCATAATTTGAACAGTCTTGGTAGAAGACCACAAGGCAAAGCTATATGTCAAATATTAAAGATCTAGGCCATACAGTTTAAGAGAAGACGATTTTTAGAGGTTTTCGTATATAAGTCTATGTAAAACTGATAAGCCCCGGGGCGGGGCCATTTTATACCCAGGGGTTATAATTTGAACAACTTTGGTACAGGACTATAAGGCAAAGCTACATGTTAAATATAAATGATCTAGGCCTAACAGTTTCAGACAAAAAGATTTTTAAAGGTTTTCCTATGAAAAACTGATAAGCCCAAGGGCAGGGCCATTTTTGGCCCGGGGATCATAATTTGAACAATCTTCGTAGAGGACCAAAAGGCAAAGCTATATGTCAAATATTAAAGATCTGGGCCTTACAGTTTCAGAGAAGAAGATTTTTAAAGGTTTTCCTATATAAGTCTATGTAAAACTGATAAGCCCCGGGGCGGGGCCAATTTTGACCCGGGGGTCATCATTTGAACAATCTTGGTAGAGGACCATATGGCAAAGCTACATGTCAAATATTAATGATCTAGGCCATACAGTTTCTGAGGAGAAGATTTTTAAAGGTTTTCCTAAGACAAGAGCCCCATGGGGCATATTTCGCTCACCTGAGAATAGCTGAAAAAATGGAGATAATGATTTATGTCCAGGACTGACCTAGATATGCAACAGACCGGAACAATTTGAACAAAATATGTAAAGTATATTTAAAAGTGTCACCATACCGAATATAAAAGCTCTGGTCATATTAGTGTCAGAGAAGAAGACGTTTGAAAAGTTCACTCTATAACTCTATGTTAAACTGTGACCCCCCGGGCGGGGCCAATTTTGTCCCCAGGGGCATAATTTGAACAAACTTGATAGAGGACCTGTAGGCGATGCTATGTGCCAAATATCTAAGCTCTGGCCTTTGCAGTTTCAGACAAGAAGATTTTTTAACTTTTCATTGAAAAAAATCTATTTTTAGCTCCTGTGACCTAGTTATGCAATCGACCGGTACCATTTGAACAATTTTGATATAGGACATCTAGAAGTGTCACCATGCCAAATATCTAAGCTCTGGCCATATTAGTTTCAGAGAAGAAGACGTTTGAAAATTTCACTATATAACTCAATGTAAATCTGTGACCCCTGGGGCGGGGCCAATTTTGACTCCAGGGGCATAATTTGAACAAACTTGATAGAGGACCTGTGGATGATGCTATGTGCCAAATATCTAAGCTCTGGCCCTTGCAGTTTTTGACAAGAAGATTTTTTAAGATTTCCTTATTTTTTCACTTTGGTTGCCATGGCAACCAGAGTTCTGCATTGTTTTTAATTCTTTGAACAAATTTGAAAGAGCTTGACCCAAGGAACATTTCTGTAAAGTTTAGTTGAATTCTGTCAAGCGGTATAGGAGGAGATGTCATTTCAACTAATTGTTAACGACGACGGACGACGCACGCCGGACGCCGGACACAGGGCCATCCCAATAGCTCACCTTGAGCCTTTGGCTCAGGTGAGCTAAAAAACTGATAAGCCCAAGGGCGGGGCTATTTTTGGCCCCAGGGTCAAAATTTGAACAATCTTGGTAGAAGATCATTAGGTTATGATACATACCAAATATCAAAGGTCTGGGCCTTTTGGTTTCTGAGAAGAAGATTTTTAAAGATTTTCTTATGCATTAAAAGTTGTCTATACGGTCATGTTAAAAAATCTAGTCCCACAGCAAGGGGAATAACTCTAGCCAAAATCTTTGAACAAGATTTCGTTCCCCCTTGTCACTGATGCTTCTGATAAAGTTTGGTTGAAAGAGGGTCAGTGGTTTCAGAGGAGATGTTGTTTGAAAATGTGGACGGACGACGGACGCTGGACGACGGACGGAATGGGATCACAATAGCTCAAGGTGAGCTAAAAATGAACCTGGTTTAATGAAATATTGGGAGATTTTGTCTCCCGACCGGGAGATTGTGAGTAGAGGTCAATTTTCGGGAGCTCCCGACCAGATCGGGAGATATTACATGTATGAAAAGCAGGTGTCTACTATTCACAAGCATGGGAAATCTCAATGGAGATCACACATTCTGTAAATCTTCCAGGGTAAAGCACTTTTAAAGAAACCATCTTAATTGTTTTATTTAAATGTAGGTTATGGATAGCATTTAAGACAGGAGGCAGCTTAAAGCAAGATGACAGTAAAGAAGGAAGCTCCTATAGGAGATACCGTATCTACTTTACTGTCATCTTGCTTTAACCCATTACCCCATAGCCTGTTTCTAGTTTTGAAAATAGGTGACTACTTAAAGCAGGTTGAAAGTAAAGCAGAATGCGCCATATGGCGCATTCTGCTTTACTTTCAGCCTGCTTTAAGCTACCACCTGCTAGAATAAAAAAATGTTCCTTCTGACACATATTCATGACTGTTTAAATTGGAACTATTTTCTTCAGCGGAGGATTAAACTGAATGTGCTAAAAGTCGCTTCTATGAGGTAAAGGGTTAAGCAGCCACCTACCTAAAACTTTTTTTAAAGCCTAAAAATGTTATCTTATGTAGTGGTTGTAATAGAGAGGTTTGACTGTTCTTGATACGAATATGCACCTTGACTGTGTATGTTGTGTCTATATCTCTGATCAGTGTCATATTGTTGTCATACAGCGCTGTGCCTATCTTCACACACTCTGTCAGAGGTACAGGGCGATAGTCTGTACGGTAGAGGTCGGCATCTATCCACTGGGCTAGCAGGTCCAGGTTAGGCAGGGTGGCACTCATACCAACTACCTGTATGGATAGTGGAGCCATATCCCTGAAAATATGTATGGTGTTAAGTAGAGGTGTAACAATACGGTGAAAAACAAATTGCAGTATATTGCAATATATTGTAGCAACTTGTAAGTGTTGCATGTCTCGAAACATATTTGTAGTAGAATTGGTGCAGATTGCAAAGATAATACAGCAATATGTTTTTTGCTTTTCATGTGCGAGGCTTACGCATGCTCACCCATTTTCCAAAAGTCTATAACTTTGTTGCATTTCACACACAGCACAGCATTTTTAGATCCTTTGAATTCTTTTATCCAAGTTTTGATACGAGAGTCAGTTAACGACTTTTGATTGAACACACACTTTCCCATTTTTACGTTTCCTTTTTTATGACTAGGTGAAATAAATAAACAAGAGGGCCTGAAGGCCCTGATATCGCTCACCTGTTGTACTGAAGCCTGATAGCTTAACCTTTCTGTTTCACCCGTTTTAATCTAAATCCATTCAAATTTTAAGTATAGCATGTAAACAATTTTGGAATACAACCTCATTATTCTAGTATAGTAGAGTACATCAAGGGCAGATAACTAGAGCCTAAACAATACTGAAATGAAGCCTTTTCTAGAATTTCAAAGTATAACAAGAGCCCCATGGGGCATATTTCGCTCACCTGAGAATAACTGACAAAATGGAGAAAAAGAGTTATGTCCAGGACAGAGTCATTTTTTACTCGATTGGCATAATTTGAACAATCTTGAAAGAGGACCTGTAGATGATGCTATGTGCCAAATATCTAAGATCAGGGTACAAGGGTTTTAGACAAAAAGATTTTTTTAAGTTTCCATTGAATTTTTTTTTTTTTAGCTC